>KZ627149.1:62194-84613 GCA_002917775.1 Glaciozyma antarctica PI12 | reverse complement strand
AGAAAGGAGGTTGCTGCGCGATCGGGCCAGCTTAAAGGGGGAGAGTTTTTGGGGGCGTCGTTGGCTTCGCAGGAACGAGAAGGAGGCGGGGCTGGAGAATGGAATGAGACTTAAGGAATGGAGAACGAGGGGAGAGGAATGCCAAAACAAGTCTGGAGGGGGTCGAGCCTGAACTCGACGAGCTCGCTGTCGCAGCTCGACGACGACCTGCACGCGAGACGTTCAGGAGCAGCGCTTGAGAAAGGCAGGAGAAGGTGATAGAATCAGGGGATGCGTCCCCATCACCAGGGCCGAGACACGAGGACTGCGAAAGCACCAAACGTCCATTCCAGCATTACATTCCTCCGCTCGCCTCTACACCCCGAGACTCTTGCCCATAAATTTCCTCTTCTGCACTCGCAATCTCGTCAGCAGTCACTCAACAAACCCAGAAGAAAGCACCGGGAAGGCTGGAAGAACGAACCTGGAAGCACATCCACCACTTGCTAGGCTTACCCCCGCTCGCTGCGTCATACACGCGCTCCACAAGACGCGAGGCTGTCTCTTGCCGTGCGTGAGTGAGGTAGTTTCGGAGGGCATCTGTGTGGGGGAGAAAGAGGGGAAGTCAGCGCCGATTCGCGTCCAGGAGGTGCGGTGATAGCTGTGCCGTGCTGCCGTCGTTCACGAGCTGCGAGCCTTCTCTGCGGTGTCCCTCCACTCTCGCTCGCTCTCTTCCCCCTCTCCAGCACCCCTCCCGCTCCATACTCCACCGCGCCCGCTCCCCACTCCACCGCCCCCACCCCACTCCAAACCAACCACGACGACTCACCAGCCTCCCCCCTCCCCCCCGGCGCCGCATAGACACTGTTGAGCGGGAACCCCGGCTCGCCAGGGAGCGTAAAGTTGTCGACGGCGTAAGTGGAGAGGAACTTGGAGGCTTCGAGGGGGGTCCATCCGGGGCTTTTGGCTGTGGGGGAGGGGAGGCGAGGGTGGAAGGGAGAGGGAGAAGGTGGCATGGGAGGAGGACGACGTTGGTGTGGATGGAGCGGAGAGGGTGGAGGTGGGAGTCGGAGGGAGGTGCGTGAAGGGTGGATAGGAGGAGAGACGTGGCGAGAGGGGGGGAGGGAGGGGAGTCAGCTCAGTCCTCGGTCTTACTCGGTATCCATCCTGCGCTACCCATCGGCACCGTCCATCGCCCACCGCTCCCTCCAGCAGCTCCCCACCATCGCCACGCCGGCCCATTCACCTACTCCACCACGAAGGCACGTACCTTGCGAGATCTTAGTCAAGCAGTCCCCAATGAACAAGATCAAGTAGATCAACAACCTATCCGCCGGTCCCTTGATCTCAAAGTTACGGAACAGCGAGTTGGCACGGAACAGGTCCAGAGACTCGGTGATGATGTCGTCGCGTGTCGGGTCCGCTGTGGCCAGTTCATCAGCTGCGTTCTGCACGGTGCTGTGGAGGAATGGGCGCACCGGGGGGAGGTGCGGAGCCGCGAATACGAGAGTTGAAAGGGAGGAGCGCCATGTTGCCGACGAGGCGGTGGTCCTCCTCTTCATTGTAGGATGAGTGGTAGGCCTGCGTTCAGAGTGAGTGGATGGATCCTGGTATGCACGCAGAGTGCGTACGGGCATGGTTGAAGTTCGTGAGGTGGTGTGGGGAAGGGAGAAGGTGACGACGACCGCGAGCGTTCGAGCATTCGAGCTGAGCTCCCTTGTTCTTCGTCCACACCGTCGTCCGAAGCTCTACTGCTGCACAGCGATCCTCCAAGCTCTACGAAGGTACGGGAGAGGCTGTACGCCAGGTGGCGGTGGGGCTGGAGCTGGAGCGACATGCTGACCTCGCCTGCTCTCCTCCCGCTCGCAGCTCACGCTCTCGGACGACTCCTTGCGCTCAAGTGACCTACTCGGCATATACAGGTACAGCATCCTCGACTCCTGGAAGCTAGCAGCCTGGGGCTGCGCAGGAGTTGGGAAGGAAGAACGCGAGCTGACCCTCTCTCCCTCCTTGCAGCTCGACGGACTGCACGATGGCCCCACTCCCCCAGCTCTCCACCGAAGTCATCTCCCACATCATCAAGCTCAGCCTCCCGCACGAATCCTTCTCGAATTTTTCGGAACGCTCAGCAACTCTTCGCGCCTTCGCCCTCGTCTCGCCACTCTGGCGCGGCCTCGCGCAGAACGAGCTAATCGCTTCGCCACTGGTGCTGAGAAACGACACCGTCGCCCGGCGCTACATGGCTTCTTTGGACCTCCAGCCGTGGCAAGCTGCCCGAGTTCACTCCTTGCGGCTCGGTCACCCGACGACGCCTGGGAGCGCTCTGAGGCTCGCGTCAGCGGAGGAGGTGCTTAGACGACTCACGGAGGTGCGACGAGTTGTGATTACTGGAGTTGGGAACTTTGCTCTCCAGTGGTTCCACAGCTCTACGGGTACGCCTAGTCTTTGATTCGGTAGGCGTGCGCTGACTGTTGATTCCCTCTTTAGCCCTCCAGACGCTCGTTATCATTGGGAGCACCTTCGCCCCTCTCTCATGCCAGCCCGTCCACTTCTCTCACCTTTCCCATCTATCACTCTCCTCCTCCCCGTTCCCTCACCACTCCGACCTCTCCCTTTTCCTTTCCCCCCACTCGCTCCCTATGCTTCGTTCATTTGGATTCTTCGACAGCGGCGGGATGGGAGCAGAGTTGTGGCCCATCATCACAGCGTTACTCCCAAGGGTCGAAGCCCTCTCGCTCTCGCTCGATCTCAAAACCTTGCCGCCAGAGTTCCTGAGCTCCACGGCGCAGGACCCGGCGCTCCGCAAGGCGATGTTCAGCGTCCCGCTCTGGGATCTAGACGTGTTCGCATTGTCCGACACAACATACGGGGTCAACGCCTTGCAGGAAGCCGTCGGGGAGAAGCATCACTTGCGCCTCTACTGTATCAAGGACGCCTCGCTGGAGCACCTCGCGCACTGCCTGAAGAATGGACAGCTGAGATTGGCGCAGGTTCAGTCGCTCTACCTCGATCCGGCACCTGGGGACGACGACGCCGTGGTGGATCGCCTGAGGAAGTTGCTGAGGGGGCAAGGGACTACACTCTACGTCGAGGATACCCCAAATTGGAGGGAGGAATCGATGATCTCGCCGACGTTCCTCAAGCTGCGCCGAGGATCAGCAAAGTAGTGCAGGCTCGCGCTCTCTCGATGTGTCGGTGAGCCAGCTGTCGTGTGAAGCCCTTCCTCTTCCTAACTCGCGCGCGTTCCTCTTCTCCAGCCTCTCTTCCCTTTAGACCCTCTATGTACCTCCTTCCGATCCCGTACCCTCGCCATCGTCCCTCCGCGTCCCTCAACATCACCTCTCCCACCATCTTCCTCCCACACTTCTCCCCACGCCGACGCTCGGCCTCGCAGCCCATCTTCAACGTACGTACGTCTTTCAACGTCAAACGCTGGAGAGCTGTAACGCTCACAACTTCGTTAGCAGGTGCGATCTCGTGAGGTGGGACCTGGCGGGGGAGGGAGCACGAGGGGAGGAACGAAAGGCGTTGGATTGGATGCGTTTGGCTGCGGGAAGTGGGCTGTTCTGCTCTGTGATCCCATTCGCTGCTCTAAGATTCTGCTCCTTCTTGTGTTGCAGTTGCTCGCCGCACCTCAAGGATCTCGCAGGACAGCTCCGCGAGAAGGCTACGTGGCTCCGCTCTTCTCCCGAATCGTAGCTCAGTATTGCAGGCGCGAAGTACTCAGGTGGATATCGATTCCATTCTCCGCAGGCTTGTCATTCCTCTGGCGGGGGAGGAGAAAGGAAGAGCGCCGACTCCGAGCCCCTTCAAGTTCCATTCCGAAGCTGCTCTTCTCCCTCCTCCCTCTCTCCCCTCTTCGCTCCGAACAGTATCGTCAGCTCCTCGCGGTACGCTCCTCAGGCTTTCGTCCGGTCCTCACGCCCCACTGACGCCTCCCCAGCAGCTCCGACGCTCCATCCTCTCGCACTTCCCTTTACGCCATACACTCCACCCCCTCCTTCTCCTCACCGCACCTTTACTGCCTCTCCAGCCCGCTCCGCCCCGCTTCTCTCCCCGACTCGAAGCTCTTTTCCGTCGGCCTCTCAGGTCTCGTCACTGCACGCCTTCTGCTCTCCTCACATCACGATCGTTGAGCGTTCTCTCTTCATCCCGTTCACAGCAAGGCAGCGGGCGAGAGTACATAAGGAGAGCAGAGGACGCATGTACGCGTGGCCGGCGGCGCCGTCTTCAATTGGGCGGGGGGCTGAAGTTCGGTTCGCGCTCGCTCCTGCTCTTCACTGCTTCCTCCCATCACCTCCAGCGCTCCCTGGCACCGCTCTCGTCGACTCAGACAGAGCGTCTCCCTAGCTCTGCCAGGCTCTACCTCCCGCAGCTGCGTGCGTCGTCGCCGTCGGATGGCTGGCAACTCTTTCGTATTGATCGAATTAGTCTCTTTTCAGCGCATTAGCTTTTCCTATCGTTTGTTCCCGCGGGTCCCGATCGCCAGACCTTGCGCTGGTTACCCGTTTTGCTTTCGAACTTCGCTATCTACTCGGCTAGATCTGTTTTAGCTGTCATCGCCAGCTCTATTCGACGCCACTATACCGCCGATGATTCCTTGCTTTTCCTCTCTCCCTCCTCCACCTGCGTGATGCTGCTTCCACTTCCTGTCAGCGCGTCTGTCGCGCTTCTTTTCTGCGCTCTGAACGGCGTAGCGAGCTTTCCTACACGATCTGGGGATCAAGTGTAAGCGCTACTCACGCGCCCCTCCTCCTCCTTTGTCCTTTGGTACTAACGATTTCGCAAATGGCTAGGCAGATCGATTCGTATTCTAATCTCCTGGATCCGTTGCAAGCCAGCGACTTCAGCAACGCTCAACGAGGAACTCGTACGTATTGTCTCCTTGGACTCCTCTGACCTCGCTAACACCCCCGTTCGCAGTGGTCAAGCGAACCGCCTGCACGTCAACAACTCAGTGCGGTGGCACTCCTCTCCTCGCAAACCAGATGGCGATTTGCTCGTCGCGAGTTTGCACCGCATGTTCGTTATTCGCACCTCGAGTCCCTCCCTCGGCCGCAGCTGTAGGTTTTTTTTTTTTTTCTAGTCTGCGTCGCCGGCTACTACCTCGATACGACAACTCAAACGTGCAAAGCGTACGTCTGCGACATGAGGAAGTGCACCAATGTCCTTCCCGCCCGCTCAAGCCGGATCTGCATCTCCACAACGACGTGCGGGTTCCGTGAGTTCTCCCTTCCTCGGCGGAGAAATCTTGAGGCTGATTGCGATGAGATAGGATGCTTTGGCGGGTACACCTGGATAAATCGAGAATGCGCCGTCGCCGCAAAGACGACAGCGACGGCCGCTGCGACGACTTCCTCGATCAAGCCCACTTCGACCCTCACCTCTACCAAGCTCAGCTCCACTCTCACGACGACCAAGCTCAGCTCCACTCTTGCCTCGACCAAGCCCATCTCGACCGTCTCCTCGACTAGGCCCACCTCAACCCTCATTTCGACGACGCTCGCTTCCACCCTCTCCTCCGCCTCATCAACCAGCACGACTCTCCCCATCTCCTCTACCACCTCCACCGTCACCTCCACCTCAATCACCGCTCCTCCCACCGATCTCCCTACCACCACTCTCTCCTTTTCGCCGTCCGTTGTTATCACGAACGGCACGGTCGGAATGCTCACGGGCAACATCAACCTCCTCCTCAAGTGGCAGTCCTCTGGCGTCCTCACATCAGGCCTCTGCGGGAATCTGCTTCCAGGAGTTGTTGTGAGCATTTCGATTTTTGCGAAAGCGAAGCGAGCTGATTTGGCTTCGCAGTCGTGCTACCGCATGTACCTCAACTCGACTGGAATGCTCGAATCCCCTCTTCCCTCGACCACCGCACTCTCGTCGACCGCAACTACCGTCGTTTCGACCACCATTAGCGCCGTTTCGACGACGACTACCGCTGTTTCGACCGCGACTTCGGCCCTGACCGTGGCGAGGACTGCTGGGATTCGTGCGCGCTCAGAGTGGTCGCTGGACGTTGACGCCTGGACGGACGACGAGGACTTGGAGCGCTACTACGCCGTGCGTACCCTCTCTCCCTCACACTAAACGAGGAACTGAAGATTCTCGCACGTAGGCTTTCCCGGAGCATCATTCGGGATTGATGAAGCGAGCCTGTGTCATCGCTCCCGTCTCCACCAGCACGACCCTCGCTCCAACATCGGCTTCCACGACAACAGGACGAAGGATTGCCTCCACAACAACCGGACGAGAAATCGCTACCCTCGCCCGCCGAGCCACCGTCAACCTCACCACCACCCTCTCAACCACCTCGACTCTCACGACCCGCCCGATCGCCTCAACGACCACCTCGACCGCCGTACCGACGCCCACTTTCGTCGATACCTCCCGACAGAGGGTCGAGCTCCTCAGCTGGCCCGGTGGCGCAGCCGGTACTTCCTGGACTTACACCTGGACGTACGTCCATCCCTCGCTCCCCTTCTTCTCGCGCTAACTTATTTCGCAGGACCTACCTCACCCCCGGCGTCGTCCTCTCCAACAAGTTCTTCCACATGTGGTTCGTTCCTCCCTCTCCTGCCTTTGAGAAGCGGCATTGAGACCAACTTCGCACGCAGGCAGATCCTCTCGCGCGACCCATGCCTCTCGGGTCCAGTCATGACGCTCAGCCTTTCCTCCGGCCGCGTCTTCGTCGCCGACCTCGTCCCAGGCCGCTGTGGCGGTACTTCGGGGATCCCCTGCCCTTCTATGAGCCTCACGTACGTCCCTTCCCTCATCGTGCCAAGGCAAGTGCTGATGCATTTTTCGCAGGTCGTTCTGGGGACGACCGATCTCGCATGAGATGAAGATTACTTATGGACCGACGGGGAAGATGAGCTACGTCGCGGTGGATGCGAGGGCGCCGGAGGTGGCGTTGTTGAGCTACAATGCCACGGGGCAGGTGGGGAGTGCGGGGAGTATAAAGGTACGTTTCGCTTTTTGGTTGGGCTGGCACGCAGGCTGATCTGGTGGGTGTAGATTGGGCTTTATAGAAGTGCGTTGCTGCAGAACCCGATGTCGGAGGTAGACAGCTTTGTTGGAGGTTACAAGGCGGTTCAGGTGTTGTAGACGAGACAGTTGTTGTACGACCACATTCCTCAGGTGCATTACCAGCTCCACCTTGATCTATCTAAGCTCCCAGATCTTCCAGAATCTCCAACACTGCCTGCATGAACTCCCTCGGCCGGTGCACAAACGCAAAGTGATTCGTCCCCTCAATCCTCCTCACCGCCGTCCTCCTCTCCCCCTCCACTTCCCAAATCCCCTCAATCGTCCTCGCCGCATCCAAACAATACCCATTCGTCCTCCTACCATACACCAACCCCACCCCAATCCTTCCCCGCCGACCCTCGCCCTTCGCAGCTCGGCTGAGAGCATCGAAAGCCTTCGCCTTGACCTCCTCCGCCGTCGAAGCCATACGCCAGCTGAAACCATGAGCTACGCACTCAGGCTGCCACGCCTCGTTCCTCAACCCCTCTTCCAGCGCCTCCAGTCCGCTCGCCGGCTCGTCCCCTCCCTCGGAATACCCCCCGATCCACCCTGCGAACGCTTCTGCGAACTCTGTTGGCGTCGAAGAATGCGGAGGAGAGACGGAGGACATGGCTTGCGTGTAATCGGCGGTGGTGGAGCGGCCGAGGGAGGAGCCGGGAGGTTCGAAGAGGATTATGGAGCGGAGGTGGGATTCGATGAGAGGGTTGGGAGGGAGGGAGGAGAGGAGGGAGAGGGGGAGGACGGTGCCTTTGCTCCAGCCCTGTCCTCGTTAGATTAGCGAGGGAGGAGGAAGAAGAGACGAGAGGACGTACGAGGAGAGTCACCCCGCCTGAACTGCTTTCCGCGGGTGGGAGAGCTAGCTCCTGCACTGCGAACGCTATGAAGTCGAGCAGGTCTTGTAGATACGCTTCTGTGGCGTTCGTTCCGCCGGGAAGGACACTCTCAAAAGCAGGAGAGGAGCCGGCGTATGAGCGCTGGTTGTACGCGAGGAATCGGATGTCGGCTGGGATGAAGGAGAGCAGCGGCGTCCACACGGCTGCGCGTACGGGATCAGCGGCGATTGAAAAAAGGCTGAGGAGAAGAGCGCACCAGAGTTGAAGCCTACGCCGTGAAGAGCGAGGATGGTCGTGTAGGAGGTGGGGAGAGGAGCTGGTCGCGCGTGCCACGAGTCGAGGTAGGCGAGGTGTGTCGTCGGAGTGATATGAGCTATTTTATAAGGCAGAGGGCACGCCGTAGTCATCGTGGCGGCGAGGAGGAGAGAAGAGGGAGGAGACAAGCACAGCCCGAAGTGGGGGAGCCGAACAAGGCGACTCGCTGTGTTTATTCGCCCAAGTCCTCCTCGTCGTCGCCTCGCTGGTGGTGGTGGTGGAACGAGTGTAATCTTCCAACAGTCTTCACCATAAGCCCCCCTCGCCCTCAGCAAGCCACTTCGACCACCCACCCCGCTCCACTCCCTCCCTCGGGCAACCCACTTCCTCCCAAATCCACCTCAACCAGCTCCCGATCCTCATCGACAATCCTGCGCCTCTTGATAAACTTCCTCCCCAACAGCGTCCCTTCCACCTCAATCGCCAACTCCACCCCGTACGAGCTGACGAAGAACCCGAGTCGGTCGTCGACAAACTCGAGTTCGACGCGCAGACGTTCCTTCGCCAGCTCCGCCAACGACGCAGGCAAGAGAGCCTTCTCGACCGCCTCCTCCGCCGCTCCGTTTCTCCGACTGAAAACGACCGAATAACTCCAAAACGCCACCGCGAGGCTGAATGCGACCAACCCGCGCGCCTCGTCCCAGACGGTCCTGAACGGCCTTCGAGCGAGTGCGTGCATCAGGTGCGAGATTTCGGAACGGGGCGTGCGGAGGTCGGAGGTCGCGCGGCGGTAGGAGAGGAGAGCGGTGGCGAGGAAGGCGAGGCGGGAGGTTGGGGTTGGGAAGTGAGTTGGGTAAGGCGAGGGAGGGGTGAGAATGAGGTAGGAGGAGGAAGTGGTCGAGCTGGAGGAGGAGGACGAGGGGGAGGAAGGGGAGGGAGGGCGAGGAGGGACGATTCCGATCGAGGAGATGGCGGCCAGTCCGACGTGCTTGTCGAGCAATCCGACGCAGGCGATCCTGATCCCCTTCCCTCCCTCCTCCCTCGCAGCGAGCTCAAAGACAGGCGCGACGACGACGACCTGTACTCCCTTCTCCTCGAGCCCAATCTCCAGCAGCGGCCTCGCAACGACTCTCAGTGCTCCCTTCGCCCGCTCGAGCTCCTCCTCACTCACCTCCGCGAACGGCCTCGCCCGATCGACAAAGAGGACGTAATCCCCCTCCCTCTCCTCCCCAAGCGCATCGACGACGTCCTTCGCATCGATAACATCCCTCGTCCTCCCTCCCTCGCTCCTCACATTCCAAACCCCCAACATCGCGCCCTTCCCCACCTCCAATCCCACCACCAATCCCGCTCCCTCCCCTTTACCAAGAACGTCCTCCCCAATCCTCCCCTCCAACACTCCTCCCACCGCTCCACGACTCTGAAGCACCTTCCTCCCCGCCCTAGTCCTCGCCTCCAACTTCCTCCATCCCTTCCCATCGACGGCCCCTGCAAGATCCGTAGCAACCACCGGCGCAGGTGAGAACCCCCTGAAAGCAATATGGGCCTCTCCCCACGCATGTCCCTCTTCGCACATGTCAAAATCAGGGAAAAAGCGAAGTTGGCGCGAGAGGAGGGAGGTGTGAGCGTTGAGGAAGACGTGGTACCGGTGCGAATCGGCGGCGTGTGGGAAGTAGTCGTCTGAATTGCGGAGAATGGATTTCGTACCGCTGGCGGAGGGGCCGAGGAGGGCGAAGGAGGAGCCCCAGATACGGGGAGAGCCGGCCATGCTGTGGATGATGGAGTTGGGGCCGAGAATGTCGAGAGCGGCGGAGGAGAGGGAGGAGAGCATGGCGGTGCGGAGGGCGCCAGCGTCGTGGGAGGGTTGGAGGACGAGGTAGTCGAGGTGCGCTTGGTCGTCGACTTTGATGAACGAGATGCCGGCGGTGCGGAGGGTGGTGAAGTAGGAGAGGTAGAAGTTTTTGACGGAGGAAAGGAGGGGGAGGTGCATGGTCGTGTTGACGGCTGAGTGGACGTCCGAGTGTAGCTCCCAGCGATAGAGAGGGAACTTTGTCGCAAGAGGCGAGTGAGGGTGAATGCCGTTCCAGTATCTGCAGCCGTTGTTAGCTCCATCTTTGCGAGGGCAAAGGGAGGAACTCACCCAGCCAGGGTCATCCACACTCCGACCCGTTCGACCCCTCGCTCCTTGATCTTCCCGACCGCCTCCTTGAGCTCTTCTCCGTTCCTCTCCCGCACGCCCTCCAAATCAAACCACCCTTTCCTAACTCCAAAGCTCGCCAGCGCCTTGCCGTCTCGCTCCGCCTTCGCCTCCGGATCCACGTGCACCGGTATCCTGCCACCCATCGTCGAGGAGAACCGCGTCGATCGTATCCGCGAACGACGAATCGGGGAGAGCTGCAAAATCATCGAGGGACGAGAGGACCTGAGAGAGGGTGTAGACCTGCCCGAGCGCGTTCCAAGTGCACCAAGTGAGGCCGTGCGGACCGAACGAGATGGGAGGGGGATGGACGGCCGGGGCTCCCGGGAGAAAGGTGGCGAGAACGGTGGAAGCTACGTCTACGCAACGCTTGATGAGCGTGTCGAGCTCGCCATCAACTCCCCAGGCTACGACGAGGTGACCTTCGCCCGGAGCTGGGGAGTCTCGCTCGCACCGGAGCTGGAGCGGTTGGCCGACGAGAGAGGCGGTGACGGTCGTGGTAGTGAAGGGGAAGAGGACGAGGAGCTTGCGCGTTGGGGAGGAGGTGGTGGCGAGGGATCGGAGGACGAGGAGTTGGGCCTCGAAGGAGGGGGAGAGGGCGGCGAGCGGCGAAGGCGGTGGGAGGATACGAGGCAGGTACCAGGTGCGCCTGGCAGTTTACAGTTAGTCCTGCTCAAGTAGGGGAAGACTAGGAGCTCACTCGCTGCGCTCCCAGACCACACCATCAGCTCCCTCCCACTCGAGAGCTCCCAGCTCGAACCGCTCCACATCCCCACTCACGCCCTGCCCAAGCTCATACCGCGCCAGCAGGCCGTGCTCCCCCTTCTCCACCTTGGCCCGCGGTCCCAGCTCGATCGGGCAGCTCTCCACCCCTCCGCTGGGAGCGACCAGCTCGATCCGACCGTTCCCCCCCTCGCTCCCAAGCCATTCGATCCCTCCATCCGGCTGCCTAAGCCTGTACGTATACTCGAAGTCTCCCTCCCGTTCTACCTCTACCTCGGCGCTCCAGAGCGAAGCGGAGAGAGATAGGAAGGGGATCGCATGCCAGGCGGAGGAAGGGAGGTTGGTCCAGAGTTCGGGAGTGATGCCGGGGGAAAGGGTGGAGGTGTAGGTGAAGTAGAGAGGTCCGGAGAGGGGGAGGACGCTGTGCGAGTGGAGGGAAGGATGGAAAGGCATCGGGGGAGCTGTTTCGTGGGGCCAAAGGCGATTAGGCGATAACGTCGTCACTTTGGGCGCGAGCGGCGTGCGTGGAGGGAGGAGGAGCGGCGTAGGATGGCGATGAGGTTGCTGAGGAGCTTAAAAGATCTCTTCTGGAGGAGAAGCTGGTGAGCTCGGTTGGGGAGGGGTCCAGCTGGCGGGGAGACCGCGGCGAGCGATGACAGCGCGCCGTGGAGCTCGAAGGACGTACCAGGTCTTCGAAGTCGTAGATCCGCTGTACTTTCGATGAATCCGTGTAGACCCAGCGAGTGGGAGGTTGGAGAAAGAGAAGAGATCGGTCGAAGCTCGAACGACTCGTTCGACCTGACGCTTCCCAAGCTGACCGAGGACTTTCTGAGGATCGACGATCCTGGAGTACGGCGAGCTTGAGCGGAATCAAGGCCAGCTCAACAGGAAGAAAAGGCAGCGAGCCAGAGGAGAAAAAAACTGGTGCGACGAAGGCGAGCGAGTTGCCTTGCGAGACCCTTGGCGAGATCGTGAGGAGCAGGGAAGACAGCGTGCTGGGAGCCTAGGAGCGCGCCCGGTGAGCTTCAGTGCAGCTTTCGACAAGCAGGAAATAGATCCAGGGCTGACCGCGTTGAGTTGTCGACGCAGCCGCTGAATTCCAAACAGATTCCCCCTTCCCTCCAAAGCCCTCCCCTCGACGTCCAATAACAGAGGCAGTATGTAGGAATAGCGAGGGATCTGAAAGCGAAAGATCGGTTAGAATCACACTCGACGAGCCAAGCGAAACTGCTCACCTTCATCGCTCACTCGATCCTCCCAACTCCTCCTCGCAGCCTCCAGAACCCCTGCGAAACCATCGACGCCTCGTCCCATCTCTCCAAGTCCTCGAATACAGCTCCACTCCCTCCTTTCGCAAGACCTCCACCAGCTCCTCTGCCACTTCGGGCTGCTCTCCCCTCGTGAGGAAGCTCGGAAGACACAGCGTGCGAAGCTGCTCGACCCTGATGCGTCTGCCCAGGACCTCCTCTACGAAAGGGCGCAACGAGAGGTCTTCGAGGTCGTAGAGACGGAAATGGAACCTCCCGCTCGAAATTGGCGGCCGAGTCGGGTCGCCGAGGGGGGCGAGGAAGTCGTAGCCGTCCAGATCAAACTGTGTCTTGTCGTGAATCACGTCCAGCAAAGTACCGTCTCCAACGGGCGTACGCAGGACCTGTGCGCACGCGGAATCTGGGATGGGGAATCCGAGGGAGATGGCGACGAGTTGCGGGGAGAGGGACAGGAGGGAGCGAGCGAGGTGACGTTCCTCTGCGTTATTGCTGCCGGCGTCAAAGCCGAGAGTACGAAGGGAAGGGAGGGTGGTTGGGTTGAGGAAGTGCTGGATCGAGGTGGGATTGCGAAAACTGATGCCGCATGGGGAGAGGTGTCGGAGGTGAGAGAATACGAAGTGAGTTGGCGAGATGGGGCAGATAGGCTGATCGCAGCAGTACATGACCAGCGATTCGAGATCTGTCCGGTTCGCAACGTTAGTCGGAACGAAAGAGGAGAGTCGAGAGGCGACCTACTGGGAAGCATGCTTAACCAGCTCATCGAGACCCCGCGGATGCTGATCATACACAGCTTCTCAGTCCTCTGGCACAGCGGGAACAGCGTAGCGACCAGTCCACCGCTGACCGGCAGCCCCGCTTCAAGACTCGAACGTGCCCTAAGTCGAAGGACCCTGACCCCCTCCGCTCGCCACGGCTGCGTCACCAGCACGTTCCGGAGCCTCTCTGCCGCCTCATTGGTCTCGATGACCAGCGCGGCGAACAGCTGCGCTTGGGCGAGCGAACGCCAGAGCGTGCAGACGATGGAGACCGTCCGGAGGAGGGAGGAACGTTCGGCGAAGGTGGAGAAGCGCGTGGGAGGAAGGGTGAGCTGGAAAATGTGGGAGACGAGTTCGGTGGGGAACTGTGCGTGCGCCATTCCGAGAAGCAGAGCGCAGGGAGGGTCGGAGGGAGATGGAAACGCGTTCGCGGGCCGAACCTCTTCTCCTCCTGCGCTCCTCTCTCTAGGACTTTGAGCGTCGTGAGAGCGGTCTGAGGAGTCGTTAACGCCACTTGCCACTCAGGTCCTGCCTCGGGGCTGAGCCAACCGCACTACATCCTTCCGGCGACACGGGGCTCTTCCTGCTCGTCTCTCGCCCCGCTCTGGCGATCGAACTGCACCGGCAGGGAAGACGCAGCGACATCACGCAGGACCAAGGACCGCAGAAGGACCCGCCGACCTCACTGGACAGCCCAGCACCTCAGGCTGTTTCACTTCCTCGACGTGGCTCAGCTCTTGGAGCTTACGCCACCTCCGCTCCCAGCTGCTCGATCCCGTTCAAGCTTGTTTACAGCAGCCCGACCCTGAGCGCGCGCGCGACGCGACGCCGACGATCCTGGGCAGAACCGATCCCACCCACTCCGTCTGCTCGATCGAGCCCTCTTCCGCACAATTTAGGTTTGATTCCTATAGATTTGCCCCCTTCAAATGGAACCTTCTTTGCCCTCTGTATCGACACGGGGCCAACACAGTGGGTTACTGTCAATCCCGGCAGCTGGAATCCTTCAAGCCCTCCTCCTCTCTCCTCTTCTCGCCGTCTCTGTCGTCGCCACTGCTTCTTCACCCATGCGCCTTTCGGTGTGGCTGGGCGGCTACGGGCTTCTACTGCTCTGTGCCTTGGCTCGCGCGACCACCAGGAGGCTCCCGTCGACGCTGAAGGGGGACCAATCGTAAGCCGTCTCCTCGATTCGCCCGCTCCCATGAGGAAGGATAGCTGACTCGTCTTTAGCTGGGTCAATACCGCTGCAGAGTATGAGGATAACCACACAGGCACGGTGGCGCACCTTTCAGCTAAAGAAGCTACTCGTGCGCTCAGCCCAAGCATGGAACGGTCCTCTGATCCCTCCGCCCGCAGTCCTCAAGCGCGCGGCGTGCACTTACAACAGCCACTGCTCCGGGATTCCCCTGCTCCCCGATCAGCGGGGCATCTGTAGCTCAGGAGTCTGCGTCGCCGGTCCGCTACGTCCTCAGTTTCTTACAGACACAAAGACGCTGACCTCTCGCTCGCAGTCTGTAACGCTGGCTTCTACCTCGGTTCAGGAGGATGCAGACCGTGGGTGTGCGCCCTGTCGTGGTGTACAAACGTACTTCCGGCGTACTCGACGAGGATCTGCATATCCCCGACCACCTGCAGCTTCAGTGAGTCCTTCGCAGTTCCGATCGGAAAGAGAGAAAGCTGAACGACGTGCGTGCAGAATGCTGGGATGGGTACATGCAGACGTCGGGCTCGTGCGTCCTGAACTCCACTTCCAAGATCTCGACAAGCACGAAGCTCTCGACCTCCTCGGTGGCCGCCAAACCTACGACCACCGCCAGCACGAGGCTCTCGACCTCTTCCTCCTCGGTGCCCGCCAAAGCCACAACCACCACGGGTACAAAGCTCTCGACCTCCGTCCGTTCTAGTACTTTAATCCCTCCGTCTGCAGTTCTTTCCAAAGTTGCGTGCGCTTATAACAGCCAGTGTTACAAGATGCCTCTACTTTTCGACCAGCAGGGGGTCTGCCGCTCAGGAACTTGCGTTGCCGGTCAGCTTCGCCCTCGCGTTCTTGCTGATATGAAGTCGCTGACGTCTCGCTCGCAGTCTGTAACACTGGCTTCTACCTTAGCGCAGGTGCGTGTAAAGCGTGGGCGTGCACCATATCGGCGTGCACGAACGTACTCCCGGCGTACTCGACGAGGATCTGCATTTCCGCCACCACCTGCGGCTTCAGTGAGTCCTTCGCCGTTTTGACCACGCAGAACGAAGCGGAGCGTCATGAGTGCAGAATGCTTGGCTGGGTACGCGCAGACGTCGACCTCGTGCGTTTTGACCTCTACCGCGCCCATCACGAGCAAACCTACGACGACGATTCGAGTCTCTACCACGGTTCGTCGCTCCCTGGGTTTTCGAGGAGATCTCGCTGATTTTTTTTCGCGTGCAGACTACGTCGAGGCGATCTACTTCCGTTTCGACTAGAAAAATCGAAAAATCGCGCACCTCCGTCCTCCGCGTCGACTTCCTCCAAGGCCTCCACCCTCGTTTCTTCGGTAGTTAAGACGACTTCGCTCGCTGGGTCTCCGGCGCTCTCTTCAACCAGAACCTCCTCTACCACGGTTCGGCTCACCTCTACCACCGTTCGTCGTTCCCTGGCAATGAGCCGAATCTCGCTAAACTTCCGCGCATGCAGATCACCATCACGAGACTCTCAACTACCACCGCACGGCTCTCAACAAGCACGTCAAGGTCCTCTACGATCCTCACCTCGACCATCCTAACGACAACACTTCCCGCATCCTCATCCCTCACCAGCCCTGCCTCCTCGCCTTCGTTTTCCGCTTCATCAGGTGCGCAGATATCTTCTACACCTTCGAGTGCGTGCTCTAACAGATCGTCCTCTGCAGTCTCGACGACGTCGGCGCCCCCTTCTCTCACGACACTTCCCTCGTCCTCAGCCGCAACTCTCACCGCTTCCTCAACCACATCCACCGAGTCTTTCGCCGCTCTACCAACCTACACCTTGACGCCGTCCTCCTTTGTCCTCAAGACGGCGCTATCCCTCGGCTTGGGCACCGGAGTCACCACTGGCGCTCTCACCTCCCTCGTTAAGTGGCAATCGTCGGGTATCCTAATGGCGGGAACTTGCAGCGACATGCTTCCTGGGGTAACTGTGCGCTCACTCCCAGATTGTGCGAAGATTCGAAGCTGACGAGTCGCGCAGACGTGCTATCGGATGTACCTCAACTCGACCGGAATGCTTCAAACGCCGATGCCGATCACCACCTCGCTCCTCAGCTCGGCTCCTTCGACTTCTTTGACCACGTCGCTCAGCTCCGGAACGACCGTCGCTGCAGGAACGACGCTCGCGGCGAACGCGAGGATCGCAGTCTCCCGCCTGGCTGCGCCAGATTACTCGCTGCAGGAGCAGGCGTGGAGAAACGACGAGGATATCGATCTTTATTGGCGCGTGCGTATCTCCGTTCCGATGTTGCAAGGGGGCCCGCGAGCTGATTCTCTTTTGCGGCAGGCGTTTCCGGCAAATCCCTGGGAGCTTAGGAAGCGAGCCGTTTGTGTTCTGCCCGGCATGACGACTCTGAGTACTGCTGTCACAACGGTGAGCCATATCATCGCAAGTCAGGCGAGCTCAGAGTCGTTGACTTCGGTCGCGTCCGCGAGCAGCTCCTTGACTTTGTCCGGAACACTCAGTGCTAGTATGCTCATAATCAAGCAACAGGTATCACCAATACTCTCCTCCTCCTCTACCACCGCATCAAATTCCTCAGCCTCGACCGACGCCACTCCTACGCCGACCCTTTCTTTATCTTTGACCACCACCGTCACCTCAACTTCTTCACCGACGTCATCCGCTCCAACCCCTACCTGGGCAAGTCCTCGGCAGCGTATCGAGTTTCTGAGCTGGCCTGGAGCGGCAGCGGGAACGACTTGGAAGTACACCTGGAGGTGCGTCACGTTTTGCTGTCCTTCACTTCTCCGTCCATCTGACTTGATTTCTTTGCAGTACGTACCTTAAGGAGGGCTTAGTGACGTCTGGAAAGTTCTTCCACATGTGGTTCGTCGCTCCTTCCCTCTCCGCCGCGCTGCTCTGACCTCTCTCGCACAGGCAACTCTTGTCCCGTGATCCTTGCTTCCCCGGTACCTCGTCTCTCCACCTACTCGTAGCAGCTCCTGAATCGTCGACCAGGTCCAATCATAGCGCTTAGCTCTTCATGGGGCTGGGTCTGGATGAACGACTTCCTCGACCGCTGCGGCAAGCCTGGCGTCCCCGACTGTCCCTCACTTCCCATCTCGTTCGTCCGTTCTTCTCTCCTCCCGTACCAGCTAACCGATTCTGGCAGTGAGTTCTGGGGAAGACCCATCCTGCACTCACTCGTCGTCAAGTACGGGGCGAACGGCTCATTCGATTACGTCCTTGCCGACGCGCGAGATCCGACGAAGGCTTTGTTGAGGCACACGGCGGTAGGACAGATGGGGAGCGCATCGAGTCTCAAGGTGCGTCCTTCTGGCTCGCGTGTGGTGGTGGTTGAGGTGCTGATTCGTGCCGCAGTGGGGCTTTTATCGAAGTGCTATGGCGGAGAACCCAATGTCGGAGATAGAGGGGTTCGTTGGGGGGTACCAGGCGGTTCGGATTTTGTAGGGTGATTAGTGGGGAAGCAATCCATAATAGTGTACGCAGTAAAGCGCGGAAAAAGTAGAGATTCGAATGGGCTGGGGGGGTCCCGGAGTCCGGGGTCGCTCCTCTTGTCTCTCAAGGATCAGGGACTGCCTCCAAGTCACTCTCCTCTCCGGTGGAGTCACTTTCAAAACTAAAATCGCCGCGCGCCCAAATCGAAACAATACCAATACGAACTCGAATAACACTCCCAATCCTACACACCCTATCAAACAAAGACCCCACCCTAGATCAAGAAGATGAACTCGTCGTTCTCCTTGTCGGTCAAATCCAAGAACGCGTTCGCTCCCAAATCCCCCTCGTCCTTCTCCGCCGAGTTATCAAACTTGTTCGCCATTGAAAGATCATGGAGCTTCGCAGGCTTGCCGTTCTTGACGCGTTCGATTTCCTTGCGCTTGTTGAGCCAGGTAAGGTTAAGAGCTTGGAGAACGATGAGGCCGATGAGGATGCAGAAGACGGCGCTGTTGAGACGAGGTCAGCAAGAGTGCGAAGAGGGGAATAAGGACGCACAGGACGCTCATGAGGCCGGTGAGATAGAGAGGCGCCTCCTTGGCTTGGAAGAGGTAGGCTGTAGAGAGGAGTGAGCGCGGGAAGCGGGAGAGCGAGCGAGGAGGACGTACGACCGATGATGTTGCCGGCAGAGGAGGCGGCGTTGTAGGCACAGAAGACGGCAGCCTTCTTCGATTGCCCAGCATTGTTCGCTGCGATCCACGAGACCTGCGAGAGAAGAGCGTTAGCGCGATCCCGGGAGAAAGCGGCGATGAGGGAGAACGCACGAGGAGAGGGTTGGCGGAGAAAAGGCATGCGAGGAGGTAGTAACCGAGGAGGAGGACGCTCGTGTTGCTCTCGGTGTGAGGAACGACGTAGAGGATCGCGGCGCCGATTACGACTGGTGATAGAAGAGCTTTAGCGGTCGTTTCGAGGCGATGAGAGGCAGGAGGAACGCACCCGGTACCATGAAGGCTGCGAGGATAACACTCTTAATCTTGAAGCGCCATGCGAGCCACGAGGAGAGAAGAATGATGGTGAACTGCATAGCGCCAAATCCCATGTTGAGGAGGGTCGTTTGGTGATGATTGTAGCCAGCGAGTCCTTGAAGAATGAGAGGGCCGAAGACGTTCGAGGCGGAAGCGCCTGCGAAGCTCGCTCGTCAGCCAAAGTCTCTCGTACTCCTAACTCCTCACACTCACCGATGTTGACGGCGACAGCCATCAGGATGAACAGCCAGGTCTTGATCTCCAGGAAGAGCTCGATGACTTGACGCCACTTGAACTCGTGGTTTTCGACTCCAGTATTGTTAGAGCGAAGACGTTCGACTCCCTTGATGCGGTCCTCGGGGCTGAGGAATCGAGCAGAAACGACCGAGTTGTCGATGAGCCAGCTGCGAGCGAGCGAGTTAGCCAGCTGTGATTTGGGAGGAGCAGGAGGGAAGGGCGGAGCTTACTAGAGAACGGCGCCCGTGATTACCGTGATCAGTCCCGTTACGAGGAAGATGATCTGGTACGAGTAGAGCTTCGCCGACGTGATGTGACCCAGCCCCCAGACGAGCAAGCTGCCGAAGATGGTAGCGAGACCCTGCAAAGAGAACTTGCTCGTTAGTTTGGCGTTCGTAAGATCGCATGAGGAGCACGCAGGACTCGCATTGGTGGAGTACCAGGCAGCGACACGCATCGGTTGTTCAGAGCGACGGTACCACGAGATGGTGATGAGGGAGAAGAGAGGAAGGCAGGTGCTGCGACACGAGGCGCAAGGTCAGCTCTGCGAATCTCGCCGATCCTGAAAAACAAATACAACGTACGCCTCAAAGAATCCTAGGAAGAAGCGAGCAGCGGCAAGTCCGCCAAAGTCGGTGGCTCCAGCCATGCCGGTGAGCGAGCAACCCCAGCAGAAGACCTGGTCGTGTAGTCAGCGCGAAGCTTGCAGCAAACGACGGAAGCGAAGGGAGCTCACGATGGCGGGGAGGATGAAGCGAACGGGAAGCTTGACGAGGAGGTAGGCGCCGAGGGGTTGAGCTCCCAGCTGAGCAAAGTAGCCGATTGAGCCAATTGTCGAGTACTGGTTCCCAACGAGCCCAGCGTTCTCTTTCAATCCAAAGACTGCAGAGTAGCCGATAACGGACTTGTCGAGGATCTGCGGAGGCAGGGATCAGCAGACGTACGAGCTTGCCAGAGAGGTCGAATTGAAAGTTGAAGGCCGGGTGCGGCGGCCTCATCGCGGCACGGACAGCAAGCCCACTCACCTGGAGGAAGTAGATCCAGCAGAGAATGGTGAGGACGTGGAGATCAGTCTTGCGGCAGATCCGTCGAGACTGAAGCAGGGGAGGCCGTTCAGTTTTTTTGCAAGCAGAGCAGGCGAGGCAGAGGGCGACGCACGTCCTCCTCGGTGACAACGACGCGATCTTGCGCCATCTCAAGGGCACGGTCGCCCTGGGTGAGCGCGCCAGGGCCAGAGGGAACGGCGCCCTTGTGGTCTTCGAAGTGCTGCGAGGAGGACTGGCTGTCCTTCTTCTGGAGGTCGATGGCGTCCATGGTGCTGTGTAGGAGAGTGGTGGGTACGGAGAAGAAGAACGCAGAGCCTCAGCTCTCTAAGTAGCCAACAGCAGAGTGAACGGCAGGCTCAAGACTCCTGGAGAGCTGGCAAGCGAACGAAAAGGTGGGGGAGAACGTGGGCGGAGCTAGCGAGCTGTGGAGCCCCGACTGGCGCTGGGGCGACGTCCGGCGGGCCCCGCAGAGTTCCTGGCAGCGTTTTCCTGCGCACGATTTCGTAGAAAAGAGAAGGAGGAGATCTCGCTAGCGCCGTGGAGGCCGAGGAGGCCGAGGAGGCCGAGGAGGGTGCGGCTGCTCCGCGGTCGTCGCTCTCGAACTCGTCCCTCTCGATTTGTTCCTTCGGCGATACCACGTATTTTTTGGACCTTCAAGTACGGCTACAACTCGATACTTCGTGAAACTCCACCCACAGACACGCTCTACGTCTGCCGCCGCCGAGGACTCTGCTTTCGAATCCCCCCACCACGTCCACTCAAGTCTGACCCGCCCCTCCCCCTCTTGCTCCGTCCCTAAGCCACTTCCACTATGGCCGACGAGATCTTACTCCTCGGGCTTGGCGCGCAAGTCCTCCCCACTCTCCTCCCTAGGCTTCGCTCGCCGATTGTGTGGGCGACGTTGAGGAAGGCGAAGGAGCTGGGATTGAGGAGACCGGTGCTAGAGAGCTGTGAAGCGTTGTTGATGGCGCTCGATAAGAGGCTCAGGAACGAGATGAACGCGTGATGGGCTCAGGCAGAGCAGTTGAAGTGTTGCGGGTGAGCTCTCGCAGGAGTACCTCCACCGGGTTGATCGAGTATAGGTTGAAATCCTGCAACGAGCTTGTGTACACGAAAGCGGTGCTTTCTCGAGCAGAGAGGAACCAGAAGAGAAACTGGCACGGAGACCGCTCCTCCCGATTCCGGCACCCGCTGCTTCACTGCTCTACGCAGGGTCGAGTCCGACCACGCAGACGAGATTAAAGCACGACAGGTTCGTATGTTGGCCCAGAAGAGCTGTTAAACGGAGGAAGGAGCAGGTTGAGAAAGTGAGGTTGGGTGGAGAGCGAGGCGGGCGAGGGAGGCGGTGGCTTTGGTGTGGGGGAGCTTGTTTGGGTAAGGGGAGCGAGAGCTGCGAGTTGGCATCGTATTGCAGCTCGGGGGCGAGAAGGAAGAGGATTAAGGAGCAGGTGCTGCGGTATTCGGGGAATGTGTTGAGCGCGGCGAGCTGGGGAGAGGAGGGTTAGCGGTCATTCGGGAGGGCGGGGTGAAGCACATGGCTTGTGCGCGGTAAAGAAGACGTCTCCAGCGCAACACTCGATCCTTCTTCTGCTGTCGACAGCGGAGCAACTGCCTCGAGGTGCAGGCCAGACTTCCTCCTTCACCAGCTGGCGACCATGGTGTTCGTAGCTCGAAGACGCAGCACCCTTCGAAACTACAGCTCGGTCTATCCGCTTTAGAAAGCAGGTAGAGCGTAGCTGAGTCGAGGCGAGCGAGTCCTTCACCATGCCCCCGCACCACTCCCCTCACGCGGCTCCCTAACAACCCTCCTCGCTGAGCCTCGCCATCGCGCGAGAGCTTTGCCGTGTAATCCAGTCCTTTTGGCGGCTTCCAGTGGTCTCAGAATCTGACGCTGGAACCAGCCCTTCGCTATCGAGGCTACTTGGGCACGCGACTAGCCAGCAGTCCCTGCGGACAAGCTCCACCTGCCTCAGCGCCTGATCCTCCCAGCGAAGCCGACCAGCACCTCGTCCTTGCTGCCGTCACTGACCACTATCGCACTCTCACAGCACCCTCTGACCACTCGCTCGAGTGGGCAGCTCGGTGCTGAGTGCGTCGAGTGCCCCAGTGAGAAGCGCAGGTCAGCTCCCCGCCCACGCGTCCTCCTCTTCCCCCTTCTCCTCCTCCACTGTCCCTCATCGCAATAGAGCAGTACCCCCGCCGAACGTGCTCCCAACGCACCTGTTGTTTCCGGGACCTCGAATCGAGAGCTGCTGAAGGCGGAGAAGGTCGGCGCGCGGCGAGGATGGCGTGCGGTTCTGTGCTGGATCGGCTGAGGTGGTGGGCGTGGTTCTTGCTCGAGTGTGGGAGAAGGCGAAGAGACGACCGCTTCGAGGGCGACTTGTCGCCGCGAGTTCCCCCTCTTGCACTCGTACTGCTCTGCGCAAGGGGAGTGACTGGCGCTAACTTCAG
>KZ627149.1:46828-61854 GCA_002917775.1 Glaciozyma antarctica PI12 | reverse complement strand
GTACGCGCGATTGGGCTGGTGGCGACGACGGAGAGAGACAGCGGGAATCGGGAAGCCAGGTGGAGCGTACCTGGACCGCTTATTCTGCCGACCTGTTATGGTCTTATCTGGCTAGGAGAGCTCAGCGGGTTCTCGATAAGATGGCTCGCCAAACTTCCGAGTGCGTTCTCTGCTCAGGCTCAGCACATCGATTGCTACCTTTCAGATCTTGAATCACTGTTCATGCACGATTGCAAAGATATCGACGGGCCAGCTTCCCCGGCGACGACCTTCCGACTCCCTCACCTCCGCCATCTCTTCCTCTGCGGCATTGCCTTCCTCCACTCGACCACCCTCACTTTAATCCCACCGTCCTTCCTTCCCTCGTCACCCTCGGTCTGGCTCGCATTAATCCGGACAGCCCCAACGCTTTCGCCCACTGCATCTTCGCGCTATCGACCCAGCTGGAAGCCATCTCGTGCGAATTCCCTCGCTGGCTTTCCACCTGGCTTGGGGCTCCGGATTCGACGGCACGACGAACATCGTCCGCGAGAAGACGCTCTTCGATTTGGGCGAGGTCACTTTCACGGAAATGGCTGGGAGATCAAGCTGGGGGCATCCTGCTACGGAGGAACGGCTGCACGTTCGTCTCACCAGAATCGTCGACGTAGACGTGGCGAAATTCGCGTTCTTCATTAGGGAAGGAGATCTCGATACCGACCGATTCGCGACGCTGTGCCTTTCGGCAGCTCTTGTGAAGGGCATTGTTGCGGAGCTGGCGAAAGGAGAGCTTCTGAGACTGCTGCCTTTCCTGGGGACGGAGGTGTCCTTTGAGGAAACGGCGGTGGAGAGGGGAGCGTCGTTAGTCTCGGCGGAGTTTTGGAGGGGGTGCGGAGGGGCTGGGAGGTTTGAGTTAGCTGAGCGAGGTGTTCGGTGAGACTTTCTCTCGCTCTACAGCGATTCTATGCTTACGTTCTCTTCCGTTGCAGTCGTTCGATCATTCCTACGCCTCCACCGCCGCAGAGGTCCCGCATCGCCTCTCCTCCCATACAACTTCCTCTGAAATCGAAAACAGTTTGGCTACGTCTCCTCGTTCCATTCTATTCACAGCAGCTTCTTTCTTTTCGTGTTGGGGGGTGAGTGCGTGGCTGGAATAGAGGTTCGGGAGCGAGGCAACGACGCCCTGTGCTGGGCCATTCGCACGCGCGCTCAGCTTGATTCCCTAGCTCTAGCTCCTTGCTAAGATCGACTACGAGTCTCCCTGTAGCGTGTACAAGGTCCCTCCCAATCGAGGAGAAAAGGCTCGCTCCAAGCTCGCTGCTCAGCCTCCCCGCGTTTGATCGACTCACTCGTCACCTATCTCCCTCCGTCTCTCCCACCATCGAACCACCGCCGCTCTCACCACCACCACGCCCATCCTTATCCTTCAGCCACTCCAGCCAACCACGCCCACTAGACCCGCCTCACGCCTCCCCCTCGCCGTCTGTACAGGTCCGCCCACGAGGTACGTACGCTAGTCTGGTGCTGGCTGGAGCGGGGGACCAGCTGGTCAGTGGGGGCAACGGCGCTGCGCTGCAGGACACAGCGGCTGGAGGAGGGGAGGAGGAGGGGAGGACAGACCGAGAGGCTATTCCGGTCTCCCTGGCGCTCTTGCTGCTCTCAGTGCCGTTCTGCCTTCTCGTCTGAGGAGGTGGAAGGTGCTGTGCGTGGGTCTCAATCTCGTCAGGGAGGGCAGAGAACGCTGGCTGGTGGAGCGGTTGAGGACCTGGCGCTGAGGTCATTCCCCTCCGGGAAGACGCTAGGGCGGTGGACGCCCGAGTCGCCTCTGATGGCGGAAGCAGACAGTGCACCAGATCCCAAACGGATGGCTTAGCTGTGAGGGAGGGACCGCTGGTGGGCAGAGGTAGCGGGAGCGGGGAGCGGGAGGCGTGGCGGGGGGAGCTAACGGGTACGCCTTCTGTCCGCGTTGGACCTCGTCACAGCGGAGCGCTACCTGCTTCCTAGAGCAGGTGAAGTGCGCTGTGATTGGAGTCGCATCCGACGGGACGCTGTCGCCGGAGGTTCTCCTCAGCAAGGACTTGTCGGACCCGCTGAACGCGATTCTCCTCTCACCTGGCTCTGGTTGCGAGGAACCGCAAGCTGGAGCAGGCGTACGAGACTGGGGTTGCGCAGCGGGAAACGAAGTAGAGGTGGAAGGGAAAGGACCGTCCTGGAGCGAGTGCGGAGCTCCCTGACGAGCAGGAGGGGCTGCATTCTGAGTTGAAGTAGGACCCAGGACAGGTACTTGCGAAGATAACGAGACGCTGCTCCGAGACTTTAGCAGGGGAGGAGTCAAGTAGCGATGCTCTGGAGGGGCGTTGAGCTAGGGAACTCCCCCTGGGCGAGCATCAGATTCAGCCTGGCTCGTACCACTTCTGGGAGTGAGGCGAGCCGGCTGTGTGCTTGTTGGCGCTTGCCCTGGGCGAGAGCACCGTCTGCGAGACACCTGCATTCTGAGCTGCGAACGCGGAGAGGGCGAGGTACTTTCCCATCTTTTCTTGCTTGAGCGACGGTTTCCAACTCGCTGTATCTCGTCTCAGCTCTGCTCCGTGAGGATTAGGAGATGGCGAGATGAAATCGAGCTCGAAAAGCCGTCGCGCGACATTCTATACCCCCTCACGTCCCAAACACCACTGACGCACTCCTCCTCTAGCTCGCTCCACCCCACCGCAAACCCAACCTCCACAACGTCGTCCCCTCTCGAACTCCACATCGACATAGCGGCCGTCGAACCCACTAATCCGCACACTCGCAAGCCCAAGAGTATGGCGAGTCCGAACGCACGAACAAAGGAGGAGACGCTGGCAGATGGAGAGGACACGTTTGGGGTGCGTTCTCCCGCGCGTTCGGCGGAGGCGACGCTGATTAGAGTCTGTAGGCGCTGAACCAACACCCTGCGACGACCGAGTCAGCGTTCAAGGTCGGCGTGAGCGTGGATCGGAATAAGAAGTGTCGGCGAACGATGGAAGAGTGCGCTGCCTCCCCTCCTCTCTCGCGAACGAAGCTAACGCACGAACGCAGTGCGCATTCCTTCATCTACGATTTCGGTGGGATCCGAGGACAAGGCTATTTCGCCGTCTTTGACGGACACGCAGGGAAGCACGCAGCCGAATGGTGCGGCGAGCATTTCCACGAAGTCCGTCCCTTCCCTCCTCCCGCACTCACTTGCTAACCATCACACACGCAGCACCTCCTCGAAGCTCTCCGAACGTCTCCTACCACTCCTATCCCCGACCTCCTCAACAGCACATTCCACCTCGTCGATACTCGGCTCTCCCAACTCGCCGCTTCCGAAGGCACGCACAGCGGCTGTACGGCCGTCGTTGCGTTCCTACGCCTCGAGGACGAGGAGGGGAAGGCTGTGGGAGCTGCGGGGGGTGTGGGGAGTGGGGTAGAGGTGAGAGAGGGGGAGGTGAGGGGGGAAACGTTGGGGGCGTTGAAAGCGGCTCAAGAGGGGGAGAAGGAGGATAAGGACGACAAGTCGGCGATGAGGTTGCAGCTCGAGATGGTCTCTGCGAGGCTAAAGGCGGGGAACGTCGAGGCGGTTTCGACGCGGTTGAAGGAGGGCGAGGAGGAGAAGAAGGGGATGTTCAAGGAGGGGAAGTTCAAGGAGGGGATGGAGAAGATCAAGGATTTCTTGGGAGGGAAGACGGACGAGTTTACGGCGACGCCGGAACAGATGGATGGGAAGGCGCGGAAGATGGAGGGAGTGGTCGATCCTGTCGTCGAGGTGCGGGGACCGGCGGAGGTCAAGAAGGCGGCGAAGCGGACGTTGTACACAGCGAATGTGGGAGATGCGAGGGCGGTTTTGTCGTGCGTTCCTTTTTACTCGCAGAGGTCAGTGGGGGTCGAGCTGATTGAGGCGCGCAGACGAGCGGGGAGAGCGGTCAGGTTGACGTACGATCACAAAGGCTCGGACGCGCAGGAGGCGAAGAGGATCACCGACGCTGGAGGGTTCGTGATGAACAATCGGGTCAACGGTACGCTGTCTCCTCTGCTGAGCTGGAAACGCGAGCTCACGATACGATCAGGCGTGCTCGCTGTTACGCGCTCACTGGGAGATTCGTCGATGAAGGAATTCGTCGTCGGATCGCCTTATACGACCGAGACGACTCTCAGCCCCGAGGACGACTACCTGATCGTCGCTTGCGATGGGGTTCGTCCTTTCTCCTCGCCTTCGCCGTGCGGGAGCTGATCGCGTTTGCAGCTGTGGGACGTCTGCCAGGACCAGGAAGCGGTCGATATCATCAAGGGGCTCAAGGACCCGCAGGAGGCTTCGAAGGCGCTGTTGGATCATGCGCTGCAGTGCGTCTCGCGTTTCGCTAGAGATGAGGGAGGGTCGCTGATGGCGTTGGCGGAGCAGGAACTTCTCGTCGGATAACCTGAGCGTGCTGGTCGTCAAGTTGTGAGGGAGGAGTACATATCGAAGTTTCTGTTCGCATAGCACACGCAGTAATGGACGTTATTTCAGTCTTGTTGGGCGAGAACTACATGGGAGAAGTCAGGAGCGTTCCACATTGAGCGTGCGGAGGGCCTTCCGCGGAAGAGGTCGTTGCTCTTCTCCTTCCTCCCGCTCGCGCCTGCTTCAACTCTGCCCTGCCCTGCTCTGCTGGCCCTCCAGGCACGGAGGTTGTTTGCGGTGATAAGGCTGACTCAGGTCGCGTTCGCGCCTATCGCCCATGCGGTCGTTCCTCGAGTCGTGTGTCTCCTCTCTCTCCCTCCTACCCTTCTCTGCGCGCAGAATAGCCATGTCCAAACTCGCCAACGGAGCGTGAGCTCTCCTTCCTGGCCCGCCTCCCTCAAGCTGACCCCTCCTCAGTCCCACCTTCCCTCCGAAGCGACCGCTCGACCGCATCAGCTACGCCTCCATCATCTCCCTGGCCCTCATCGCTCCTTTCTCCCTCCTCGCCTTCTCTACCTTGAATGGTGCGCCTCAACGCGCTACAGCTGTGCACCACCCGCTCGTCGTGGAGGCGTTTAGGGAGAGCGTAGACAAGTGCTCGAAGCTCCACCGCTTGCCGGGCCCGCCGAGCGACTTTGGGAGAAGGGAGAAGAGTGATCGCTTTGTAGAGGTGAGTAGCGTGCTGCGTGGCAGGGTGGATGGACGAGGGAGAAGGGCAGGAGCTCGTGCTCGAGGACGCAGCTGAAGAGCTACGCAGGGAACTCCTCCTACTGTTATCCGCAACGCGACTATCTGGACTGGCGAGGATAGTGGACACGAGCTACTGCACGGCGACGTTCTGCTTGCGAACGGGATCATCACCTCGGTCGGAGCTTCTCTCGACATCTCCTCCCTCCCGAGCAACACTGTCGTCGTAGACGCACACGGAGCGTTCCTCACTCCCGGAATCTTCGACATGGTGCGCTCCTCCTTCTCTTCTCTCTGAACCCGCTGACTCCAGCTGCAGCACTCTCACATCGGCGTCGATTCCGCTCCGGCCCTCTCAGGCGCAGACGACACCAACTCAATCTCCAAGCCCATCCTCCCCTTCCTCCGCTCCCTCGACGGTCTCAACACGCACGACCTCTCCTACAAGCGCTCCATCTCTGGTGGTGTCACCTCGTCCCTCATCCTCCCCGGCAGCGCCAACAATATCGGAGGACAGGCGTTCGTGATCAAGTTGCGCGAGACGAGGGAAAGGACGCCCGAGAGCTTGGTGCTGGAGATGCCGTATAATGTGGTGGGAAAAGGGAAGGAGTGGAGGGAGGGAGAGCCACCGAGGTGGAGGCACATGAAGATGGCGTGTGGTGAGAACATCCGCAGAGTTCACCAGCAGGTGCGTCGTTCGTTCCCCCTCGCTGCGTCTAAGACGATTGAACTGATCTCGCAAGAGAAGACTCGAATGGATCTGGCGTACAACTTCCGCTCGTCGTTCGAGATCGCGCGCAAGATCAAGATCTCGCAAGACGAGTACTGCGAAGCCGCACTCATCGCCCACTCGAAGGGAGACGTTCTCGCTGCCAAGTTCCCGGATGACCTCGAGTGGGAGGCGCTGGTCGACGTTCTTCGCGGGAAGGTGTGATTTCTTCAATCCGGCTTGGAGAAGAAGCTGACTTACTCGACAGGTCCTCGTCAACACGCACTGCTATGAATCGACCGACTTCTCAGCGTTTGTTCGCCACACGAACGAGTTCAAGTTCCCCATCGCTGCGGCGAGTCCCTTTTTCGGTCCTTAGGATTCGTGGAGCTGATACGGGGCGAACAGTTCCATCACGCTCACGAGGCCTACATGGTGCCCGACTTGATCAAAACGGCGTGGAACTCGACTCCAGCCGTCGCCATCTTTGCTACCAAGTGCGCCGCTTCCTCCCCGATCTGAAGCAATGGCTGATTCCCGCAGCGCGAGGTACAAGCGCGAGGCGTGGAGGGGGAGCGAGTACGCCGGCAAGATCCTTGCGGAGAACAACATCACGGTGCGTTCCTCCCTTGCAGTCTCTCCTCGCTCGCACGCAGCTGAACCCATCGCGCGCAGGTGATCATGAAGAGCGACCACCCCGTCCTTGATTCTCGCTACCTCCTCTTCGAGGCTCAGCAAGCTCACCACTTCGGCCTTGCCGTGAGTGCAATTCCTCCTCCCTCTCCCTCCCTCCTCGACTGACATTCTACGACAGGCCAACCTTGCTCTCGCCTCAATCACCACGAACTCTGCGCGCACCGCCGGCTTCGGCCACCGTCTTGGCCTCATTCGCAAGAACTTCGACGCAGATCTCGTTCTCTGGGACTCTCACCCTCTCACTCTCGGCGCCACTCCTCTCCAAGTCTTCATCGACGGTATCTCGCAGCTCAGGAACCCCTACCCCGCCAAACCTCTCGACACGTCGCACGTCGTCCCGCCTATCGCCTCGATGCCCGAGGAGCCCATCACGCTCGAGGACGACGACGACGCCTTGCACGGAATCGCCGAAATCGAGCAGCTCGACGAAGTGGTCTTCACGAACGTCTCAGAGGTCCTTCTCCGCCAACAAGGCGCTCTCACGTCTCTCGGCGCCGACCTCCCCACCCCTTTCTCAATCCACCTCCGCGCCGGCTCAATCGTCTGCCTCGGCCTCTGTCCCACCACCAACGTCCATTCGATCGACCTCCACGGCGGCTCCCTCCTCCCTCCCATCATCGCCTTCGGTCCCGCCCTCGGTCTAACCGAGATCATCGCCGAGCGCTCCACGACCGATGCGCCCGTCTTCGATCCGCTCATGCACGGGGAGCTTAGTCGGGCGCAGCAGGTGTGGGGACCAAGAGTGGCGGTGAAAGCGGTGGATGGACTGGCGTTTGGGGGGAAGCATTTGAGGATTGCGAAAGCGGCGGGAGTGGGGAAGGCGATTACGGCGCCGCTGGGGGACGGGTTCTTTAGGGGCGTTAGTGTGGCGTTTAGGACTGGGGCGGCAAATGGTGAGATTATTTCGACTTCTTCTCGAGAAGAATTGCAGGAGCTGACGATTCGCGAGCAGTTCTGGAGAAGGGAGCGGTTCTCAAGGACGCCGTCGCGCTGCATGTGTGAGTCCTCCTCGCTCCTCCCTCGCACCGAGCTAATGATCGCGCAGGACGATTGGACACTACAAGGGAACGCAGATGCCTTCTATCAGCACCGAGATCGCTGAGCTTCGCGGCCTGCTCCTCGGTGGCTTGAGGGGGGACGCTGCGACGAGCGAAGGGACCGACTATTTCGCGCTCGTTGCGAGAGGCGAGATATCGCTGGTCGTGAACGCGGGGAAGGCCGACGTTATTGCTACCCTCATTCTGCTGAAGAGGGAGGTCCAGGCGGCTTCGACGTTAGTGGGAGGGAAGAAGCTCAAATGGGTCATGTTCGTCTTCTCACTTTGGGGTTGGCATTGAGCTGACGCATCGGCAGTCATGGAGGACAGGAGTCTCACCTTGTCGCCGACGAGCTCGCCGACGCTGGTATCTCGGTCATCCTCAGCCCTCCTCGCGCGTTCCCTGAATCGTGGGACGAACGTCGAGCGTGCGCGCGTTCTTCCTTCTCAATCGCGCACCGACTTACCCCTCCGTCCACAGCACCCCCGGTCCTCCTCTCACCAAGCGTAACGCTGCCAACATCCTCCACAACGCCGGTGTACTCGTTGGCCTAGGCGTGCGTTCACCTTGCTCTCCATCGCGTTTCGCTGACAGTTTCGCTCCAGGTACCGGAAGAATGGCAAGCTCGCACTCTGCTCTGGGAAGCTGCCTGGGCTGCTAGAGACTCGAACGGAGAAGTCATCCGCTCCGACGCTGTCGCCTGGCTCTCGTCGAACCTCGAGACGATGCTCGACCTCCCCGTCGCGCACGAGTTTGAGGAATTCGTCGCTTACGAGGTGCGTATCTTCCCTCTTCTCTCTGAAGGGGCTCGCTGATACGTTCGATGGTGCAGCGCGATCCGTTCGAGTTTGGAAGTAGGCCCGTGGCGCTGTCTTCGGGCGATGGGAGGAGTGTTGAGCTGCTGAACTGAAGTGTGTATCATCTCGACGCCTGCTCGCTTCGCCGCTGCTCTCCTGCTCTCGTCCACTTCCCCGTTCATTCCCCAGCCTGCTCCACGGCCCCACGCACAGTATCTGGCAAGTGAACAACTCCGCGGAAGCCTTGCGTACCTCCTCGGAGAGAAGGGCCCGTCCGCATCAGCCGACCTCTGTGTTCGTCTTCCCCAACGCCCCAACCGTTCTTTCGCTCCTACCACATCGCCACCGATGCTGAGCTACCTGCTCGTCGCCCTTTCCGCCCTCTGGCTCTCCCACACCCTCCTGCGGCTCCTCAGGCTGCGCCGGTGAGTCCTCGTCTTGCCACTTCCTCCGCCGAGCTGATGCGTTGCACGGTAGCGATCAACCAGGTTTTCTCACCCTCCTACGACCGTTCAACAGCATCTGGCGACTGTTGCCGGCTTCTACGAAGCTCAATGTCCAGGCGATGGCGCTGTGGAGGGAGAAGTTCGAGGGTGAGTTGCGGTGGCGGTTCTGCAGGAGTGGAGCTGATGCAGGAGCAGTGTTTGAGCGGTGCAACACGACCGTTGCCACTATCTACTCGCTTCTCAAGGTGAAGCCGACCGTGCTCGTCGCGGACTCTGAGGCTGTCAGGTCCATCGTCGCCGATCCGTCGTTCGTCAAAAGCGTGCGACTTCGCAAGTGGGTGCTTTTATCGAGCTGGAAGTACTGGCGCTGAGCTCCTCGACGCAGAATCTATGACTGGTGGACCCCAAACATTGCTTCGAGCGAGGAAGAGATCTCGCGACGCCATCGCAAGATTCGTGAGTCGATCGAGTCTCCCACGCAAGCACCTACCCAATCCTCCTGCAGTAATGCCTGCGATGGGACAGCTCAACAATCTCGAGGTCTGGAAGACGACGTACGAGCTCTGTCAAGGCTGGTTCCAGCGTCTCGAGGAGGAAAGCGTTCGCGACGAGACGGTAGTCGAGATCACGTCGGTCACGAAGCGTCTCACTCTCATGGTTCGTCACTCGAACCTCTCTCGCAAGCTCTCAGCCAACCTAATGCGACGTCGCAGCTCATCTCCAGCGCTGGATTCGGCACCTCGCTCGATTGGCCTGAAGCCGATGGTCGCGAGCACGTCCCATTCGGCCACACGCTCTCCTTCACCAAAGCTCTATCCGGGACTCTCAACAACATCAATGCAAAGCTTTTACTGCCCAAGGTCAGTTTCCTAACTCTCCGCGCGGCTCGTCGCTGATGTCGCTTCGCAGTGGGTCTTCCGCCTCCCCATTACACGCCTTCGCCGTACCCGACTCGCGTACCAGGAGCTCGAGTCATACCTGCAGGAACTGATCGACGACCGCAAGGCGGATTACGAGTACGAGGGAGTCTCAAGCGATATCCTCAGCAACCTCGTTGCGGAGAACGATGCGAAGGGAGGATCTCCGGCCCTATCGCGCGACGAGATCCTTTCGAATATGCTGTCGCTCGTGTTCGCTGGTCATGGTGCGCCGCTTTTCTTCTCCCTGCGCTTAATGGGGAAGCTAACGCAGCGCATTGCGAAGATACGACCTCGAACGCCCTCTCGGCAGCTCTCATCCTCCTCGCTCTCCACCCCGAGCATCAAGACCTCATCCAGCAAGAAGCCAACTCCGTCTTCTCCCCTTTCGACGGCTCCCCACCTCCCTACTCCTGCTCTCCCCACCTCGTGCGTCCCCTCTCCCCTTCCCTTCTCCTCGCTAACTCCAAAAAACAGCGCTACACAACCGCCACCTTCCTCGAAACCCTCCGCCTCTTTCCTCCCACTCCTCTCATCTCCTTTAAAGCGACGGAAGACCGGTACCTCCCCTCTCATCGCACGCAAGATACCACAGCTCGAACAGTCTTCATCCCCGCTGGCTCCGAAGTCTTCCTCTCCCCTCTAGCGACGCACTACAACCGTACGTTCTCCCTCTTCTTTCCCTGCACCGCTAACGATCCCACAGCGGCATTATGGGACGACCCGCACACATTCCGCCCAGCACGCTTCATCGACACTGCTGAATATACATGGGACCGCTCTGCGTTCCTCGCTTTCTTGACTGGCCCTCGCGTGTGCGTGGGGAAAAATTTCGCGACGATTCAGGCGACGTTGTTTCTTGCTTGCGTGCTGAGGAGGTACCATGTCGCGTTCGCCGAGGGGTTTGGAACGAGGAAGGGGGAGGGGGAGGGGGAGGGGGAGGAGGAGGGGGAGAGGAGGGAGAGGGTGTTCAAGGTGAGGTTGGTTTCGGGCTGGAGTGAGAAGGAGGCTGATGAGGCGTCGCAGGCGAGGAGGAGCTCAGGGGAGGGAGTGGGAGTCGGCGAGGTGAGGCTGGCGTTTAAGCGGCGGTCGATCGTGTAGATGCTGTTGTGGGACGTCTGTAGTTTAGTAAGTCAGTTTGACAGTGCTGTTTGAGCATGATATGCCGTGCGAGAAACTGGAGAGAGGGGTCGCGAGCAGAGAGGAGCGAGATCAGGGCCGAGCTGCGCCTTGGACGCCGCGAGAGGGTGGTATCGAACGACGATGTTGCAGCGGATAATATGGATGCCTCTACTCTAGATGATGACAGCTGAGATGCGGAACTCGTGCGATCCCTCGACGCTGGACGACGGGTCGATCTCGACGATGACCTTGCGTTTCCCGCTCGGCCAATCCGTCCTGATATCATGTCGCCTGCACTACTCATCAGCTCCGAAAGAAATGAAGAGTGGAAGGGAAACATACACGGGGACATTACCATTCTCCCCCCAATCCCCCCACCACGCCACCTCGAACCTTCCAACCACTCCCTCGCAACCACGCCCTCGCCCTCCCCAATCCCAACGTCATGCTCCTCCAATACATAATCGCAACCCACCCCTGCTTAACCTCTACATCAAACTCGACTCGATCTCCCACCTCGTGCGCCGCGAGGAAGTTCTTTGCCCCCCAGTGCGCGAGGGCGAAGCCGTGGACGGACGAGGAGGGGGATTTGGAGAAGGGGAAATGGAGCTCGCCGGGTTGGGGACCGTAGCAGACTGAGGCGGCGTGGGAGGGGTGGGGCTCTTCGTCGAGGCCTTGGAAGGGGGACCACTGTTTCCTTCGTCAGCTCCGTTCACGCGGGAGAGAGGGTGTGGACGCACGGCGGAGAAATGGGAAGGAAGATCTAGTCCCATCTGGCCTTCTACGACGTGCGAGGGCCGGCAAAGGCGTTCGCGGAAGAACGAAACGAGGAGGTCGGAGGATAGTTCGTGCCCGAGCTTAGCGGGGTGGTGACCGCCTTGCCAGAGTCCTTGAGCGCCGGGAGAGAACCACTTGTGGATCTCATCGGGCTTGCGGTGCAGTTGCCGTTGGTGGTAGACGACGTTGCGGTGCCTGCCGTTGGGATGGGGTTAGCTTGCAAAGGAGAGGGAGAGGAGGGACGAACGAGATGACGGGGAGGTCGTAGAACTGCGCTAGGTTGTCGATCGAGGCGGCTCCGTTCGACCAGGGGTGGAGAGGCGACCACATGTTGAAGAGGAGGACTCCGGGCTTCGAAGGTCGCTCGAGGAGGGACCGTAACAAGGCGTCCATGTTGCGATTCTCCTTGCCCTCCCAAACGTCGTTGACCGCCAGCTCGACGATCATAAGGTCGACCTCCTCGAGGAACCTCGTACTCCAGCAACTCGCAAAGAAGTCGCTCCCGACCGCACTGATAGCTCCATCCAGCACCTCCACCTCCGCTCCATAATCCCTAAAGTCCATCCCCAGCTGCGCCTCCAACCTGTTCGCATAACAATCCTCGAGTTCAGAATCGATACACGCGCTGATACTGCCCCCGATAATCCCAATCTTGACCTTTCGTCCCGCGCGCACCTTGGCGAAGAACGGGTCAAGCTGCGCGCCTGAGCCGGTGTACGTCCTCGAGCGACTGAGGACTGCGCTACCCCATTTTTGGCACAGGTCGTCCGAGGGTCCGCAGGGGAAACAGTGGTCGGGTAAAGGAGGGAAGGGCGGAGGAGGGCGGTGGAAGGCAAAGGGTGTGAGGAGGATGAGGAAGGAGAGGAGGGCCTGTGGGAGTCGAGGGGTCAGCGGCTGCGTTCTTGAGGTGCTGGCAGGAGGTCCGCACGAGAACGGACTTGTGTAGAGGTGAGGCGAGTCAGCATGAACGAGCTGGGAGCTACGAAGGGACTCACGAGAGCGGGCTTGCTCAGACTCGTCAGAGGAGCGCAGAACGACAGGCGCGAGTTGTTGTTAAGGTCCCCAGGCGCGCCAGGCAGGGCGATACGGACTGAACGGCCGTAGCTGGGGCTGTCGAGCTCGTGCGTCTCGCTGTCGTCCGTTGAGACCTTCGAGTATTGCATCGGTGCCGGAGATGGGGTGGGTGGAGGCGCCGCCGGGCCTGACTGGGCTGGTCCTGCGGGTTGGAGCTCGAAGGAGGAGGGGTTGGTGGTGCTGGCTGCTGCTGGTCTTGGGGGAGGTCAACCTGAGGAAGAGGACGCTGGCCCACGCGCGTGAAGTTCTGCCCTACTGCGAGCTCTGCGGGGGGTGCTGTAAAACACGACGACGCTCACCCCAGCCAGCGCAGTCTCGTTCGTGCGCTGTTCTATTCGAAGTAACTACTGGCAGGCGGAATTGGTGCCGTGGAGGAAGCTCGAGTGCTGAAATAGCGAGCTCGCAGCGACGGCGCCGTTGGCAAGCGACTTGCTCAATCCGCTCGCCTTTCAAGTTGCGTGGCGTTTCTGCAATGGAGAGTACAGGGAAGAGCGAGGAGGAGACAGGAAGCAGCGAAAGGAACGCGATACGAGCTGTACAGAAGCCCTTCGCAAGCTCAAAGCGGAGCAGATTGAAGACCCGCACGTCCTGCCCAAGCGAGTCGACCCATCGCTGAACAGCAAGGAAAGAATGGCGGTATTCTCACTCCACAAACCACCCTTGACGACGCCTCTACGGCATCGCAGCGACCTGGTGCGCTCCCTCCGCCGGCCTCTCCCAGCTCTCGCAGTTCCTCGTAAAGATCTCCGCAGCTGGCTTCGGTATCGACCCCGGCGGGAATAAGCCTGTTCATCAACTTTTCCTCACGGATATCGGATAATGCTGGGACACACCTGCTTTGACGTAGCTCACGGGTCCTGCGTCCGAGAGGATCGGGCTGCGAGGACTCAGCGGTGCGAGAGAGAAAGGGGGAAGGACGCACGAGCCACAATTGCCGCAGAAGCATCGCCCGAGGGGGTTCCCGCTCGTCGTGTTCGTGTCCATGTACCGTTTGGGCGTGCCGCTCAGCTTGAGATCCGCAGTAGGGACGACCAAGTTGACGGAGAAGCTGCGTCGGTGATCAGCTCTCGTTCGCACGGTTAGAGTGGAGGCGTACAGAGATCCGCAGGCGGTACGGCAGGAGGTGCAGTCTAGCGGAGGAGGTGAGCCGGCGTTCTTGGACGGGAGGGCGGGGGGGACGTACGGCAGAGGAGGGATGAGGTGGGAGTTGGGATGGTGAGCTTCATAGAGCCGCAGTTGCACTGTCCGCTGATTGAAGTCATCGCGCAGAGATGGAGGAGGGAGAGAGGGGTTCGCCCGTGGGGAGGCGAGATGAGTGGGGGGAGGTTCGCCGGTCTTGCGAAAGTTTCGCTGGCCGAGCAGCAGATCGAGACGGTGAGAGAGAAGCAGGCGCCGACGAGGTGCAGTCGAGATCTCGTCGATTTCATCGCAAGGCTGGTTTAGCGAACGAGCAACTTCTCCTAAGCCGGGGGTAGATGCTGGCGCCGCAGGGTGCAAGACGAAGGTCTGCATACGACAGGCATCAGGTCGCATCAGCGAGGGACGGAACTGGGAGAGACGAACCAAGAGAGCTGAAGGTGGTGAGAAGACGTTGGGAGACTCGAGAGGGAGGAGGAGATGCCGGGCGAAAGTCGAAGGATTTCAAGCGAGGGTGAATACAGGGCTTGTAGTGGTGAAGAACTGCTACCGAAAAGATTGTGAGCTTAGATTAGAGTCGATAAAGAACGAGAGAAAGACTTGCCGAGCATCTCGCTCAGCTCACTCGAAGCTCCCAGCTCGTCCTCGCCTCCTCCAGAACTCCGCCGAGACCAACGACGCTCCCCTCTCCACCGCCATCTCCTCAAAGTATACCTCCACGCCCATAGATGGTAGAAAGTTCTCGAGCCCTGCTTTCGCCGCCTCCGTAGCGACGCTCTCCACAAGACTAGTCGAGAGGCATAGCGTTGCGAATCGGTAGGTGTTGAGGCCCTCGACGATGAACGCGAATTCCACCAGATCTATTTCGATGAAGCCGGCGAGACCAAGATGGAGCGGTTCGTCCGTAGCGGGATGACCCCAGCTCGATCTCCCAGCTATCTCTTCAGTCCTGACCTCGCCCAAATCGAAGAGCGTCTTCTCGCGGACGATGTTCGTCGTGCCGTCGAATCCGGAAGCCCAAGCCAGGTGGAAAAGGGAGGGCCAGCGAGGGAATTCGCACGAGATGGCTTCCAGCTGGGTCGATAGCGCGAAGATGCAGTGGGCGAAAGCGTTGGGGCTGTCCGGATTAATGCGAGCCAGACCGAGGGTGACGAGGGAAGGAAGGACGGTGGGATTAAAGTGAGGGTGGTCGAGTGGAGGAAGGCAA
>KZ627149.1:0-44667 GCA_002917775.1 Glaciozyma antarctica PI12 | reverse complement strand
CGCAGGGACTGCTGGCTAGTCGCGTGCCCAAGTAGCCTCGATAGCGAAGGGCTGGTTCCAGCGTCAGATTCTGAGACCACTGGAAGCCGCCAAAAGGACTGGATTACACGGCAAAGCTCTCGCGCGATGGCGAGGCTCAGCTTGTTCCGCGTGAGGGGAGTGGTGCGGGGGGCATGGTGAAGGACTCGCTCGCCTCGACTCAGCTACGCTCTACCTGCTTTCTAAAGCGGATAGACCGAGCTGTAGTTTCGAAGGGCGCTGCGTCTTCGAGCTACGAACACCATGGTCGCCAGCTGGTGAAGGAGGAAGTCTGGCCTGCACCTCGAGGCAGTTGCTCCGCTGTCGACAGCAGAAGAAGGATCGAGTGTTGCGCTGGAGACGTCTTCTTTACCGCGCACAAGCCATGCGCTTCACCCCGCCCTCCCGAATGACCGCTAACCTTCCTCTTCGTAGCGCGCCGCGCTCACCACATTCCGCCGAATACCGCAGCACCCAGTCCCTAATTCTCTCTCATCTCGCCCCCGACTTGCACTACGATGCCCACGCCGCGCTCGCGCTCCCCTTCCCCAGCTCAGCTCTCCCACTCCAAAGCCACCGCCCTGCTCGCGCGCCTCGCTCTCCCACCGACCCTACTTCCTAAACCAGCTCCACCTTCCGAGGAACGACTCGCGCGTCAGGAACGCCTCTGGTCCGACGTACGAACCTGCGAGCAAGAGAACGAGCTACTCCTTTCTGAGCTACGTCGGGTGCGTTCCTCCTCCCTTCTTGACCGCGACTGACGTCGATTCCAGGCGGTAGAAGAGCTCGACACGCCTCTCAAGCCTACGCCCGCTCAGACTCCCGAACAGACCGTACGCTCATCGCTTCCCCTGCTCTACAACATCTCACCCCGAGCGCAGCGACTCGCGCTACTGGAGCAAGAAGTCGCCCACCTCGAAGCCGCTATCGACTTCTACAGCACCGGTACGCTCCCTTCCCCTCGTACCTTCGCCCCGCTGATATCCCACAGATCCCCCGCACGCTTCCGACCCGCGCTTCAAGCCGTCTCCCTCGTGCGTACAGAACGACATCACGGCATCTCTGGCGCGCACGATCACGGAGCTGGAGAAGGCGCTAAAGCGGGAGACGACGCGCGCGGAGAAGGAGCGGAGGGAGGTGGCGAGGTACGTCCTTCGTGCTCCGTGGCGGGGGGTGGAGGCTGATGAGATGTAGGGAGCGGACGCTGTGCGATGATGCGAGGGCTTTGGAGAGTGCGTTGAGGAAGCGGTTGGAGGAGGGGAGCGAGGAGCTCAGTGCTGAGGAAGTTATCGCGTACGTCTTTCTCACTCAATGTGTTGGGTTGGACTGATGAAGGTGAGCAGGAGGGCGCAGAGGAAGGCCGCAAGAGTGAATGAGTCGTTTGGGGAACTGATGAGGTCGCTGGTCGCTTTCATCGACGAGTGGATCGCGGGGGATCAGGAGGAGGAGAAGGAGGTGAGTTTGCTGATCGGGAGGAGGAGGGAGCTGATTCGGGTCGCAGGCGATGGATATTCGGAGGTTCTTTAAGCCTGTTGGGGCCGAGGAAGGGGAGGAGGAGGACAAGGCTTTGGTGCTGAAGCAGTTGCTCGAGGTGCGTTCTCTCCTCCTTGCGACGGAGCGCGAGCTGACTTGCTTCGCAGAACCTCATGAACGCCGCACTGGTCGAATCGCCTCTCGATCCCTACCTCGACATCTCTGATATCCCGCGCGAGCTTATCGACTTCTTGGTTGGAGCGGGAGTGGTGTTGGAGCATCCGGGAGATGGGAGGAAGGTGCGGTTGGTAGATTTCGGTAGATTAGGATGGGAGAGTAATCGAGTGCTGCTGAGGATTCGCTCTGACTGCTCGTCGAGCCCTTTACGCCGCGCACGCCTCTCTGCGTGTATTTCAAGGGGAAAGACTTGCTCACAGCTTCAACGGTGCTCGACAAGCCCTTCTCGGTGCAGCGAAAGCAGCGAGGGACGACTGATTCGCTCCTTCTCTCACGCTCGCACTCGCGCTTGCACCCACAGTCGGAATACAGTTCGACGGTCGAATTCCATCTGCTCCTCGAGCGCGACAACGACCGAGTCATTCCCTCGAAAGCATCCGCTCGCGCACAAGAGACCGAAGCGAGCTTTCTTCCACACCTCGCGCTTCCCTCCCCACCACCGCTCAACCGCTCCTCCTCTTCCTCCCCTTTCCACTGTTCCAGCGGAGGCGGGTGGAACGGGTCGGACAACGGGTCGACGTGCGAGGAGGAGAGCCTGTGCGACAGCCGGAGCTCCGAGTTGACTGTCCGCCAGCCTCCGCCAGCTGCTCTCCCCGGGCCATGCAAGGCCTTTCGCCTGCTCCCTTGCCTAACGACCTCAGAAAACGCTCCTGCCTGGCTAGCGCTCCGCTCTGCTCAACACGAACCGCCCCTCGCTTACTCACGTCACGTCCAGGCTCCCGATTCCCCGCAATCGGCAGCGAGGACCCACGGCTACGCAAGGCAGCACCTGACCTACTCTACCGGGCGCTATTTAATCGCCTGAGGTCCCCTCTACCTCGAACCACTCGGTTCGAACAGTCTCCTTCAGGACCCTCTCCGTGAGCATCCTTCTGTTCGCGCTCCAGTGGTCGGTGTCCTCGACCGCATGGCAGGCGGTGGGGAGTAGGGAGGAGCTCATTGCAGGCCCGTTGTCCGTCCTTGCCCTGCTCGCAACCCTCCACGCCCGTTCGGAGCACGCACTAATGTCCTGCTCTCCCGCCTAGCCCTCCTCCACCTTCCACCACCACCTCAAACTTACGAACGACATGGCACCCTACCACGGATCCTGCTACTGCGGCAACGTTGAGATCGAGCTCGACGACGAGATCGCAGGCGGTATCCTCTGCCACTGCAGGGTACGTCGCTCCTCCTCCGAACCCTCCGGATTACCAAGCTGACCCCGCTCCTCCCTTGCGCAGACTTGCCAGAAGCTCCACTCGCACAACTCGTACAGTACGCCGCCGTTCCCGACGAGGAAGAGAGGGAGCTAACGCGCGGCACGCAGACATCCAGAGCCAGGAGGCCAAGCTCAAGGTCATCAAGGGCACTACCAAGGTCCGTCCTCCCCGTCCCTCTCCCTAGCAAAACTAACGCCTCACATAGGTCTACGACGACATGCAGGCCGACAGCGGCAAGGCTATCCACCGCAACTTCTGTGGCGACTGCGGTAGCGCCTTGTTCAGCGTTCCCGACCTCTTCCCTGGAGCCGTGTTCGTCAAGGTCGGATGCTTGGATCGCGCGAGTGAGATCAAGCCCGTTGCAGAGATCTGTGAGTCGTCGCGCTGGGATTGAGAGGGTGAGAGCTGATGTGGGGCTCCAGATGTGGACACCGCTATGGAGCACTCGGTGCTGTCAGTCGTCGCTCATTCGCTGGGACTCGAGGACGATGAGCTGATGGCCTTGTCTCGCGCAGTGCCAAGTCGGTTGGGACCAAGCAGTTTGAGGGATTCCAGAAGAAGGAGGTCTGAAGCTCTTGACAGCTGGAGCAGGTGTAGGGAAATGAATATGCTTGCAGCTCGATTCTGGTGCGAAGATCGAGAGCTCCAAAGCTGCAAAGCTGATGACAGAGAGAGTTGGATTCGCCGTCAGGTTGAAGGGGCCAAGTCGGGCGCGAGGAACTCGCTCCCTTTAGCTCTCACCACACCTCCACCTACTCGCCAACTCGCCGCAGAACAGGCCGACGTGCAGAGTAGGAGGATTGGGAGCAACGCTACGCAAGGGGTTCAGGTGAGTCCGCGCGGTGAGGTGATGGAGCAGGGAGGGAGCGCTTCGGCGAGGAGCTCGGCGCCTGAGTTGGGTCGCGCGCTGGGAGGTGCGGCTGAGCAGGTCGGGGTTGCGATGGAGGGCGAGTGCGCTGGCGCCGCGTGCGTGGATCCTGGTGCCGGCGCTCTCATCTCGGCGGGAAGTGCAGCTTGCGTTCGCGAGCTGACCTCTCCCCGTAGATCGGGTGGCCGCACTAGGATCGGCGTGGGTCTAAAGAAGGCTTGTTGGAGAAGCAGGGGGGTCGTCGTGAGCCCCTTCGAGGGAGGTCTGCCGCTTGGACGTGGGGGATCGCTCACGATAAGAAGAGCTGGTCATGCCTGCCCCGCTCTTGCACCGTTACCGCAAGGAGGTCGCTTCTGTCTCATTCAGACCTCCAGCAATCCAGTAGCCGACTCTCCTTCTTAATCTCCGCGCCCGCGCTCTCAGTCACTGACGCTACTCCCCCCAGAATGACAACTGCAGTATTCGGCTACGGCTCCCTCATCTTCAAACCTCCACCCTACGACCTCCCCTCCGAAGCCGGCTACATCAAGGACTACGTGCGCCGCTTCGCACAAGCGTCTCACGACCACCGAGGGACGGACGAGCATCCAGGGCGAGGTGCGTTCGCTCTTTCGGCGCTGAGGAGGGAGCTGATGAGGTGCAGTGGTGACGCTTGTTGGGAAGGAAGATTGGGAGGATCATAGAGCTGTAAGTCAGCGCTTGGGATGGGAGGAGCGGAGCTGATGAGAGCAGGACGAGCCGGCCGAGTCGAATCATGTTTGGGGTGCGTCCTTCCTTCGCATCGTTGGGCTGCGGAACTGAGACGAACGCGCAGGACGAGTGTATAGGATCCCGAGGGAGATGGCGGACGAGATTTGGGCGTACCTTGATCATCGGGAGAAGGATGGCTACACGATGAGGATCGTAGACGTGTGGGGACTCGCGGACGGGCGGGAGGTGATTGTAGAGAAGGACGTATGCGCTTTCCCTATACGTGGCGCCCGAGCATGGCTGATGAACCTCGCAGTGTCGCGTGTACGTCGGTGAGACGCACAATTCGAGCTTCGCAGGCGGAGCACCGATGCTCGAGCTGGCAGAGCGCATCGCGACGAGTGTCGGGCCTTCAGGACCTAATAAGGTGCGTCTCTCTCTCTCCTCTGAGGTGGCTGCTCACCGGGACCGGCAGGAGTATCTTTATCGACTGTGCGACGCAATACGGGATTTGTGCCCGGATAGCGAGGATGCGTATTTGGGGATGCTGGAGCGGCTGGTGAGGGAGGCGGAGGAGAGGCTTCGAGTGCCGGTGGTGGGAGTAGAGGTGGATCGTCTGGGATATTGAGGAGAAGGGGACGACGCGGACAACGACTTGGCGAGGTTCGAGGCCGACGCTGCTTCTCTCCTTTCTGCTTCCTCGCTCGGTCTGGGAACGACGTTGAATCGCTCTGCTCACTCACTCTTTTGCAGTCCTCGCGACGCTTTTGCGGAGGACGAAGATGCGAGGATGGAGGCGCCTCGCTCGCTGACGAGGCAGCGTGCGAAGCCCCTTAAGCTTGACGACAGATGCTGGGCTTCGAGATATGCGCGGAACGGCTGTCGTGGCTTTTGCCAAGCAGGTCGAGAGCCTGACTGCGAAGGTCGATATCGAGGTGCCGGTGAGCAGGACTGGGGAAGGAGAGGGGGAGGAGGATGGCGAGGAGGGTCGGGAGGTGACTTGGAACGACATGCGACCTCGAACGAAGCAGATTGACGTCTATCGGCAGCGAGTAGGCTCCTTTTCGACAAAAACTGCTTTCAAGTATCGAGCTCAAAGCTCAAAGCGTCTGCAGCTCCGCAATCCCCGCTTCCCATTTCGTACAGCAGTTATCGACCGAAAACGCACACATGTGGCAAGAACGGCTCGACAGTCGTAGCTCTGCACACGTTTTACTCGCCGCGCTTTCAAGCCCCACGCCGACGGCTCCAAGCCACTCCATCGCGATTGGTTTCGAAGCCTCGCGTGGACAGAACGCAATATGGCGAATAAGATCTTTTGTAGCAGTCGCGTAGAGCTCGAGAAGCTTCGCTTGACGATCGCGCCAGACAGCGAGCTGTAGGCCGGAATTTGAGCTGGAATCTCGGTTTGAACGGGAACCACGCACCAGCTTTTCTCCTTCGTGCGGCATACAGACTCCAGCAGCTACCGTTGCCTCGACCTCCGTAGTCTTGGGCTCGTACGAGATGATAGCGAACGTCGAAGCCCGCCTCAGTTCCTTGTCGCCGAGGTGCGTTGCGAAGGTCCAGGCGTTTACGGCCATGTCGAGAGACGGAGAGTTCTGAGACGCCGATGGACGCAAAAGCTCGTTCCTGTGTGATCCATCATCTTAGCCTATGCGCCAGTGAGCGCAGACCAAGGGAGACCGACGTGAAAGCCCGACTGACAGCCTCCAAGCCGCGCCAGATCTGCTCGCAGTCGGTCAGCCCCTCGTTCCCAGCAGCACGAAGAGAAATAGCGTACCTTGTACTTGTCGAGAGCTTGAACGACGGCAAACGACTTCGAGAGCGGCTGTTCGATGACGAACGGCGTCATCTCGCGCGGGTAGATGTACGAAAGGATTGATCTCAAGACGTCGGAGGACTCGGCAGCGCGAACAGCGACAGAGGGTTCCGCGAGCGCCAGCATGTCGTCGAAGACCTCCGAGGCGGCAGCAAGCTTGTCGAGAGGGACCTTGAACGCCTTCTTGCTGCGAGAGGAGTCAGCGAGGCGCGAGCAGGGACGAGGGAGGGACTCACTCGCTCGAGACGAGGGTGATCTCTCGCTCGTTGGCCCTAGACCGCGCGGTTGAGGAGGTGGGTGCGAGAGCTTCAGCCATTTCGACGTCGTGGTACGAGGGAGAGCCTCAAAGCGGAACCCTCGGAGCTCGCCGCCTCTTTCCTGCTCCGTACATCTCGCAGCTCGACGATGGATCCCAACACTGCTACCAGCTCGCACAACTTTTGCTCCAGCGACGCAGACCTCGTCCTCGTCTCGAGCGAGTAAGCTCTCCCTCTGCGGACCTCCACAGAGCTGACCACCTCACAGCGGCGTACGCTTCAGAGTCCACAGCACGAAGCTCGCCGCCGCCTCGGGCTTCTTTGAGGTCATGATTTCCATCCCTCAGCCTGCGGAAGGCTCGACCGAGATCGAAATGGGCGAGACGAGCGAAGTGCTGGAATCCGTGCTGCCCTACGCGTACCCGACTGCTATTCCGCCGTTCGAGCTGGATCTTCCCAAAGCTTTCGCTGCGATTCGAGCGATGAACAAGTACGCGGTGAGTCCAGTATCTCGTCGACTCTGCAGCTTGCGTTGACTCCAGCTTCTTCAGATCTGCCGCGGACTTGATGCGATCGGACGCCCTTTCCAGTACGCTTCTTCCCACCTTCATATCCCCGCCTCCGCCAGCTCACTTTCGCTTGCGCAGCGTCGAAATCCTCCAATCTTCTGCCCTGCTCCTCCGCGCCTTCCACGCCTGGACCTTCGCAGCCCACATTGACGACCTCGCGCTTCGCAAAGCTGTCGAGTCCTACCTGTTCGCCAAAGAATCCCACCTGGAGGATATTATGCAGTTGTCGGACGATGAGATGCTGTTTGCCGATGAGGGGAAGAGGCTGGTGATTCTTGATCTCCTTCCTGCTTTTGTGTTCCGCTGACGAGGCGGGCAGATTGAGGGATGGACTCATCGCCGCCAGCTCGTCTCCGCAGAATTCCCTGCGTTCCTCAAATCCTTTGCTATGGAGATCATGAAGCACAGCCATGAGAAGGCAGCGCAAGCAGCGGAAAGGCGAGCTAGAGGGTTGGTTGACTGGATCGGCTTTTCAGACATTGCCACTCCTCAATGCTGGTAGTCAAACGCCTCCGAGGTTAAGGACGATGAAGAGCGCGTGTGGTGCTACCGATGTGGGGACATCGTGGAGGCGGAGCTGTTGAAGTACAAGGCGAAGTTTGACGAGTTTCGTCCCATCTACGCCTGAAATCGAGCTTCGCAACTTGCCTTGAACACCCCTTTTCAACAGTCTCTTTGCTCGTGCTCGTTGTTGAAGCTACGAATTCGACACAGCAAAGCCTGCCCTCGGCCACACGGTTGCGGAAACAAAAGCGGAGTCTCGCTTCGCAACCTTCGATCCCGACTTGAAGCGGTCTGCAGCAACACCGAGAGTTGAAAATGTTCTCGAGTAGAGCTCAAGAGCGTTGAAAAAAGGTGCAGGCGAGCTTGTCGAGATTTCAGAGTCAAGCGTTGGAGGAAGAGGATTCCCTCCCAAGTGACAGGTCGCCTTCGAGCAGCCCGCTCCTTCCTCGCTTCGCTTGTTCTTCAATTCCTGCTCTTCACCACGTAACAATCGCTTCTGAGGATCAACTCCCCCGATACTGGCCCTTCCCACCAGGTCTGAATATCACTCAACATATCTGCCGCACGCGACTTGGGACCCGCTCCCTCTTCCTCGCGCCCCCGCCTCGTCTCGAACAGACGTCCCTCACCTGCACTCCAAAGCAGTCTCCTGCTCTGAACGTTCTGATCGCGCGAAAGAACAAGCTCCGTGGCTCCAAACGCAATCCCGGGAGCAGCGGCGCGCGCGACGATCTTCTCTTCGACGCGAAGTCGCTGGGCGAAGCTTGTCCTCCTCCCTTCCCCCCTCCCATCCTCCCGCCAGCCATGCTCCTCCTCTCCCTCCCCCTCCTAGCTCTCCTCGCCTCTCCCGCTCTAGCCCAGCTCGGTCGTCTTCGCGGCACCATCCCCGGCTCTCTCCACCAATGCGAGGCGACTAGCATGTTCTTCTTCGACTCTGGAGCTTCTCGACCGCTCAGCGTCCTCTTCCTCCCCTCTGACAACGTCCCCGACTCCCTCAGGACCGGCACCACGACTCTCAGCGAGGCGCTTCAGTACAACCCTGCTCTCGAGCTGAGCGGGATCCAGACGGCCGACGCGAATGAGTTTCCGTTCGCGCTGCAGGTTGCGGCTGGGGATGTCTTCGAGGTGCGTGTGTCCTCGGTGGGGAGGACTGGAGTAGAAAGTAGCTGATACGACGAGTACGCGCAGGTGTTTGCCTTCCTCCCCGATGGAAGCGGCAAGGCTCTCTCTCTCACGAGGACGGTCTCGACGCCTCTCCCTGGAGCTACCGCCTGCCTCACCAACATCCCCACCACGTGAGTCCGCGCCCAGAATCGACGGAACGAGCGAAAGCTGACCGCGACGCGTGCAGCATCCCTGGCGTCTCGCCTGCTGGAACCACGACCGCCGCGCCGGCTCCTTCGACCACTGAGGCTGCTGATACGAGCTCCACCGCAGTCGTCCCTCTCAGCACTCTCACTGCTACCCCTACGTACGTCCTCCCTCGTTCCACCCTCCCTCCCCACCTCCCTCCCCCACCTCCCTCCTTTGGCTAAACCCTCGGCATTCCAGCTCCACCCGCTCCACCACTGACGCCATTACCCTCAGCTCCACCGGAACCAGCTCCACCGGAACCAGCTCCACCGCTGCTGCTGCCCAGACGACGGCTGCCACTGGCGGCGCATCGCGGTCGTTCGTCGGCGCCGTCGGAGCTATCGTGCTTGGCGCCGTTGCGCTGGTCGCTTGAGCGCTTTTCTTCTCGAAGCTGGGTCATGGGAAGGAGAAGAGGAGGAAGGGAATACTAGTACGCGTTCATTGTAGCGTTCTCGTCGAGGAGCTCGCTGGACACTATCATTATTGACATCACCCCTGCCCTGTCCATCTGCTCGCACTCTGCTCTGATTCTTCTGCTTCAATGGCTCACATCACAAGCACCACCTCCGTTTTCGATTCCAGCGTTCAAGTCCCAAAAACCGCCGGCAGCTGATCAAACTTCTGCTTCATCTCCGCCAGCCCCTCCGCCACCGCCGCATCGCACTTCTCACACCCCTCCACCATCGCCATGACCACTTCCGCCTGATGCTCCCACACTTCCGATGTGGCAATGCCGACGAACTTGATCCATTCAGCGAGCGCCTTCGCACGCGCGCGTTCGCACCTCTCTCGCTCCCTCAGATCTCCGTGGTGTCCATGAGCCAGAAGCTTCGTAGCGAAACGATCTGAGATCGTGGGGAAGAAGTTGGCGACCAGGTATCGGCGGTTGGACCATGCTGAGATCTGCGAAGGCGGTGAGCTGGGCACTTGGTGAGGAATGAAAGAAGCGCACCAGCTTGTTCGCCTCCTCGGGGAATAGGAGACTGCTCTGTGGGACAACGCGGAGATTCTCGAGAGAGGTGTCGTACTTGAGTAGCTGAGCTTCGGCGGCTTCGCGCAGGCCGACGTCCTCGATGTGCGCTGCGAAGGTCCAGGCATGAAAGGTCATGAGGAGGGAGCAAAGTGGGAAGACGAGCACTCCTCTAAGAATATAATACATCAGCACCAGTTCATCACGCGAGAGAGGAGGAAGACCGCGCACTGGAAAACGCGCCCAATGGCGTCGAGACCTAGCCAGATCTGCTCGACCCTCCAAATCAGCTGGCGAAGCTCGCTCCCTCACGAAGTACTCACAGCGTACTTGTCCATCGCCCGAATAGCTTCAAAGCACTGCGCGTGGCCAAGGTCGAAAGGCGGGACGGCAGAGGGGTAGGCGTAAGGTAGGACGATCTCGAGAGCGGCGCTCGATTCCTGCACCGGGACTTCGTTCGAGCGGTTCGTGGGCTGAGGGACGGTGAGGAGGTCGTTGAAGAAGGCGGAAGCGGCGGCGAGCTTCGTGCTGTGGACTTGGAAGCGTACGCCGCTGAGCGAGCGAAAGGAAGTCAGCTCCGTGGACTCTCGCGCGGGAGGTTGACGCACTCGCTGGAGATGAGGACGAGGTCAGCGTCGCTGGAGCAGAAGTTGGCGGAGGTGGTGAGGGAGGGAAGGGGATCCATTGCTGAGCGAGCGAGTGGTAGGAGGGAGAGGAGCGAAGTGCGGTTCGAAGACTCGTGTCGCGGACGAGGCTTCGTGTGGATCTTTGCGCCGTCGCGGCTGAAGGGCGGAGCCGATGGGGCTACGGGAGAGGGCGTCGGTACGCAGTGTGGAGCAGGAGAATTGGGTCTAGGACGCGCGACCTCATGCTCGTTTCGGGCTTCGAGCTGCCGCCGTCGAGATGAGGTGGAACTGCAGCTGGAGAGGCGTGAAGAGGCTTGCGCGCGTAAACTGAGCAGCTGGGAGAACTAAGCATAGAACGAGAACGAGCAGAAGGGAAGAGTAGCTGAGGAGCAGAGGTCTCGCCTCCTCGACGTCGACGGCAGTTCTCTCGCGGCGTCAAAGATTGATAGGAACAGCGATGTATTCCACTCATCCTCACTCGCCACCCTGCACTGCGTCCCCAAGCTGCAACAGCTCCACGCCAGCCCGCCAGAAGAAGAAAAATTGTGCCCCCAAGTCAGCTTGCCTCCTCCCGCCTCCCCAGCGCCGAGCTCGCCCATCGCCGCCCCGTCTATCGCACGCCTACGTACCTCGAGCTCACCTCCTCCCTCCCTCGCTCCTCCAAGTCGTCGCCGCCGACACGGAAAACGAAAAAAGTCGACGAAGGAAGAATGTAACGTCCCTTTTAGTGCTTAAACCTCCATCTCGCAGTGCGATATGAGTTCCAAGAGTGGAAGAGCGTCCCTCCTCGACCCGCCGACCTTGTCAGGAAGACGAACCGAGTAACGAGGTTGAAGTCTCGCAACTTCTCAGTTAAAACCACGCTGTTCGAACCGCTCCTCCCACCCGTATTAAGAGATGGAAGGAGGAGTACGCCCTATGTCGACCGATGTTGAACGGAAGACGACGTTCAGGAGAGTTTAGGCATTGAGTGCTTGCAGCAGAACTAAGCTTGGGCAGCGAGAACGAGTTTAAAAAGGGTTCGAGCAAACGGAGGCACTAAGAACACCCAGGCTGGGACTAAAGTCTGCCCGCTTTCGAATCTCTCGCAACGACTCTCCTCGAGATCCAACACAAAAATCGTTACAAAAAAGACTCCCTGACATATAACATCCTCCAGTCCCAACGAGGCAGAAGCGAGGCGCCCGTGTCCCCCTCAAAGAACAATCGATATACGCCGTCACTCACAGCACCAACGCCATCCCACCGACGGTTCCTGCTACCAGCGCAGCACCGATCGATCCGACGATAGCGAGGGGGAGGAAGTTGGACGTGGTTCGGATGGCGGCGGCGGTCTGGCGAAGAAAAGGGAGTCAGCGAGGTTCGAGCGACGACGGAGGTGATGGATGGGCGTCGATGATGGTCGTCAAACGCGCAGATCGGTTGCGAAAAAATATGTAGAAGCTGTGGATGAGCTTTGAGGAGTCAAGGTGTAGCCAGAGAACGCTCATCCTGTCGTCAGAGAAGCCTCTCTCGTCGCAATCCAACTCGCTCGCCGGCGTCCTCCCCGTCCCCATCTTCTCCACCCCACCGCCCTCCTCCATCTTCCACAGGTACCTCCCTTTATCCTTCTCCCCATACCTCACCAGAGCTGCAAGCCAAAGGAGAGGCCTCGAGGACCCGTGAGCGAGAAGCTCACCTGCAAGTTCGTCGGATCCGGAATCAAATTGTTGGCACTCGCCGCCGCTCCCGTCGGAGAGACGGTCACGTTCCCGGTAGGAGCTACGGTGGAGAGGGCGGCGGTGTAGACAAAGGTATCGGTGTAGGAGCCTGCGCCGGCCGAGTTAACGATGGAGATGATGCTGGAGGAGGGGTGGGTTAGCGGAGTTCTGGCGGGCAGGAAGAGCTGAGGGACGGCGGAGCAGAGCAGGGGGGAAGCAGAGCTGTTCCTCCCGTCCCACAAGCAGCAGGCAAACAACCCAGCAGAGAGCCTCCCTCGAACGACCACCTCCTCCCCTCCCTCCCTACTTCCGCTCTCCCAGCCACTGAACCTCTCCCCCTTCCTCCCAATCCCTTTCTAATCCCGTCCCCAGCCGCATAACCCTCCGCATAGCCCAGCCCAGCCGCCTCATCCTTCCCCTCTCTCCCCCTCCCTCTCTCCCCCTCCCTCCTTCCCCCCTCTCTCCCCAGCAGCAAAGCAAAGTACTCACGACCCCGGCACCGCCGTATTCCCCACCGGCACACTAGTAAACGTATTAGGCGCCGAAAAGAACGGCGTCGTCGCCGTCCCTTGAGGTTGAGGGATGGCGAGCTGCTTCCTCTGTTAGCGCGCGCTGAGGTAGGGGGGGAGAGGACGTACGGCGAGTGGGAGGAGGAGGAGGAGGAGGAGCATCGTGCGGGGTGGGAGGAGGGAGAGGAGGAGACCTCCGCGAGATTGGCGGGGAAGGGGAGGTGGAAGACGCCGTGATTGTTTTTTTTCGCTAGGCTCGTTTCTCTCGTTTCTTTTCGTGCGAGGACGGCCAGGGTGGAAAGGGAAGGTAAGATGTATTGGGTAGAAGGAGAGGGATATGGACAAAGGGGGAGGGGGAAAGGTACAAGTCGTTTTGGGACTGAGAGGGGGAGGTACAGAGGGTTCTTCAAGCTTATGTCGTCGCGTTCGTCGTTCCTGAATCAACGAAGAACGTCAGCTGCCTGCAGGTGTGGGGAGAAAGAAAGCGCACCGAGTGGATCGAGCTTAGAGAGCAGCGAGAGCGTCGGCTCCGGGCTATCGACAACCATCGTCAGCGAGCCGTCCTCAATGCAGACTCTAACCTCGGAGGGAGAAAAGGACGCACGTAGTACCAGAACACGACGGCGATGATGACATAAATCACCGCGAGCGTTAGCCCCTCAAGCCCTGCAAAACCCGTCAGCAAAGCTCTAGCGACGACAACGAAAGGACGCACAGTTCGACCTGCCGTCTCCGATGGCCCAATTGACGGTGACGATTGATACGAACAGTGTGATGGTCTCAAACGTGTCGAAGAACTGTCCGAGGAGAGCGTTAGTGCGTGCGCTAGGAGGGGACGGGGAGGACGTACGAGGGTGAGAGGCTGCCCGATAGCCCATCCGAGGAGGATGAGAAGGGGAATGACGAAGAGGGCGATCTGGATGGACCTGCGCAGCGAGAGGGGTCAGCAGCTTCGAGTAGCGGGGGAGCGAGGGAACGTACGATCCGACTGCGACAGCCATGGAAAGGTCGATCTTGCCCTTCGTAGCGACGGTGACGGCGGTAACGTGCTCGGCGACGTTTCCGACGAGAGGAAGCAGGATCAAGGCGACGAATTCGGTCGAGATGGCGTTGGTGGCGGTGAGGCCCTCGATGGAGCTAACGAGCCATTCGGCGGTAAAGGCCTGCGCGCAAAACGTCAGCTTCTGAGCGAACGAAGGAAGGAGGAACGCACCGTAAGAACCGTGACAGTGAGCAAGAGCAACCCCGTCGCCTTCAAGCTCAACTTGGGCACATCCTTGACCTCCTCCCTCCCCTGCTTCTCGCGCTCCTGCTCCACCTTCGCGTCCCTCTTACGCTCCTTCTTCTCCTTCCTCTCCCGCTCCTTCTCCCGCCCCTTGGCGCTCCCCATCTTCTTCTCCCGACGTCGCTGCTTACGGCCCTTGGAACTCGAGCTCCCACTCCCCACCGATCCAGTTTTCGCAATCTCCGTCATCCCGATGGCCTCCTGCATACCGCGTCAGCCGTCTCTTCCGTTTTAAAAACGAAAAGGACGAACCTCCTCATCACTCCCCTCACTACTACTCCCCCAGCTTGGCAGCCTAAACACTCCTCCCTCCTTAGGCGGCTGAGGACCATCGATGAAAGCGAGGACGGGAGGAGGAGGCGGGTCGGAAGGACCACGACGAGCGGGGATGTAGAGGTACGCGTGCGTCCAGAGTTGGAAGATGAGGTACGAGGCGTAGACGAAGAGGAGGAGGATAGCGATTCCGCGAGAGAGTTTGAGGATCGAATCCTCCTGCGTTGACGGGTTAACGGGCAGGAAGAGAGGAAGGGGAAGGACGAACGGTCTCGTCGAGAGCGACTCTGCCTCCGCTCGTGACTGCCGAATGGAAAGCGACGGGGATCACGATGGCGGTCACTGCGATGCCGAGGAGGTTGATGTTGAGCTGGGCGGCGCGGACTTGGTATCCTTGTTCGTGGAAACGGAGTCCTCCGGCCATGTACGCCGTCTGTTGCGAGAGGGTTAGTGCGTGCGTTCGTGAGGAGGACGAGGGACGCACGCCGAGGACGAGGAGACAGTTGGAGAGGATACTGCCGAGCATCTGCGTTGGGTCGTTAGGCTAGGGACGGGCGAAGAGGGTGAAGCAGGAACGCACGCTCGACTGGACGACGCGGAGCTCTCCCTTGACGAGGGCGAGGATGGCGATGATCAGTTCGGTCGTGTTTCCAAAGGTTCTGCGACCCCAAGTCAGCGCACGCTTCAAGCAGGGTAGGGAACGGAACGAACGCATTGAGAAGCCCCTATGGAGTTAAGTAGCGCGATTAGCAATCGCCAAGAGAGACTAAGGGGAGGAAGCACGCACGCCCATAGCGTCGCCAACGCGGAGGGCCAACTCCTCTGTAGCCAGTCCCAGCAAGGCTGCGAGCGGGATGATGGCCACGAACGAGGTGCAGAAGACGACAGTGGCGTTCTGTCCTGAGAAGTGCATCGCCCAAGAGATCTGAGGGACGAACGTGTCAGCTTCCCCACCTCCCTCCCGATAACGAACCGAACGCACGGGGATGAAGACGAGGAGGACGTTGAGCCAGCTGTACCGGGCAATGTTGAGCGCCGAAGTCTTCCACGTAGGAGGCTTGCCGATCGGCCGCGATGGCTCAAGGAGGGACTTGACGGCGGTCGTTTTGGTGAGGAGTGGAGGTCTGGGAGCGGCGGCGGTTCCTAGCTCAAACCTCCCCAGGTCTGGAGCGCTCTCTGTGCGTGCGAGTCCATCTCGAAGGAGAGTGCGGTGGCGGAAGTTGATGGGGGCGTCGTTGGTGGCGTGGCCGCCGAGTTCAGCGGCGTCGGATGATGTTGAGAAGGCATTCTTTAAACCACCTATAGCGGGTTCGGGGTCTGGGTGAGGAGGAGGGTCTGCTGCGATGAAATTAGTGGCCATTCAAGGGGGGGAGGGCGAACGCGGAGGAGCGTGTGGTAGGAAGGAAAGAGTGAGAGCTGCCCGCCAAGCTTTCGTCAGGCGCGAGCGCCAGTCGCGCACAGCCCCAACTGGTCGTTCGGCACGGAGAGCAGCAGCGTGCACTCAGAGAGACCAGAGCAGCACAGGAGAAGGTGACTACTCCTCTCAAGGTCAAGGGAAATCAGCATCCCCTTGGACTCGGCCGTACTCCGCGGGGTTCGAGCAATGCGAAGCGAGATACCAGAGAGGCGAGCGAGGGGGACTCTTGTGAGGTAAGAGCACCTTCCACCTTGATTCGAAGGACCCGCTGTGATCGAGAAGGACCAAGGACGGGCGTGCCTGAGCGACCCAGTGAGCGGAGTCGAACGTGCCGTCTTCTTCGATTTCTTCCTCTTCAGGACGCTCTGCTCGTGATCCAGCTTCATTCTTAAAGGAAAGAAGCTCGAAATAACACAAATAAGCACCAGGAGTGTTGAACGAGGAGAAAGGAAGAGCGAGGACTCGCAAGATGAATGGCGTCGCTTTGTGCGGAACTGACTACTCCGTTCCTGATGGGGTGAGAGGAGAAGGGGTTAGTGCAGCATTTCTTCTTATCAGCAGCTCAAACTCATTTCGCCAGCTTCCTACGCGGTCCAATCGCTCGACCTCTGCGCTCAGCGGATCGCTCCTTGGGGCTCCATCTCGCTCTCTGAGTTGCTCTCTTCTCCTCTGCAAAGAACTTTCCTTCAAAGTTATGCCGAATCACTGCTTCTGCAGCTCGAGAATGTGGCCTGAAGAGCTCACAGCAAGAGCACTTTTTTGGAAAGCCTCGGTCGCACTCGCTCCGCTCTCTTCCTCCTCCACCGACTCGCCTCAACGATGGCCCCTCCCGCTACCCCCCTCATCTCCGCCAAATTCTGCTCCAGCGACGCCGACCTCGTCCTGATCTCCAGCGAGTACGTTGTCCCCCGCGCGAGCTTCCACGGAGCTGACCTCCTTCGCTCGCTCAGCGACGTACGTTTCAACGTCCACAGCTCGAACCTCGCTGCTTCCTCTAGCTTCTTCAAGGACCTTCTCAGTATCCCTCAGCCGAAGAACGAGTCGCGCGAGATCCCGGTCGAGGAGACGAGCGAGGTGCTCGAGGTGCTCGAGGTCGTGCTCCCTTTCGCGTACCCCGCTGCGGTCGCACCTTTGAAGCTCAACCTGCCGAAGAGTTTGGCGACGATCAAGGCGCTGGAAAAGTACGGAGTGAGTCCCACGCTGGCGGCTCGGCCTGCAGCTGCTCACACCCACCCGTTCGCGCGCAGCTCTGGCGGGGCCTCGAGGCGTTCGCGCGAGCTTTCGAGTCCGCTCTCCCACTCCCGTTTCTACATCCTAGCTGATTTCATCTGCAGGTCGGCCATCTTCCGCGAATCCGACACCTCGCCCACGAAGCTCCGCATCGCCTTTCAGGGATTGGCGTTCGCGATGCACACAAACGACCCAGCTCTTCGGAAGACGGCTCAGGAGGCAATATACAAGATCAATCCGGAGGCAAGCGTGATGCGCAAGATTGCTCATGAGAAACAGTGCTTCCCGGAATAGAGAGGAAGGCTTGTGCGGCCTCGTCCTCCGAAGTCTTTGGCCGGTGCTGATTGCACTCTCCAGATGGAGGCGTGGGCGACCTATCGCCTGTCTCTCATCGAGCTCAACATCTCGATCGACTACCCTGCGATGATGCGAAAGCACGTTGACGGCCGCTACACTCCATCCATCGAGGGCTGCAAGAGCTGGATGGCTTTCGTGCGGCGTGCGAATCCGGTGGGACTGGACGACCTCGGCAAGATTCGTCAACAAGAGGTGTGCAACAGCGACAACTGGTCGGGAGGGTTTCCACTCAGTTGTCGCGCCTCGCTCGTGGCCGACTTGCGCTCGCAGTTCGCCGAACTTCCACCCCCCTTCCCCTGAGCGTGCGTTTTTCTTACCTGCGCTCTTTCGAGCTCGCTGAGAGCTCTCGCAGACCTTCGAATTACTCGCTTGCCTGTCAATCCACCAATCCCACCTTGTGAACCCCTCCCGGCCAACATGCTCGCTCGCCGCGCGCCACCGTCGACTGCGCCTCCCACTTTTTACTGCTCAGCTCGTTTTCTATTTCTCAAGCTCATTAATAAGTGCAGGAATATTCTGCTCTCGTTCCTACATCCCTGCGAGAGAGGGCTGAGCGTGTGCTGGCGTTCTCGCGGCCCTCCTGGCTCTCTGCGACCTTTCTCGCTGCCATCTTTCTCTCGGTAGTTGATGCATCACACGTGAGATCAGTGTCCTCAGTACCCTCCTAAATTGTCTGCTCGGGCGACGCCGTTCTCCGTTCTCCGTCGTCGCCGGCTGCGAAGTCTCGCTCGGTTCGTTCGCTTGCGGCGGGTGGGCGTCTCGCTCTTTCTTCCAGTGTGTTATGCTCTGGAAAAACGTCTATCTGTTGCTGTTACTGCCCACCGAGGGCTTCAGGGACGTCGTCGACAGGCTCCAATGCTTCGACAGCGTTCGAATGGCCGGACCTCCGTTTTTTGATCGCTTCCTGGGCTCAGCCAGTGAAGGAATCTCTGCAGGGTCTTCCTTGCTGTATTATCCTCACAAATAGAAGCAGAACGGCAGCATTCCCAGCGCCAAAAGTCGTCGAGGGCCCCACCCATCGCCCACGCGGACCCAAAAACCTCGGCCGCTGCCAACCTCTCTACTCCTTCCCCCCTCCGCACCGCACGCTCAATCAAAATGGCCATCAGTCCCGCCATCACCAACCTCCTCGTCTCCCTCGGCGTGATGCAGGTACGCCCTTCGCCCCTCCTCACAGGACTGAGCTAACGCACACGAGCAGGTAGCGCGCAAGATCGACTTTGAGAACCCCCAGATCCTTTTTGCTGTGCAGTGCACCTATGTCGCTAGTCAGATTCTGTGCTTGGGAGCATACTACTATGTTACGGTCACTGTGAGTCGCGCGGTTGGTTGGGGAGGAGAGGGGAGGCCGGAGGGAAGAAAGCTGACGTGGCGGGCTCGGAGGGGCTGGGGAGGGGAGGACGCTGTGCTCGGTGGAGCGGAGGGATGCGGAGGAGTAGGTAGAGTTGCCGCGCGATGCACTGAGCCACTGGTCGTGCGAGGCTGAGCTCGCCTCGGCCGCGCACACCTCGGGCTCAGGTACGAGCTGCCGCTCTGCCTGTTCTCGCGTCTGGCAAGCGCAGTGGCGCCTGTAGATGGGCCGAACGACGCTTCTTCGTGGGGCGTACCGCTGCTTGAGAGCAGCTGGACGTCTCTCGAGTTGGAGATGCATCGCTCATCTTTTGCACCAGAGGCGGCAGAGGCAGTTCTGTTCCCTCTCAGAGCTGCTCCTCGCGTTCGCCAGCCTCTCTTGATCGGGGGACAGTAACCTCGTCGGAACCGCGCGAGCTGCATTCGAGTTCAGCTCAAGTGCGCCCGCTGGGTATTCCACGAAGGGCATGGCTCCCCGATTCGACTCGCCTGCCGTGCTTGACAGTGCGCAGAACGAACGCAGGCACTTGAGCGTGAAAGATGCAAGGCGGCAGGCGAGCTTTCAGCGCCGAGCGAGGGAGGACCAGTCCAGCCACCTGAGCCGGTCGTGTGCTGCTGAGCTTGCTCAGGCGGGATGCGATACGCCGCGGTGTTGGGAACGCGGATCTTCCCTGCCCGCCGCTGCCAGGTAGATTGCTCGAGTGTAGGGCGGGGCAGAGGACGCCGCACGCCGAAGCGTTTCCTGTTGGCTAGAGCAGGCGTTCCTTCGCCGCGGTAACGCCCTCCACCCCTTCCTCAAAGCTGCAGGCGGCATGGGAGACAGTGGGTATAGCCTCAAGTAGGTTGCCTCACAGCCCGTAGTGCTAGTAACTCGAAACCGTACCTGTACCCCTTGAGCTCTGTTCGAGAGTAGCCTGGTCAACGAAGCTGAAGAGTGCTGCGGGACTTTGGCGTGCAGCGTTTGGTGCAGCGTTTCAGGACTCGGAGGGGGAGAAAGGGCAGAGAAGGGGGGGTGCAGAAGAGCGGAGAAGCCTAGCCGTCCGCAGCGAATTTCTGCTCGAAGAGTGGCGCGGTTACGCTGTGGTTTGGCGGAAGACGATCTCCTTTATCATGGCCTTGTCGAGCGAGTTGTGCGGCCAACGTTTGGACGCTGGTGTCCTCGAGTGCCACTTTGAGAGCTTGGAACGAGTCCTGGGACGATGAGGACAGAGGGACGACGGGCTTCCAGGTCGCCCGCCTTGCGGTTGTGAGCGAGGAGGTATCTTGGTACCGCTCATCCCCTCGGCCCACACCATGTGCAACCAGCTTCATCATTGCAGAACGTCGAACTGACTCCTCCTCCAGATCAAGCGCAAGAACGACACCAAGGTCCTCAAGTATGTCGAGCCCAAGGCGCCCATGGTTCGTTCGCTCCTCTCCTCCCATCGTTCGTGGCTAACCTCGTCCACACTGCACAGCAACAGGACCCCGGAGCGATGGTCGAGACGACGAACCGCGACTACGACCTCGGAGAGACGAGCAAGGCCGTTCGTGGTGTTCTGATCGGTATCGCCATCGTTCGTCCCCTCCCGTTCTCCTTTCGCGAACACAATGACTGACGAGAACGACCCGCAGATGTGCTTCATGCACTTTTACCTCAAGTACACGCAGCCCCTCTTCATCCAGAGCATCCTCCCCCTCAAGAGTCTCTACGAGTCTCAGGTTCGTCCTCCCTCCTCTCCTGCCCGCGCACATACTAACGTCGAACGCACGCAGGTCATCCAACTCCACATCCTCGGCAAGCCCGCGACTGGAGCTCTCAAGCGTCCTTTCGCGGTCGCAGCTGGGTTCATGAGCGCTATGGCTCCTGCGGCGGCGGCGGAGGCACCTGCCGTGGCGGTCGAGGCGAAGAAGGACAAGTAGGGTGGGATAGAATGGCATATCGTACTGCTATATTCGAGCGTCGTTCGCTCGCGAGTCGATGGTCCTTGCGAGGGCGGGTTCGGCGACGGCTTGTTCGCTGCTTGATCTGTCGAGCGCAGGAGTCTGGCATGTCTTGCCTTGTTCTCTAAGCTCGAGAACGGTGTCGACTCGTGCGAGCGAAGAAAGAGGAACTGTCGACGCCTTCGCTCTCAGCCCAAGGTGCTGCCGAAGTTCTGCCAGCCCCAAGAGATTTGCTCTCGACTGTCCTCCTCCATCCTTCACTCTCGCCGCTTGCCTGGCTCTGCTTCCGCCAGCAGCTACGCCCCCTCCTCCTCCCCACTTAAACGCCATGTCAGAACAAATCACTCACTCCCTTCCCGTCCCCTCTCCTCCCCCGTCCCTCTCAGCCCGACTCGTTCAACTCCCTTTCGACCTTTCGACATCGCTTTCGCAAGAGCCCTGCCGTGGTGGGTCTGGATCGCGCTATTGGCCGCAGCGTGGTGGAGGACTGGAAAGGAGAAGAGGAGGGGTGCGAGGAGGTGAGTCTTCGTGCGGTTCTTGGGGGCGCGCGTGGCGTCGGCGAAGGTGGAGGGATGGAGAGGAGAGGCCGTGGAGGGGCAGGGAGGGCTGTCGACCGCCGGCACCGCTCGCACGCTGTGGCTGCTCTAGCAGCTGTGGCGTGGGTGGTGTGGACGCTGCGATCCGCTCCCTACCGCACCTACACGGCTACGCCAGACTTGGCGAGAAGGATTCAGTTGAAGGCGACTCCCTGACTAGGTGAGCGCAGTTCGGCGAGGTTGTCGGGCGGCTTGCTCAGGCTCAACGGCCTGGCTCCCACCTAGCTACCAGTCTCTCGAGCGCAGCTCCTCACACGTCTCCACGGGAGGCTGTTCCAGCTCTTTCAAGCTTGTGCTAGGCTCTTCTGTGCGTTGAAGAGGACATGCGCTCGATGTTGCCGCCCCCGCTCGTCGTCTCCCCTGGCCTTCTGGGCGGGGAGGCACGGAGGGTCTTCCGCCTTCTCAAGCATCGACAAGCCACTGCTTCGCGAGAAGCTTTCGGTGGTCGAAGCTGACGTGGACGTGGATTACTCTCCGTGTGAGCCTAGGTCGTGTCGCCCCAGAGCCGTTCCAGCAGCATTCCTGGGTCTACCTCCTCGGGACCCTCCCGCGCCAGCCCCGAGCGGCGTACGCTGGTGCTCTTGATCTCTCTATGGCGTACCGGGCTCGGAGAACTCGCAAGGCGACCGCGGCATCAGACTCGAGCGTAACGCGGCATCCTGCTTTCGGGCAGGGGGTCAGATCGCGCTGAGCCAGCATGTCTGCAAGGTCGTCTTCGGTCGTTCTTGGACGAGTGTCTGAGACGGCGTATTAGCAGGAAAAAAAGGGAAAGGCAGGTAGATTCGGGCGCTCAGCGGTGAAGAAGGCGGCCTGCTGTTTGGCTCGCTGCTGTGGTCTTCCTCGAACTCAACCAGACTTCGCAGTCCTCTCCGACGTCGGTAGGGAGTTTAGTACTGTGTGGTTCGAACGGACGGTCCCTCAGCGTCGAGACCTCGCACGCTCGGACGGAGGCGGTCGAAGGTGGCGTTGACGATGGCTCCCTCTTCGCTTCGCTAGCCAGCGCCGGTCTCGGCGAGGCCAGAGCTGTTCGCCATGCGCACTGAGTGATTCTCTCAGATCGAGGCGAGAAGGGCTGCTGATTGCGTGCGAGACTGCGTGCGAGACCGTGTGGGAGCTCGTCTGTCCCGTGTGGGAGCTCGGACGGTGACGAGATGACTCCAGCGTGTGTCGTGATGTTCTGCTCTCGAGAGGAGGTTGTTGATCGCGATTCGTGATCATTCGTTTGCCGACTGAGCTTCGCTGCCTAGAGGCGAGGTCAGCATCCAGTAATTGGCAGAGGGCACGTCGAGGCGGAGTTCAGCGGTGAAGATGGAAGGAACTATGGCTCCTGGTTCCTCACTACTGATAACGTCCGCTCCGATGTGCCTTGACGCCGCGTCGATCCTTCCGATATGGGCGTATCGAGCCTGCAGTAGTGTCTCCGCAACAAGGGCCTGGCTAAGCTGAGCTGGCACGCGGCTGTCTCCGATCAGCTGCTTGCCTCACTCATTTCCCGCACCGCACCGAACGTACACTGACTCGTTATACAGCACCCGTCGCAGAGCCGCTCACCCGACCAACGCGCCTCGGCAAGCTACTCGCCCCTCCCTCAACCACCAGCTCTCGCAATCATCACCTGCGATCCGCACCTCGAGCCCACAGCTCTCCCGCCGAGGATCGATGGTCTTTGGCCCTCGCGGCACCCCCAGCACCCACCCTCAAGAGCACCCCGCCTACGCCGCTCCTCCCATTCACTCCCCTCTCCGCCCATCCTTCTCCTCCCGCCGACTCGCCTCTCTCGCCCAAGCTTCGCGCGCATCTCCAGCTCGCCAGTCCTACGGCTCTGAAGTCAGCAACGAGCGTTCGTCCGTCCTCTGCCTCTCCTCTATCCCCGCTGACGTCAGCGCGCACAGAACGATACGCTCCCCAACCTTCGACGGGTCGACCGCAATCGCAAGCCCTCCCACGCTCAGCGTCTTTCGGACCCTCTGGCCTTTCCCTCCCCGCCTCCCCCGTTCCCTCCCATCGTCGCTTCACGGACGGGGCTCGTAAGCGCGCCAGCGACGACGAGGGGATGCGAGAAGGGAAGCGGTGGAAGCAGTACGATAGTGACATAGAGTGACGAGGAGATGGACGTGGAGATCGAGACGAGGGGGACGAAGAGGGAGATTGGAGGAGCGGAGGAGAGGGGGTCCAAGAGGAGTCGAGTGAGGTCGCCCGAGGTGGTGCAAGGGAGGAGGAAGAGGCGTGCGAGCGAGGAGGGTGCGGAGGAGAGTGGGAAGAGGGCGAAGAGTGGGAGGAAGGGGGAGATGGGATCGAAGAGGGCTATTGAGGAGGTTGATGAGTCGAGCGAGGAATCGGAGAGGAACGTTCCTAGGAACGCAGATTCGGATGTCGAGGAGGAGGAGGAGGAGGAGGAGAGCGAGGAGCGAACGACCACGACGATCGAAGGACGGCAAGCGCGCGAGGTCGATGGAGGGACGAAGGGAGTCGGAGGACGACGACCTCATGTCGGGTACGATGGACGACCTCTCCGTTCCTCCCGAACCTTCGTCGGAAGCCGCGTCACCGAGGAAGCGCACGCTCGGGTCGGCGAAGAAGATCGTTTCGAGCTCGACGGCCAAGGCGCGCAAGGGATCGATCAAGGGCAAGGCGCCGCTGAAGGCTGCTGGGAGGAAGCCTGGGGAGGAGTGGACGAATATCGAGGGAGATCGGTATAGGATGGGGGAGGATGGGCTGCAGAGGATGGGTGTGCTAGATGCGCGAGGTGCGAGAGAAGAAGTACAAGATGGTGCGTGCGGGTGTGCTCTCTGATGTTGGGCGATGACTGACTTCGCTGTTTTCGCAGCCCAAGGACTCTCGCCATCCTGATCGCGACGCCATGCACGAGGTACGTCGTCCTAGCTCATCCTTCACTCTTCTCCCGCTGACGAGTGATCTGCAGGTCGTCGTCGAGAAGTGGCTCACGGACAGCGACTTCGACAAGGCGTTCGAGGAGCGCAAGCTCGCGTGGCAAGTTCCAGTGACCGAGATGGAGGGCGTCAAGGTCGAGGAAGAGCCCAAGGCCGAGATTGACGTCGAAGAGGAGGAAGCTGCGAAGGTGCGTCGCTCTCTCGCCAGCCTTGTGCGTTCGCTGACTCGTCGCTCGCAGTCGTCCTCCGCAAAGGAGCGAGGCATTTACTACACGACCGGCACCGGCACTCCTCTCCGCACCCACTCCGGCCTCTCCTCCCGCCAATCCTCTGGTCAGAAGAACTCTGGCACGTCGAGTCCTCGCACTATGACTCAGTCTCCCTCCTATACCACTCTCCTCAACGGTCGACTTCGCCTTCCGAGTGGAGCAGGCGGAGGGTCTCCCGCTCGTTCCTGGTCGCAGACCAAGGCGCGCACGATCGTCGAGGACGAGCAGAAGGCGATGGAGGAGCGCGAGCGGAGGAGGAAGGCGAGCATCATGCTTGGAGGAGAAGCGGAGCCCGTCGAGGTTGTCGCTGCGCCCGCTCCGGCGGAGAAAGAGAAGCTCAAGCTGTCCGACTTTACTGCGCCGCCCGCTGCAGCTATCGTGCGTTCTTCTTCCTCGTCATTCACACGTGCAGTACTTACTCTTCGCGATCGCAGACTTCCGCGCCCAAGGCCGTCCCATCCTTCTTCCCCTCCACCCCTGCGGCCCCCACAGTCGCCTCTATCGCACCCGCTGCAGCGACCGCACCCGCACCCGTCAAGAAGATCCCGTCGTTCTTCGGTGCGCCACCCGCCTCGACCTCCGCCCCGGCTCTCAACCTCTTCGCCGCCCCTTCGTCTACCCCCGCGCCCGCAGCGAACTTGTTCGCACCAGCAGCACCCGCACCGGTAGCGACGCCCGCGACGCCAGCGGAAGCCCCCAAGGCGTCCTTCAGCTTCGCTCCTGCGGCCCCTTCGACGACGGCGCCCAAGGAGGAAGCGAAGGCACCTGCGACGGGCGGATTCTCGTTCGGAGCACCCGCAAAGGCCGCGCCTGCCCCTACCACTCTCTCCTTCTCCATCCCCGCCGCCACACCAGCCGCCGAAGCCCCCAAGGCATCGTTCAGCTTCGGCGCCCCTACTCCCTCGTCGGCCCCCGCCCCAGCAGCGCCAGTACCCTCCGTCCCCTCCTTCTTCACTCCCGCCTCGACCCCAGCACCTACCCCAGCACCAGCGGCTCCCAAGGCGTCGTTCAGCTTCGGCGCCTCGACCACCGCACCTACTTCGGCACCTTCGACGGGATTCAGCCTTCCCAGCGCCGCACCCGCCCTCAAGCCCGCAGGAAGCTTCAGTTTCGGCACCCCCTCTTCGACTCCTGCACCCGCACCGGCCGCACCAGCGTCATTCTCCTTCGCCCCCGCCACCACCGCGCCGGCGTCCGCACCAGCCGCCCGAGGGTTTTCCTTCGGGGCTCCCTCCTCCGCTGCACCTCCCTCGTTCGGAGCCGCAGCGCCAGCTCCTGTGGCAGGAGGGTTTGGATTCGGTACTCCCTCCTCTGCACCGGCTCCGTCGTTTGGGATGGCAGCTGCGGCGCCAGCTCCTGCGACGGGAGGGTTTGGATTCGGGACGCCCTCTGCGGCGCCTGCGTCGTCGTTCGGAGGATTCGGAGCGGCGACGACGGCAGCTCCTTCGTTCGGAACTGCGCCTGCACCCTCGTTCGGCGGGTTTGGAGCGGCGCCAGCGACGTCGACGCCTGGTGGATTCGGGTTCGGAGCACCGGCTCCTGCGGCGGCACCGGCGGCGGGAGGGTTCAGCTTTGGCGCGAGTCCGGCGACGACGCCTGGTGAGTCCTTCTTTTCGAGAGTAGGGTAGAGCGATTCGCTGATGCGCTTGTTTAGGAGCAGCGTTTGGGACTCCGGCGCCGGAGGATGGGAGCGTGCAGAGGATGAGGAGCGTTCAGAGACGGTTTTGCCTGGAAGGTAGGGCGCGGTAGGGCGTGGATGGAGGGTATTGCCGTATATCAGGTTTTATTTACACAGCAACGCGTGCCTGTTGGTTCGATTCGAGCGGGGGGTGCGAGCGAGAGAAGAGCCAGCGGACCTCGGCAACGAGTTGAGGAATGTAGTCCAAGGAATGCTCGGCGAGGGGCAGTAAACGGCGAGATGGAAGCGGTAAGATCTCAGCAGCAACGAGCAGGACGCAACTCTCAATCCTCAAGCTTAATCCCCAAGCTCTATCGTCCCCATTTCAATGGTGCGCGCTTCGCGGCTGGCGCGCTGGTGTCAGGGAGAGGCGGTGGTGCGGGCGTCTGGGGATGGCCAGGACATCTTGATGCGAAGAGTGCCAACGACCGTGCTCGGATGATAGATTCGACTGCGTTTGAGGAGGGAGAGGTGAGCCATACATTCGGAGGAGAAGGAGGTTGGGACGAACCTTGGATCTCGGTGTGCATCTGTCGTCGCTGCATTAGCGCGTTAGCTCTCTCCTCACCTGCACGCGAAAATACACTCACCACGACCTCCTGCTCATTCTCTCCTCGACCCAACACCCCGCGATCGGCACTCAGCCGCTCCTCAATCCTCATCTCTTTGATCTGCCCACTCGCCAAGCCCTCACAGTACCCAAGCATCGCACCCCGCTCCTCCCACTTTCCCAGCAGCTCCTTCCAGAAGCCCTCGCACTCCTTCTCCCCCACTCCTGCTGCCCGTCCTTCGGCAGCACGCCGAGAGAGCGCATCGGCGCGGTTCATGCGGAGGATGATCGAGTCGTCGACGGCGCGGGAGGTGCGGAGGAGGGACTTGAATAGGGTGAGATTCTGGCAGAGGGAGGGGGTGAGGGAGGGCGTGGAGGGGGTGGGTTGCTGGGAGAGGATGTAGGCGGTGCCGAGGAGAGGTGAGGGAGAGGGATCCATCGTGCCTGTTTGAAGCAAGGGAGACTGTCAGCGTTGGCCTTGAGTGCTGATGAGCTGCAGCAATCGTCGGCGCTGCGCTGAGTAGCTCCCTGCGCGAACGATGCCCCCAAAGGTGCTCGGGGAGGGGAGCAGATCGGAGAGGACCGAGAGCACCGTTCAAAGCCGTTCGAGCTGCGACGTGGTCGTAGGACCGACCCATCCTAGAGGAACCTACCTTGTGCTGGTAGCTAGGAGAAGCTGTGTAGAGGCGACAGGGAGGAGGTCAAGAGCCTTTCTCGCCGTCGAAGTCCAAGGCGATTCCTCCTTCGCTCTTCCTCCTCCACCACAGCAGCTGCGATGGCAGCTTCGCCTTCCATACGACCGCCTGCATTGCGGCCAGCAGGCTTGCGGCCAAGAAAGGCGTCCCTCCTCCCCCGGCCCCTCCTTCTCACCCTCCGCGCCCTCGTCGTCCTTCTCGTTCTCCACTTCGAGTACCTCACCTTCCGGTCCCACGCCACCTCATGCAAGTTCAACGACTCGCCCTCTCTCACCGGCAAGACGTACAACGCGGAAGGAGACTTTTGGCTCGACGACCCGAGGTGGTTAGGGACCAAGGGCTTCCACGTTCTCATCGCGGCGGATCCGCAGTTGCTCGACATGCGGAGCTACCCTGGGCGGAACTGGATCGCGAGGTGGTTGGGCGTGCTGGTCACGGATGCGTACGCGAGGAAGGCGTGGCACTTTGTGAGCAAGTCGAAGGGAACGGGAGGAGCTGGTGCGGACGGGATGGTCTGGCTGGGAGACTTGCTGGACTCGGGAGTGGAGAGCGTAGACCGCCGAGAGTGAGTTCGATCCAAGTTGGACTGAGGGGCAGCAGCTGATACCGCAGGACCGCAGGCACTCGCACTACGTCCACCGCTTCCACCTCCTCTTCCCCCTCCCTCGCTCTCCCGCAACGCAGCACACCCTCGCCCCTCCCATCCCCTCCATCCTAGTACCCGGGAATCATGACCTCGGCCTCCATCTTCCCTCCGTCGCGCTGGCGTCGTACGCACGGGAACGGTTCGGCGACGCGTTTGGACCTTCGAACGGGGTCAAGGAGTGGGGAGGCTGGAGTGTGGTCTGGGTGGACAGTATGGCGCTTCTGGAGTCGGCGGAGGGAGGGGACGAGGCGAGGGAGTTTGTGGAGCAACTCGGAGCGAGTGAGCAGCGTTCTTCTGCGTGCTGGTGAAGGCGCGAGAGCTGATGCAGTCGAGCGAGCAGAACAGAACGACCTTCCGCGAGTGCTGTTATCGCACATTCCGCTATACCGTCGGAACGGAACGCCATGCGGGCCAGGTCGCGAGAGCTCGCGTCCGATTCAGCAAGGCGAGGGTCACAACTATCAGAACCTCCTCGACAAGCCGACCTCGGACTGGCTTCTCAAGACTCTGGCGCCTACGATCGTCTACTCGTGTGTCTTCTCCTCCTCTCCTTGCGAACACTGCTAACGCAACGTCTACAGTGGCGACGATCACGACTCGTGCATCATCGAACACCCCTTCCGTTCCCCCGGCTCCCTCCTCACCTCCATCACCGAAACCACTCTCAAAGCCTTCTCTATGGCGATGGGCATCCGTCGACCAGGGTACCACCTCCTCACCCTCTACCCTCCGTCCCTCGACCTCTCCACGACCGTCAGCAGCGGCGCGACCTACACGCAGACCAACTGCCTCCTCCCCGACCAGCTAGGCATCTGGACCCACATCTACGCTCCCTCCTTCCTCATTCTTCTTCTCGCCCTTCTCCTACCCAAACTCTTTCGCCTCGTCATGGCGCCTTCGACCGCACGCCCTTCCTCCTCTGCACGATCGAACGGACTCCCCGTTCATACCCACTCGAGGTCCCTCAGTCGCACGCTCTTCAATCGAAGAGCGCCGTCAGAGTCGGACGACGAAGGAGCGGATGGAGATGCTCAGTACCCGACGTTCCCCTTCTCGCCGGATAGGGAGTACCACTCGGGATTGGAGGACGACCTCCCTACGTCCTCGCACGCCGTTCGACGTGTATCGAGGGTGTGGCAATGGGAGAAAGGTGGGAGTGCATCGGGGTATGGGGGCGAACGGTCGAGCTGGGGCGACGAGGTTGGGGCGGTCGTTTGGGCCAGACGCACGTTCAGGCCGCTGCATCGCATGGTCATGGACAGGACGGAGGATCGTGTGGGGGCCGCAGGTGGCTAGGGTGCTGGGGAGAGCGGGGAGCAAGCTTGGAGGACCGACGGTGGTCGAGACGCTCAAGCAGCTGTGGAGTATCGTATGGGTCGGCCTCGTCACTTGGCTCGCCATCTTAATCTGGTTCATGCTGTAATCGTGTCGCATTTATAGATCGCAAAGCAGGAGCACGAGAGGAAGCTGCGATAATAGGCTTTTTCGGTTGACAAGGCTCTACACGACTGCTCTCCGCGACTCCTCCTCAACCGCCGGTGCTGCGCTCTCGTTCATCGCCTCTACGAGCGTCTTTGGCAGCGAGAGACTGGGCAACACGAGCTGCGAGAACAGCTTGGACGTCGCTGCGATCCCCTACGTTCGTTCGCTCGTTCGTCAGCTGCGTACCTTCCTTCGCTGAACGAGACGACTCACATGCCGCACATACACCGCTCCGACAACAGCTTCCACAGCAGCTCCCCTCGACTTGTACAACCCTGACGGCTCTCCCGTCGGTCCCCTCTGCTCGCTCATTCATCAGCACTTCTCAACCTTGGCCAGATGAACGCGAACTCACCACCTCGCGCCACCTGAGCGCCTTCTCAAGCCCCCATGCGCGTCCGACGCTCGCGCCTAGTTCCTTGGTATCGAGGATCGAGTCGAGCGAAGTTTGGGAGAGGAATCGGGCGAGGAGAGTCGGGGAGGAGGCGAGGGAGGAGGAGAGGTGGAGAGCGAGGTGGGTGCGGAGAACACGTCGGCCTGGGGAGGAGCGAGGTTAGTAGCTGTGAGAAGACAGTGCTGCTGGATGCTGGATAGATTCGAGAAGACCTCTCATCTCTTTACATCCCTATCGCCAACACAGCAACCCTTCGTGGGTCACCACGCTCAGCGATGAAGCGAAGCAGGGAGAGGACTTGCGCCTCTGTTCTCAAGCCGTCGTCGACAGGCCTTGGGGCGTACAGGATGTCGCAAACACCCAGACGTTGCGTGAGTAACCACACCTACCCGTCGCGAGGAACTGGACCCCCAGCGGACTTCCAGCGGCTCTCGACGAGCTGCCAGGCCTTCCGCAGGTCCGGCTCGAACGACGGGCAATCGCGCTCCACCCTCCTCGCCAGGATTCGTCAACACTTCCCCTGCCGACTTCGGTAGCGCCAATACGTGCGGTGGCTCATGGGCCGGCTCTTCCTCTGTACCCACAGAGCTGCAAGGACCGCAGAACCACTTCTGCCGTCCCCGACGCGCTGCGAGCAGGTTCTCGCCAAGCGAGTGCACAGCACACATCGCTGCGTAAAGTAATGCCACGTGGAAAGCGGTTCTGGACGTCCCTGTGCCGCAGGAACCCACGGCGGCGCGCTAACTGCAGCAAAAGAAGGCGCTAACGCAGCGCCGTTGACAGCAGCGGGTCGTCCAGATCCGTCTTCCAGCCTTCCAAAAGTAGAGCTCCTGTCAGGTCAAGACGGAAACCTTTGCCTAGGCGACGGCGCTCTGAACATCCGCGAAGTGCCAGGAGCGAGCTGATGCGGTCGAGACGGCTCCCGAGGACTTCGCAGAGCTCACCTCCCCTCATCATGGCCATCCTTCGGGCCCCGATCAATCGTAGTCGTGCGGCTGTTCGCGCAGCCCCGCCGATCCGCTTCCGAAGAAGTGGTCCTGCTGGGCTCGGACCAGCTCCACACCTGCGCGACCGCGACTGTTGCTACTCGCAAAGCGGGACTAAACTCTGCGTTCCCAGCAGGTCGAACGAAAGCTGGCAAGACGGCAGGTCGTCTCCTGCAGTCCTGGACAGACTACGCCGACGAGCCGCCCGCAGAGGAACGCGCTAGCTCGCTCTGCTTCCACTGGGACAACATCGCCGCAGAGGACCTCTCAAAGCTTCGTCCAAAGCCAAGAGACAGCCCGCGAAGGCCAGAGTCTAGCGGAAGCTCCTCAATCTCTCCCCCGTCCTTCCCACCCCGACCCGCAAACTCGCGCGCACCTCCCCTCGCTCAACCAGCACACAAGGACTCACCAATAAAGGTCAACTTCTCCCCATGCCCCGTCTCACTCTTCCCAACCGAGCTCTTGTGCGTCAAACTCTTGAGCGCCTGCTCCTCCTCCAACGCGCACCCGAGCGGTCCCAGCAAGTTCTCGAGGTGGGCAAGGACGACGGGCGTAGGAGGGTTGTAGAGGGTTGTTCCGGGTAATGAGCGGGGTGTAGGAGCTGGGCGTGGAGGGGCGGAGGGAGGGGAAGGGGACGAGGGGACGGTGGAGAGGTATCGGGCGGCTGAGGGAGAAAATCGTTAGAGCGCGCGAGTCGGGGGGCGGACGGAGGAACTTACGGGAGGGTGCTGGGGTGCTGAGAGTGCGGGCCAGGCGTGCTAAAGCTGTTCGGTTCATGGCGAGCGTGAGGTCGAGTCGAGGAGGAAAAAGCTAAAACCTCGGGCGGGCGAACGATTTTGGCTCAGCCGAGTCGCGAGTTCGTCCTTGTCCTCTCCTCCGCACCTCTGCTCGACAACTCTGCGGCCTACTCCAGCCACGTCCACAAGCTAACCCGAGCAGATTCAGCTGATCTACCGCTCCAACGCTCGCCCCGTCGCTAACGCTCGTTCTCCCTTCAGGTCGCTTCTCAGCTCAACCTCTCCAGCTCGGCCAGACCACTCCCAGGGAACGACTCGGCCTCGGAGACCTCGCCTTACATCTTTACGAACTCCAAAATACTCTGGGGGAGGCGACGCCGTCTGCCGAGCCTTGCAGGCCGAAGGTGAGCTCGATTCGGTCGGTCGGTCGGTCGCTTGTGGGCTGTTGCTGGGAAGGAGCTTGCAGTGGGGGTGATCCTCGCGTCTCCCACATCTTTGCTGGCATGCACTGCTGTAAGATCTTTGCGGTGGAAGGCCCGACTCCGGACAACTTCGAGGGAGAATCGGCGTGCGACAGGGTATTCGAGCCTCGCATCTTCGTGACGAAGCTGGTTGGGACGATACAAACATTCCCTCCTTCACGTCGGTCCTCTTTAATTCTGCACGCTGCTGTATCGCCTGGAATTCAAGGAGCTCGACGAGGCGGGCGAAGTTCGCCCAGCGAGAAGGTTGCCTACGCTCGATGAGTCCAGGGACCAACACGCTGCACTCACCCTATCCTTGTAGATACGACGGATTTGAAGCCTCGAGTCGTCACGGTGCGTACCGCCTCGCCGCGCGAGAAGGGGGCTGCTCGACTTCGCTTTTCGGGCCTGGCGGCAGGAGCACCGTCTCCTGCCTCCTGGCTCCTGGGCTCGATAAAGTCGCAGCTCACAATGCGTGGGAGGGTTCGCAAGGAGAGACCTGGCTTAAAGGCGCTCCTTCGTGCGCCGCCGCCGCACCTCGCTCTGTTTGAGAACGACTCAACACCTTGCTTGGTTGAGGAACGGGGCGAGTCCAGTTGCGTGACTATGCAGCGTGTGAGGCTGCACACGACTTGGAAATCCGCTTAAAGCCAGATGCTGTGCTTAGACTGGCTCGGTGAGTTGGGCTGGCTCGAATTCGCTTGCTGCTGGATGAGGGAAGTTGCCTTAGCGCACAACAGCCTTCTCGCTTCCTGCGAGCAGGAATAGTACTCTAAGATGATCTTCACATCCCAGCCCAAGAACACACGCACAGGCGTCGCAGCGAGGAACAGAGGCTCTTCCGCTGGGTCCTGTATCGGTGCAGTTGCTGCTCTGGTTGAATCCCCCAGCTTTCCGTCTCGCCCTATATCCTCCTCGTTCGCTTGCTAACGCTTCCCCCGTCTTGCAGGTGGAGCGAGGTTGGGACCGAGCGAGGATTGAGGAATTTCGCCCGAGAGGTCTATTCCTTTTGTGCAATCCCAGCTTGACTTTCCTTTTTTTGTACTAACTTCAGCCAGCTGGCTTTGTGAACGAGCGTGCACACTGTTTGCCGTGTTTTATGTCGTCGTTGTCGACAATAAACGAGAAATGTATCGCACCCACCTACACTCGAAATAAAGCGACCAGCTACGCCGCCGTCCCTCTCTCGCAACGACTCAACGCCGACAACTGCAACCCATGGAGTAAGCTTCACCTCGGCCCTCTCCAACCGCGCTGACCTCCCGCACAGCATCACAGGCGGATTTTACATCCCCGACTCTCCCACTCGGAACCCCTCCGACCCCGCCGACCCTCCTCCACCACCGCCGCTCAGCTTGGAGAATGAGGTCGCGAACGTTATGGCGGGCTTGGGAAGCTTCTGGGGGAAGGTTAGGAAGCAGGTGAGTGCGCGCGGTTGGCTGGGAGGGGAGGGGGCTGGAGGTGGTGTGTGCGCGAGGCGAGCGTGCTGGGCGGGAGCTCAGACGGGCGTCTACGCGGTGCTGGGAGCCTTGTATACAAGGCACCGGCGTACTCGTCGGGGGACACTCGCGCTCAGGTGTGCTTGGGGCGTCGCGCTCCTCGGCCTGCGTTGAAGGCATCTTGGACCTCTTGCCCTGCGCAAGCGACTCCCCTTCAAACGGAGGGCAAGGGCTTGCTCTAGTAAATGATGTTGTCGATGCCTCCCTGCAGATTGGTGGGAAGCCTGACCTGGGAAAGGCGACGCGAGAGCGCCGGACGCCTCCTCTACGCACTGCAGTGGCAGCGGATCCACCGCTGATACTCTTGCGATGGGGTTAGCGCACTTCGCTTTCTGCGATAGTGGGCACCGGAAGTTCGTGCGGTTGACCCAGCAGCCTCCACCGTGCTCATTGGTCGGGAGAGGAGAGGAGTCAGGCGACCGCAAGAGCTCCTTCAAGCTAAGGACCGCGAGGCGACAGTACCGTCCTACTGTGTACTTCGGAAAGACTCATTCTTCGTTCTCGACACCGTTGTCAGGCCGCAGAAAGCCCGCGGTCCCTCGCTCTCATCTGTCGCGAGCCCTAGCGACGACTCGCTAACCCCACCTCCCTCCAACAGAGCGTAGCCGCCTTGCAAACCGCCGAGCAGCAGATCGAAACTGCGCGCAAGGATCTCCAACCTCTCGTCTCCAAGGCCCGCGCCAACCTCGACCAAATCGGCGAGACGACCAAGGCGGAGCTCCAGCGTCTCTCGGAAGCAGGCAGCAGCGCTTCTACTGGCGTCATGATCGGCGCCGACGGGACTCCAGTTATTCTCGAAGAGCCGAAGGTCGACAAGGGCAAGGGCGTCGATAGGAGCGGCGACGGCAACGAGGCAGCAGGACCGAATCCAGGCGCAGCGGCCGCGGCTTTCTTCGCCAAGATGCAGATGCAGCTAGCGGCGAACCCGAACGTCCAAGGCTTGTCGAAGAACCTTGCCACTCTCCAATCCTCCGTCCAAACCAACCTCTCCCACCTCCCCGCATCTCTCCAGACCAACATCGCTCAACTCCAAACCCAGTTCGCCCATATCGACATCTCCGAATCTCAGAAGGTCGCAGAGGGGTACCTCCACAAGGGCGAGCATTGGCTGGCCGATTTCAGTACCGAAGTCGCGAAGCTCGCCAAAGACGCCGTCAAGGTCCTTCCTCCTACCGAATCAGAACTCTCGTCGGAGCGGAACAAGAAGCGCGAGGAACGACTCAGGAAGGCAGAGCAGGTCGCGCTCGGCCGAACCGACATCCTCGTCAGGCGATTGCGAGCAGACTCGGCAGCGATCCTCCTCGTTGACCCCGCTCGACCTCCCCCCTCCTCCGATGCACCTTCCACCGACGCAACTCCCACACCCACCGACACGCGCGAGGCGTTCTCCAAGTTCTTGGCCGGCGTCGAGGATGCGGGAGGGCTCGAGGGAGAGACGTGGGCGGCGCGCGTGGTGAACGAGTTGGAGGTGGCGGGAGAGGGGGAGACGGGCTTGAAGTCGAGCTTGGCGAAGCTCGTACCGGCGAAGATGACGGCTGAGGCGTTCTGGTCGAGGTACTTTTTCCGAGTGGGACAGATTGGGGAGGATGAGCAGAGGAGGAAGCAGGTGCTTGAGGGTGCGTTTCTCGTGTTTGTCTTCGAGAGATCGCTGGCTGACTCGTTACGCGCGCAGTGCCCGACGAGCAGGACGAGGACTTTAGCTGGGACAACGAAGACGAGGACGACACTCCCTCAGCCACCGCTCCCCAATCTACCGCCGCCCTTCCTTCGACTCCCAAACCTACTCCCAAGCCCTCAGCCCCCGCGCCCTCCTCCCCCGAAACCGACGGCGAATGGGGATCGAACTCCGCTCCTCCTTCCGCCCCTTCGTCTCCGACGCTGCCTAAGGCGTCGCTCGTCGATGAGCATGCCCACCCCGAAGGCAAAGGTCACGGCGTCGAGTACGGCGCAGACGAGTCCTAGAGCGAGTAGCGATGGGACGAGTAGCTATGATGTTGTTGGAGCGGCGAGTGGGAACCCGAGTGAGGTTGGGGAGGGGGAGAAGAAGGAGAAGGAGAGTGATGGGGAGGATAGCGATTGGGAGTAGGGCGCGCTTTTCGTTCTTTTCGTGTAGTTACTTCCTGCGTGTATTTAAGACGGCTCGTTTTTTTTGCACGATGGAGATGAACAAGATGCTACATGTATTTCAACAACTTCGTCCCGACGTACAGCAGCTCGAGCGCTCAGGCGTCGTTGAGCTTCTTCCACTCCTTCCGCACCTGCTCCGCAAAGTCCCCCACCTCGTGTCCTCCATCACAATCCTTCCATCGGCCATCGTGTACACAGACCTGGCATTGCGGCCGATCAGCGAGGACCGAGCAGCGAGAGAAGGAGGGAACCGCACCTGCTTCCCGTTGATCGCGACCGTGCAGCTCTTGTTGATCCCCAAATCGTGCGCTCGTCGTACAGATTGGCGGAGAAGATGCTCTCCCTCGGGTCCAGCGACGCAGGCGTGAGCTTCGGCGTCCCAGTCTGCGGTGCGGTCGTTAGCGAAAGTCGCTGCGATAGGGGAGCGACGTACCTCGTCCGACGACAGACGCGCACTGCTTCGCGACTTGGTGATCTCCGATACGAGTCGTAGGGCCGTAGTTCATGCATTGAACAAACTGCGAAACGTATCAGCGAGAGTTCGAGGAGGGAGAGCGAGCGCGCGTACGTTCCACCAGTCGCTCCAGGGAGGGAGTTTGCTGCCGCTCGTCCAGTGCTTCTTCGCGCAGAGCTGTTGGATATTGCCAGTGCATTCGCTTTCCCCGTGCATGCAGTGGACGCCATATCGTTCGGTTTCGTTGAGGCTGCGAGGAGAGCTAGTCAGCGAGGTCCGAGGAAAGAGCTGGGTTGCCTTCGGCTCTGCCATCAGTGACTAAATAGCAGTTGCGCGCTCCGATGACCTTGGTCAGGGAAGCTCGTGGAACGCATAAGGAGCAAACGGCAAACCCGCACGCCCCACATCGGCGACGTCAGCGCAGGGAAGTCCGCCGTGCGCCAGCGACTTGGAGCCTGGCAAGTGCAGTAGCCAAATTACTGGCCGTAGGGCGAGAGACGCCACCTCCACCGCGAGCCACGGCGGGTGAACCGGTCAGGGAGGCGGGCAGTGCGGCCGGGGACGACGACTCAGCACACCAACCTCTCCAGCAACACTGGGGAGGACCGCTGCGCTCGACGACAGCTGCGCCTCCCTGTCCAATCCTCCGTACCATCTCCCAAGTTTCCAGCAAGACTCCTTCTCTCCTTAACCCTGCGCCACCAGCCCCGAGCCGCCGATACCCCACACGATCTCGACTCACCTCCCGATGTACACCAGCTCGACGTCCACCAGCCCTCCCACTCGATCCAGTACGTGGTCCCAGACCGTCTCGCAGAGCTCGGCGTCGGGGCACTTGCTCATGACTCCCAGCAGTACAGGGACCAGCGTTGAAGCGGAACGGTCGGGAGAGGAGGGCTGGAGGAGGAAGGAAGGGAGGGCGAGGGCGGGGGTGAGGAGGAGGGGGAGGAGGAAGCGGAGAACCATGGCGGAGTGAGCGTTGTGGAGGAGGGAGAGAGACGGGGAGGGCGTTCGAGGCGACTTGCGCGTTGTGCCTCGGCCGGGCTGGTCAGCGCTTGGAGTAGGACAGGCGGCTTTCGAGGTCGTAGAGGCTACGAACCGTGGATTGTAATACTCTCAGTAGATTGGTAGAGAATAAGCTGCTGGGTGGAACACACCTCGAACGGAGGCACGGCGCCTCGTTGCGCTCCCCTCCCTCACACTTTCACAAAGCCTGCCTGCGCCTCAGAGCTCGCAAGCTACATGATTCAGCCTCATAGTATATTCGAGAAGCTTGAGCTCAACGAGGAAGCCCAGCCAGCACCTCCGGAGCGCCCTCCCCCATCCTCGCTTCCGCAGCGTTCGAAGCATTCCATTCGACCTTCTCTCTCTCCCTGCTCTCGCTCTTCCACCTCAGAATCGAACGCAAACAACCCCATATCCATTCTCAAAGAAGCCCGATCCCTCAAGCGTACTTGATCACAACACTCTTCTCCTCGGTCCACCTCTTCAAGCTCTCAAGCCTGTCCCTCATCCTCATCAGCGTCTTCCCCACACCCAAAACGAAACGCAAGCTCACCCAGCTTCCCTCCCCTGTCCGCTCGCCTTGTACCCTCCGAAAGGAAGCTCGTTGGCAGTCGAGGGAGACGAGGTGTTGACGCCGACGGTGCCAGCATCGAGAGCTTTGGCGACGCGGATCGCTCGGTCGATGTTCTTCGTGAAGACAGCGGCGTAGAGACCAACTGAACTAACGTCAGCGACGTATCAAAGGAGGGGAGTGAGAGGGGGAACGCACACTCTGTGTCGTTGGCGCGGCGTATCACGTCGGCTTCGTCGTTGAAGGTGTGGATCACGACGACGGGACCAAAAACTTCCTCCTTGTTGATAACCGAGTCGTCGGGGATACCAGTGAAGATCGTAGGGTGGATAAAGTAGCCCTGCGATCGCGGTCAGCTCGATTTCGCACGAGCGAGAAGGAGGGAACGCACCTTGTCGCCGACACGCTCGCCGCCCATCTCGAGCTTGCCGTCCTTCTTTCCGATCTCAATAAAGTTGAGCACTGACTTGCCCTGGATATCGTCGGCCTGAGGTCTACGAGCGAGCCAGGTCGTCAGCGGCGGTTCGAGCGAAGGAGAGCGAGCAACGTACCCCAGCGTCGTGCTTGCGTCAAGGGGATCTCCGTGCTTGAACGTGCCGAACGCAGCTTTGAATTGAGTCATGAACTCGGCTGCGATCTTCTCGTGCACGTAGAGGCGCGAGTTGGCGATGCAGATCTGCCGTCCCTTCGTTAGCTGGCGTCCGTTTCGGAGTCGAAAAAGGGTAGTAAACCTGGCCAGAGTTCCACTGGATCGAAAAGGACGATGCAGCGACCGCTTGAGCGATATCGGCGTCCTCGAAGATGATGGTCGGGGACTTGCCTCCCAACTCGAGCGAAACTGCCTTCAGGTTCGACATCGCAGCAGCCTGGGCGACTGCGAGCAAGCGGCAGGTCAGAAAGTATGTTTGAGAGGTACGGGAGGAACGCACTGAAGCGACCGGTGCGAGAGGAACCGGTGAACGAGATCTTGCGAATCTCCATGTGCTCGGAAAGGAGCTTGCCCGTCGCTCCGAGGCCCGAAACAACCTGGACAATACCAGGCGGGAATCCAGCCTCGACAGTGAGGCCGGCAAGGAAGAGGGCCTGCAGAGGGGTGGGTCAGTGAGTCGGTGCGGAGGAATGGGGCAGCGACGCACGGCGAGGGGAGACTTCTCGGACGACTTGAGGATAATGGCGTTTCCGGCGGCGACGGAAGGACCAATCTTAGAGACCCACCTGCATTTCAGCCGTTAGCCATCGCACCTCGCTGATGCTCGACGAAGGGACCGACATGATGAGAGGAACTGCGTGCGAAGCAACGTCGTTAGTTCTCGATCTTCCCCCCAAAAGCTGGCGGGGCGGAACTTACCGTTCCACGGAATAATAGCAGCAGTGACTCCGTAAGGCTGGCGCAGGACGAGGTTGAGCTGGCCGGGAGAGAGGAGGGAGCTTTCTCCGACGAGCGACTGCGCGAGACTCGCGTCGAAACGGAGCTTGCTGACACTGGCGGCGAGATCGAGCCATTGGACTCCGATGGGGCGACCCATGGCCATTGCGTCGAGCTGGAGGGGAGGAGAGAGGTTAGCTCGTGCCCGAGGAGCTCCCCCACTGGTTCCTCTCCGCGACCCCTCCAGGTCCGCGCTCCTTCTTCCCAGCCGGAGCGGAATACGAAAACGCACCTCCTTGATCTTGTCCGCATTCTTCTCAATCAGGTCCGCGAGCTTCAGGAGGCAGTCGGAACGCGCAGTGGGGGGGAGGTCAGCCCACGCTGGCTGAGCAACCTTGGCGCAAGCGACAGCGCGGTCAATATCGGCCTTGGAGGCGATCTGGAGGTCCGCAATCTTCACCTCCGTCGCGGGGTTGAGGAGAGTGAAGGTCTCGCCGAGGGAGGAGTCGACGAAGGTGCCGTTGATGAAGAGGCCTGTGGGGAGCGGGGTTAGCGGGGGTGCGGGGAGGAGGGGTGATGGAAGGGGGAGGGGAGGGGAGTCCTTTGAGCCAAGGTGGGCCGCGTGAGTGCGCTCGCTTATCCTCCTGGGACGAGAACAGCAGCAACGCTCCCCCACTTCGGCTCCCCGCATAACGAGACGCCGGCGTGTGAGATGGATGAGGGTGCTTACGGGTTTCGATGGAAGACATGCTGATTTTTTGTAGGAGGTGTTGTTGAGATGGAGGAGAGAGAGGGAGAGGGAGAGAGCGGCGCAGAGAGAGTGAGAGGAGAACTCGGAAGGAGGAGCAGCTTTCTCCGGGGGTCGATTTCTAATCCACCTCTAGTCGTGAGACACCGTTCACAGAGGCCACTGAGAGTGCCAGAGTGACAGTTTGATGGTGCGGTTCATTCGGCTCGAATGGCGGAAAGAAGGAGGGAAGCAGCGAGACTGCGACTCGACGCGCGGCCGAACGGATGATTCGTGTGTAGGTGAGAGGACGCTGTGGGTGCATCAATCAGTCTGAGTTGCCCTTGTTGACGAAAGGAAGCGTCGCAGGACGTACTGTGAACGATCGAAGCCGCAACAGCGTCCTTCAAGGAGCAGAAAGAGCGTGCGACGAGGATGGTCCCGCTCGAGCAGAAGCGCAGAAGAGCTGGAGACTGAACAGAGCGCGACCAGTAACGAAAGCGCACGGTCTGACAGCTGTCAAACGAGCTGTTCATACGCGCGAGGTGCAAACTGACGAGGAGTACCGCGAGAGTGGCAGCGAGAACGACGGGCGAGGAAGGTCCTGAGCTCCGCTTGGCGACGCCAGAAGACTCCTTAAGAGAGTGAGCAGAGTAGAGGTAGATAACAGTGCAGTCCCGTCCTCGGGAAATCAGCAGCTCCCCACACCGCGCTCGCAAGGCCCCGTTCCTCCCCAGCCTTGCGTGTCCTCCGTTTGATCTCCCGCACCACACGAAGGTTCCTTCACACCCCGAGATCCTTTCTAACCTGACCAGTGCGTGGTAGGGCCACTCGTTCGGCGAGGGAGAAGTCGGAGGAGAGTTGGCGACGAGGCGAGGAGGGCAGAGAAGGAGACGGTTCCGATTTGCGCGCGTGTGTGTGGTAAGAGACCTTGTCCAGTGTTTGATCGCGTGCAGGCGTGCGTGCAAGAGCAGTGGGCGACCTCGTGGCACCGGTCGAGAGGGTCGCGAGAAGAAGAGCCTGAGGAGCCTCGCGTCCTCGTTTGGGTGTGGTTCGGGCTGCTCCGCGCGGTCGTGGCTGGGCTGTAGCAGGCGCTGAAGCTCTTACAGCAAGCCGGTAAGAGACTGGAGGAGAGCAGGTGGTGGTGGAAGGATGAGAAACGAGCGTGGAGCTCCAGAGCTCCGCCGACGCTTGAGCGAAGGAGGGATCCTCTCTGAGAGCGTAAGGCTGTTGTTAACCCTTAACCCTAGCCTGTTCAACCCCAGCTCCTCTTGAGCAGCTCTTGCTGAGCCAGATCGATGACGAGAGCGCCAGAGTAGCCCGTGACTGCCAGTGGCTGAGAACTCCCCACGTTCCTCTCCCTCTCTCCCATCCTCCCCTACACCCCAACACCCTACCCTTAACCTACTCAGCATGTCAGCCAACAATCTCAGTCCGGACGGCGTTCCCGTCGTTGCGCAATCGGCGGGCAAGAGGGTTCGAGGTCACAGTGCCATGGTGAGTCCCGAGTCCGGTTGGACGGGCGCTCGTGGGGCGGGGCTGGAGGGGTGAGAGCTAAGTGGGAGTGTACACGGTGCTGGAGGAGGCGCTGGGGGCGTAGGAGAGGCTGGAAGTGGAGACCAAGACGGTGGGGTTGGACGACGTGGGGTCTTCAGAGCGGGCAGCGCTGGTGTCCTACTCCGGTGCGACGACTGTCGAGCAATCGATAGGCGTGTGTGCTGGTGCGTCCTTCTTGTCATGCCGCCGCTCGAGGAACTGGTCGTCCTCAGCTCAGCTTCCTCTCGCGGGGTCTGCCGATGACGAGCCATCGTCCTCGAGGAGGGCCTGCTCCTCCTGCGGGCCTCTCCGTCTCGCTACAGCTGCTACGATTCTACACGGCAGCATGTAGGATTGGGTCTCACTCTAGCGAGCTACGGCAGCACTAGCGGAGTCGTGCCCGCGAAGGACGGGAGAGTGCCAGCGTGGGTAGACGACTCGGGAGCGCGAACTGCCTTTGCGGCAGGAATGCTCTTGTTCCAGTTTTCCGATCCAGCTGTGCACACGAGCCTGATGCCCCAGGCACGCGACAAGGGAGATCCCTCTGGCGTTCACTGAGTTGGGCTCTCGCGGCAGCTGTGCGGGAACGCCTGTTCGGAACGTCTGGCGTCTCAGTCGTTCTGCGGCATGAAGCGCATTAGGCGTACGCTGGACGTAATCGCCGTGCAGCACCAGACCTTGCTGAGGCGTTGCTCGAGGAGGTCGGTCGCTCGAAAGAGCGCAGCGCCTTGCGAGTGGACTGCGCTCGAGGTAGAGGAGGAGCGGCGCGCACTCGTCCCCTCGCCGTGCTCCCAAAGAGAGACTGCAGCCGTGCTAGCCGCGGTGGCTATTCTGGAATCCTCCAGGCTAGCTCCCGCCGTATGTGCGCTTGGTGCTCATCTCTCTTTGAACTCTTCCCCCAACTATCGCTCCCACCAGCGCTCCCACTAACTTATCCCGTCCTCAGGACTTCAAATCTGCCACCACCGGTGTCGCGGCCAAGGCGATGCGCAACGAGCTCAACCGCATGATCCAAGGTATCCCCGCCGAGGAGGGCGAATACAAGAAGGTGCGCTCATTCACTCTCCGGAGCTGCACGGCTAGCTAACGAGCGGGAGAAGGCATTCGAGGCAGAGATGCAGGGCTTCTTCATCCTCTTCAACCGGTATCTTAGCGAGCGCGCCAAGGGTCAGAAGATGTGCGTTTCTACCTTCGCGCGCGAACGACCGACGAAGCTGACGCCTTGGTCACAGCGACTGGGAGAAGATTCAGCCTCCTACCGTTGATCAAGTCGTTCCTTACGCTGACCTCCCCGAGTGCACCAACCCCGACCTCCTCAACAAGCTCGCCGTCCTCAAGCTTAACGGAGGACTCGGAACGACGATGGGATGCGTTGGACCCAAGAGTGTTATCGAGGTTCGCGAGGGCATGACTTTCCTCGACCTTTCCGTTCGCCAGATTGAGGTGCGTTTCGGCAGTTCGTCGAAGGAGGCGCGAGGGTGCTAACGAGGACCTTCGCAGCACCTCAACTCGCACTACAAAGTCAACGTTCCCTTCATCCTCATGAACTCGTTCAACACGGACGAGGACACCGCTCGCGTTATCAAGAAGTACGCCAACCACAACATTGAGCTCAACACGTTCAACCAGTCTCGCTACCCTCGCGTTAACAAGGAGTCTCTCCTCCCTACCCCTCGCTCGGCATTCGAGGACAAGGCCGCATGGTGCGTTCGTTCGTCGTTTGTAGCCAAGAGACGGAGCTGACGAGCGCAAACGCAGGTACCCTCCTGGACACGGAGATCTTTTTGACGCCATCACCAACTCGGGTCTCGTCGACAAGCTCCTCGCGATGGGCAAGGAGTACCTCTTCGTATCCAACGTCGACAACCTTGGTGCTGTCGTCGATCTCAACATCCTCGAGCACATGCACGAGAGCCAGTCGGAGGTGCGTTCGCTCGTCTCGTTTTGAAAGGAGGGAGCTGACGCCGCGCACACGCAGTTCCTCATGGAGGTCACCGACAAGACCAAGGCCGATGTCAAGGGAGGAACGCTCATCAACTACGACGGCCAGATTCGCCTGCTCGAGATCGCTCAGGTCCCCGCCGATCACGTCGAGGACTTCAAGTCGGTTCGCAAGTTCAAGATCTTCAACACCAAGTGCGTCGTGTCGCCTTCTTTGCTCTGAGGTGTGGCTAACGGCTCTTTTCGCGCGCTCAGCAACCTCTGGGTCGACCTCCGCGCCGTCAAGCGCGTCATGGACAACGACGGCATGGATCTCGAGATTATCGTCAACAACAAGGTCTCGGACAACGGCGAGGCCGTCATCCAGCTCGAGACCGCCGTCGGAGCCGCCATCAAGCACTTCCGCAACGCTCGAGGCATCAACGTACCCCGATCTCGTTTCCTCCCCGTCAAGAGTTGCTCGGACCTTCTCCTCATCACTTCCGACCTCTACATGCTCGAACACGGTCGTCTCGTTATGAACCCCGAGCGCATGTTCCTCTCCACCCCCGTCGTCAAGCTCGGTGATCACTTTAAGAAGGTGCGCGCGTACACTGTTCTACTGAGGGACGGAGCTGATTCTCTCGCGTCGCAGGTCTCGCAATTCCAGAAGCGATTCCGGACAATCCCCGAGATCCTCGAGCTCGACCACCTTACCGTCGCTGGAGACGTGTCGTTTGGAAGGAACGTGATCCTCCGAGGAACGGTCATCATCGTCGCCAACGAGGGAGCCAAGATTGAGCTGCCCGACGGAACGATCCTCGAGAACAAGCTCGTGTCGGGTGCGTCCTTCCTTCCTTCTTCCGTGCTGGGTGTGAGCTGACGAGCGTGCGCAGGCAACTTGCAGTTGACCGACCACTAGTCCTTGCGTGAGTCGAGCGTCAACACCGCGAGAGGAAGGCACCGAAGGCTCTCGCGCACGCAGACCTGCCATATTATTCCGCCTCACTCTTCCCAGCTTTCATAGCTCGTCACCATGCTGCAAAAATACATTCACGGAGATCGTGCGCGCGGGCGAGTCGTCGAGACCTGAAGGCTTGAACGTTGAACGTTGAGAAAGAGTTCGGCCTGCTCGCTTCTTTCTCGCTTGGGCTCAATCGTCGCTGGCGTTCCCTTTGTCCTTGTCTAAGCTCCTCCTTTCGTTCCTGTTACTCTCGCTTCCCTCTCAATAACCCTCGTAGAAACCTCCGAAGCTTTCACGGTCAGCCTGACGCGCGCGCTCGGCACTTCGCGTTCCATCTCGCTTGCTTTCCCTCGTTCAACTTAGGGTTAGGGTTACTTACTTAGGGTTAGGGTTAGGGTTAGGGTTAGGGTTAGGGTTAGGGTTAGGGTTAGGGTTAGGGTTAGGGTTAGGGTTAGGGTTAGGGTTAGGGTTAGGGTTAGG
>KZ627148.1:1934060-2001196 GCA_002917775.1 Glaciozyma antarctica PI12 | reverse complement strand
CCTAGGTCGGGGAGCAGCTCCGCAAGATCAGCCCAGACTGGCGGATTCGAGTGAGCGATTCCTGATTTCGGTTCCCCTGGTCCCCCAGGTTCCGCACTGGCTTTGCTGTTCTGGCAGCACGTTTCGTGCATATGCGGTTGTAATCGACGAGCTTTAAGAGAGGACGAACCTCGACCTAGGTCAGGTAGCACCTCCGCAAGATCGGGCCACACTGCGCGCTCGGGGGCTGATTTCGGTTCCTCTTGGTCCCCCAGGTTCCGCGCTGGCTTTGCTGTTCTGGCAGCATGTTTTGTGCATATGCGGTTGTAATCGACGAGCTTTACGAGAGGAAAAGCCTCGACCTAGGTCGGGGAGCAGCTCCGCCAGATCAGGCCAAACTGCTCGCTCGGGCGCTGATTTCGGTTCCCCCGTCCCTTAGGTTCTATGCGGTCGTAGTTCACCAGCTCTACGGCGCACAAGACTTCGACCTAGGTCCATCACACCCAGATCCTTGGCTTCCGGTCCAGGTGCTACTGCTCCTGGTTTCTGCGCTCTCGGAAGGAAAGCTTGCAGGCCCACAAGGTTTCAGGCGAAGCCCAGGCGAGTAAAGTGGCGGGGATACCATCTTCCTTTGCTCCCATTCAAGCAAGGATTTAAGGCCGAGGGACACTCAATGTGTCCGGGAGAAGCCTGAGCTTGCTGCAAGAGGTCCTCGCTACCCTTGCAGACTCGGAACAAGGTGTTAATCCCCGGCCTTGCACTCGCTCTCGACAAAATATTCCATGGTCAACACCACAGGATTATCCAGGCATCCTAATTGACACAGGTGCTCCATCATTCACCTGCATAATCTGGCGGTGGACTTGGGAATTCTGTTGTTATATCCCCTACATAGGTATGGCAGCCGGTCTTATTGTTGCTATCACTCCGTGATCCCGCCCAAGCCACCAAAACTCCTTGACAGTCCTTCATCTTGTGGCTGTTACATTAAACCTCCTTGCTCACCACCATTCCTCCGCTTCTTGATCATGTTGCCAGCACTTCTTCCCCTTGTTCAAGAAGTCTTAAGCTCTATTCTCAGCTAATCGGTGAACCCACCAGCTCCCTGAGCGGCCCACTTACCGCAAAGAGTGGCGCAAGCGGTGCGATCTTTTCCGGCCAGTTCACTCATGTGTGAAGAAAGAGCTCATTTGGTGCGGTCATTTAAATGAAGAAGTCACCCTCCATGCTTGAAGCGCACCTGTGATACACCCGATTGATCATAACTTGGTGAGCAAGGACTGCAGTGTCCCTCACAGGACACTTGCTTGTTGAAAGCCCTATCCGCCCTACATCTACTACAGACAGGGTGGAGCTGGCAGGTGTTGGAAGGTGTTTGTTTTCAACAACGCATTAGAGAGAACCTGATGAATTACGAAATTAAATTTCCTCTGACATTGATAAGGCCGGTTGGTGTAGTTGGTTATCACGTGAGTTTAACATGCAAATGATCCACTCAAGGTCAAGAGATCGAGCCTCTTACTGGTCATTTTTTTTGGTGCGTTTCAATGAAGGCGGCCCAGTCCTTTTTAAACGCACATGAATGCCTTCCTCTCCTCTTAACCCCTTTGCAGAACACCATTTGTCCCCACCTGCTGGAAGGCTCTGGGTTAAAGAATCACACTAGAGCGGCAGCGAGGACAGGACCAAGGTGTGCGTTTGGATTCCTGAGGTTCTCGTCAGCTACCTGAGGTTCTCGTCAGCTAGGCTGGAGGAGAAACCTCAGGCGACGTCGACTTCGAAGCTACACTAAACAAATCTCCCACGGTCTGCTTGAGAGTCCCCGCCACTCGGGGCAGCTATCAACCGGCCTCCCACTCTCCGCAGGCAAAGGGCGCAGTCCTTGCACCTGCCCTGCAACTCCCTCTCAGCAGGCAAAGGGCGCAGTCCTTGCACCTGCCCTGCAAGCGCCTCCGAACGCGCTGCAAGGCATGGCACGACGCATCTCGTTGGACACGCTCCTCAGCCAGACGGCAAGCTCTTCTTGCTGTCAGGGATGAACTATGTCAGAGTACCTGGTGAATGAGGGCTGATGTGGTGGTGCGGTGCATGCTGAACTACGAGGTGCGGACCTGCCAGTAGCCGACATGCTTGCTGCCCCGACTATGTGACACCGTGCAAGGTGAGGCCCTTCCTCTGTCATTCAGTGCATTCTGGAGACTGATTTTTCTTCATGCAGCACATGGTGTGCGATCTCACATTCCCTGCTCTCCTCCGTCCCAAGCTGACCCCAGCCCTCCCACATCACCACATCAATGTGCGGAGCTGTAACTCGGAATCTGGCATGCCAAGAGACATATCTAGGACACTTTTTGGGATTGGACTGGCAAGTGTTGTAGCGGGAGAGAGACGGGGATGAAGAGGAAAGCTCTTGAAAGTTGCGCCGCATCCGCACCAAAAATGTGACTTTCACCTCAAGCCCTGGCAGACCTCGTTTGCAGGAGTTACGACCAACCACAGCTTAACCACTGACCTACCAAAAGGAAACGAAATTCATAGATAATGAATTGTTTCTGGTTGGCCTATATGTAGGTGCACGTGATTGCACGGACAGTCATGAGGATGGCCAATCCTTACACCCACCCCTCCAAGAAGAGGCCCCCGGACAGATAGGGGCTCTATATTGAGGCCCGCGTGCAGACGGCGGGTACATGCCTTTCCAGGGCCGCTGGATCACTTGGGCAAAAATCCCTTTCGTTACGGATGTGCTTGTTGCGTCGAGCAAGGGCTGAACCGGTGACTTGATCTATGAATAAGAGATCAAGCGCGAGATCCTGGTCGTTGCCAATTGCGTGGGGAACGAAGGAGAGCGAGAGAGAGAGAGAGCAGTGCGAGCGAAAAAGCAAGCTCTCTGGGAGGTGCTCTCAGAACTCTGCATTGCGCGTACACAGGCTCCTCAGCTGTCCGGGCTCATGCGAACAGTCGAGCGCTTTCGCTTTACCGTCTCAAGCTGAGGAAGGCGCAATTTAAAACGAGCGGAATTCAAAGAAAGCGAGTCGGGGGACGGAGGCAGGTGCTTAGCTCAATGATGTACCCCAAGGAAGCCAGCCAGTTCGTGCTGAAGCAGCGACATGGACTCAACAGCGGCTTGAATTGGGAGCGGGAGAAGAAAACGAGAGAAGGGGCGGAGTGGGGAGCGAGCGTTTCGGACCTCCTCGGAGATCCGGTGTTTTGGGGTTGATGACCATACCGGCCAAGGGAGGGAGCCAGGTGAGCAAGATACGGTGCTGTGGTACAACGGACGCTTCCATGGGATCTATACACATAGCACAGGAGACTCGCGGGCAGTCCGGGTCCTCCTTGCGTTGACGTCCCCCATTCCTGCCGCGCGAGACATTGCTGAACGCGAAGGAGAGCCAGCAGAAGACGTGTAGTCGGTACGGAGTGCTCTGGAATTTTGCTGAAGAATGAAGAGCACAGGTGAGTGCAGTTCTGAGTCCTGAAGTCCGGCAGCAAGCTTTCGGCGGACTCCGGTCTGGCTTCTTTCTACATAGCTTCGCTCGTGAAAGCAAGCTTGCCCCTTTACAGTCAAGCTCAACAGACGCCACAGAGACTCACGCACGCGTCCTCCACGACCTCAGCAGCAGCATCAACAATATCGGACTGGGTGTTCAAGAGAGCGAGTGGTGGGAGAGGTGAGGAGAGGAGGGGAGGAGGGAGAGGGAGGAAGCGCACGATTGGGGAGTTTCGTTAGCTATCTCCTCACAGGCGTCCAAGGACTACGACGCACCATTTCCTTGTGATCCTTTGAGAGTCCTTGAAGCTTTTAACGTGCGTTGTGAGGGTGAGCAAGAGGGAGAAGAGCAAATTTGTTGCCAGCGAGGACGCTCTGAAAGGGTACCGCGTCGGATGAGCACGTTGTGGGGACTTGATTGCTTCTTTCGTCCGTTTGCAGCCGGATCTGGTGATTGAGGGGTCGTCGAGGTGCACACAGTTGGGTCAGGACCTCGGCCCTGATCTCGCTCACTCGCCGCCAGCCAAAGGTCTCCGCAAGTAGTCGGGAGAAGCAGCAACGAGACTTCCTTTATCGCAGTCCTCTCCATTCGTTTAATCTGGTGCAGGACGACCGGGACAAGGCAGACGAATGATCCCGTGCCAAATCAGCTACCGATTAAACGGAGAAGCTGGCGTGCCTGATCGCGCTATTCGTGGCCCTCGACGTCGACCAGTCTGGTACAGTTAGGCTCCCAATGCTGGAGATTAAAACGATTTTGAGGCGAGACAGATTGATTCCCCCGGCTTCCCCTCTCAAAGCGTATTCGACAGCGAGCAGCGAGTTGAGCGAGACTCCCGCCAATGACTGCGCGAAGACTGGCGTAAGAGAAGAGTGTAGATGGGCTGGTTAAAAGCAGCGAAGCTCCCACGAAGTGAGAGGAACGGGAGCAGGAGAACCGAGGCACCGACAGAGCAGCGTTCACGAAGGAGACGAATGCGAAAGGGTATAAACGATTGCGAACCGACGCCTGGCCTATCATTGCGCGTCTTGATATACCTGTGTGAGAGAATCAGCCACGATGTTGCCAGCGAGGAGCGAGCACGACGGACCTTGCTGATACACGCCCCACGCGGTCCTCAAGCCTCGAGAATACCAAGTCCCTTCCAGCTCTGCACACACACACACCATCAGCTCCACATTCTTCAACGCCCAGCTCAACAAACTCACATCCATCAAGTCTCCGACGACAAAAGGCCACCCCTCCTTCGGCGCCCTCGTCTCCTTCTCCTCGAGCAAATCAAACTCGCGTCCGAACGTGAGAAAGTGGGCGAAGAGGGAGTTGAGGTGTCCCTCAGAGGAGAGGTGTAGGAAGATGGGGTAGTGCGCGTGGTAGAGGTGGGCGAAGATTCGGAGAAGTTGGGTGTAGATGTGGCGCGCGACAGAGGGGAAGTTCGGGGAGAACTCGCGGCCTGCGTTGTCGTGGAAAGAGATATGAGGGAGGTGGAGTGAAACGAGTGAAGTGGAGCGAGTGGAGTGGAGGGAGCGCGAGTGTACGGAGAAAGGAGGGAGCGCGTCAGTGATAACGTCCGAGGAATGCGATAGGCCAAGACGAACCGGCTTTAGTAGGGAAAACGGACTCGTCCTTGATGAGTCCTTCGACCCAGGTGAGAACGTAGTCGATGTACTGCGGTGCAGGGAGCTTGACGCGCTTTCGCGAAGCGTCAATCCAGGTGTAGTCCATGCTGCGTCGGGGGGTCAGCGGCAGGAATCTTCCAAGAGCAAGAGCGGACGCACCCCGGTCCAGCAGACATGGTTGGGTTATTCTCGACAGTGCAGAACTCGGTCACGACAGAGTAGAACAGGTTGAGGTTGTTGAAGAGGTCGACCACTGCGAGGAGCTGGGAGTCAGCACACGCGTCTGAAAAGGACCTGCGGCCGTGTCCGTGTGTTGAGTCTAGTACACTTACAGTTGACTGCAACCCATTCGTTCACGTCAACATCTGGAGGAGGGCGCACGGGTCAGCTCCGGTCCTCCACTGAATCGAGCTCCCCGTCCCTCCACGCGCAGACGACTCACACTTTGGCAGCGCCACAATCGTCTTGAAGTTTCCCTTGACCAGAGCAGCTTTGACGAACGGCAGACACAGGTACAAGCGGTCGTTCTGCGTCTGTCCCTTGGTCGGGCCTCCTGGAGCTGAGCCTCCTCGCGGAAAGGCAGCGTTGGACGAGGCGTTGGGATCTCCGGGGTGGTAGGACTGCTGCTGTGTTCTAGGAGGAGGAGGGTTGTTGGATCGGCCAGCGGGAGACTTGTTGGAGGAGGAGCGGTTGTTGCCAATGCTGCGCCGTCGCGTCAGCTCAAAGTGGATCAGACGTTCCAGGAGACGCCGACTGACCCCATGCTTGAGAGGAACCCGCTCATTGCGGATGTACTGTGCTGGTTGTGGTGACCTGGAAGGTGAAGGGCGCAGGTGTTGCTGTCGAGCTGGTCGAGAGGAGAGGAGAGGAGGTGATCAGCTCGCGAGGAACCTCAAGGGACTCTCCCTCTCACGTCTTCCTGGGCACTTAGTTGCACTTACTTCCAGATCTGCTTCTTCTGAGCTGGAGCCTGCTTGCTCAAGTCGACGTGAGTAGCTACAGCAGCTACCTGAGCACACTCCCTCTCCGCCCTTTGAACGTCGTGGACACTCGACACGATCGCGTTCTAGGAGAGACTCGACTTCCTCCCGCCGGACTGCTCCGTCACCACTCTTGACTCCAACACCGCCACCATCTCCATCGACAATGCAGTTCATCGCCTCAAGTACACGACAAGGTCTCCGTCGGGCAGCCACCTTCGCTCCCCCTCAGCGCACCACCACTTTCCCCATCTCCAACCTCCGCTCCTTCTCCGCCACTCCCCTCTCCTTTGCCTCCGAAGCTCCTCGCAGTCCCTTCGAGGCCCCTTACTCGGAAGCCTCCGTCCGTACGCCCTTTCACACCCACTCTGATGGACGAGGCTGATCTGGTGCCGACAGCTCTGTACGATCGATTGCAGGCTCACCCCGAGGCGCTGCAAGCGATTGAGGCCCTCGCCAAGCTGGCAAAGGACAAGACGGGAGTGGACCTCTCGAACGGTGACAAGCCCAGCATGGCCATGATGCTGCAGCTCGCCAAGTCCGTCCCTCCACTCCCTCCGAAATACCAGCTGCTAACCCTACCTCTCTTTCAAGCGATCCTGAACTTCGCCAGGCGGCAGAACGCCTCATGAGCAGCCTCAAGTCGGCGGGAGTGCATATCGATCCCAAGCAGGCGTTCGAGGCGCTCAAGACGATGGGAGATCAGAGTTTCGAGGGAGCGGGAGGACTCGAGGCTGCGATGAGTGAGGAGGCGTTCAGGTCCAACAAGAAGGGGGAGGGGGATGATGAGGGCAAGCAGTGAGTGTGGTAGGGAGGGAGTAATGTAGCTATCGCGTGTAGGGATGATGGGGTGGAGCTGAGGTCGATCTGCTCTCGCGTTACCTGCTCCTGTTGCCTGCTTCTGTGTACCTGCTTCTGCTCTTGCCTTCTGCGTGTAAGCTCGTGGTTGCGTTCCTGGGCACGTCTCCTCTCCTTCTCTCGGACGCTAATCTCCAGCCCATTTCAATCGTTCCTCTCAAAGGTCGCTGGCTGTCGAACCATCCTTGCAGGGTGATTCGTTCGCTCTTCCACACTCTCCTCTTCCCAACTCACTCGCGCCAAATCTCTAATACGGCACCCTGACACCCAACCCCATTCTCTCCGCCATCTCCACACAAACCTCCGTCACCGCCACATCCATCCCCCCCACCCCAACTCCCTTATACAAGCTCCTCCCCTCCCCCTTCATCCTCCTCCTCAACGCCTCCCCGTCTACCACTTCCCCCTTCAAATCCACCACCTCCCCCAACTCGACACACTGCTCCGCCTTCGTCCCAGCCCTGACGAGTTCGCCCGCTTCGAGGAGGCACGCGTCGCGGGAATCGACGAGGAGGAAGGGGAGAGTTTCAAGGAGGGAAGGAGGGAATTCCTGCATCTTGGGAGTGTAGGAACCGACTGGGTTGGAATTTAGCGAGGGAAAGAGCGGGGAGAGGGGACGTACTGGCGTTGATGTGGGCCGTTGGACTGAGGTCTGAGAGGGTGAAGAGGGGGGACGTGGAGGGGACGCAGCTGCGTGTGCGATGTCAAGGAACAGCGAGGGGGAAGGAAGGGAGAGAACGGACCAGCAGACGATATCGGCGCTAGGGAGGACCGTGGGCGTCTCCTCGCTCGTCGCTGAGCGCACTTCGACGTTCGGGAAATCGAGCTGGATCTTTGCTGCGAGTGCCGTGGCGCGCGAGGTGATCTGGCGCGCGATGAGAGTGACGAGCTTGAGGGTGGGGAAGAGCTCGAGGATGAGGCCTGCGTGCGAGTTAGAGATCGTTGGACGGGGTGAGAGGAAGACAAACGGGCGTGGTAGTAAGACTGAGTTCCTGTGCCAAAGATGGCGAGGTGCGAAGAGGTGGGAGAGCCGAGGAGACGTGTTGCGAGAGCAGAAGCGGCGCTGCGAGGGAGATTACTTGGGTTAGCGTTCGAGGCAGGGAAGGGAGAAGGCTCACGCCGTTCTTAATCCGGTCAGTTCTCCCGCGTTGACGACTGCTCGACACTTGCCCGTCGTCTCGTCGAACAGGAGCGTCGTCGCGGGCAGGCCTTCGACCGCGGCAGCTGGCTTTGGGACCGCAACGACCTTGCAGGCGGTCATCGAGACCTGCGAGCGCGGCACTTCAAGATCAGCTCCGCCTGAAGAAAGGAGCAGACTCAAGGACGTACACCTTTCGAGGTCGTGAGACGGGAAGGCATGTAGAGCGTCTTGTGAGCGTCCGTCTCGGTCGCGATACGAGCAGGGTTCTGGATCCCTGCCACCACGCCGGGCACAGGAGCTTCCTTCGAGTCCGAGGAGATGGCATGGAGCGTACGCGCAATCATCGTTGTCTGTGTGGAGCTGCCATGAGCCTGGAACAGGCTAGCGGGAGGAGAGCGTCGGACGTACCAGGACATCGGCGGTGAGAGAGCAAGAGGTGAGGACAGAGATATCAGACGCGGAGAGGATGAGGAGCGAGTCCTGGTGGGGCGCGTTGAGTGCCATCCTTGCGCGCGAGTGGAGTGGAGGGGCCAGGGGAGAAGCTGGAAGCCGTCGAGCGGAATTCGCGGCGCACTAGGAATGCGGCGCTTTCGCCGGCGGGGGCGCAAGCCCGCTTGACCAACGGCGTTGCCTGGCACCTCACGCGGCCATCTCCTCTGCCGTCCTACAAGTCGTCGCTGAGGGGAAGCCTCTGAAGGTCGGAGGAAAGCGAAAGCGAGGAAGCCAGTTACCCTCTCGGAGTCCGGCTGCGAAGATTCAATGGAGGAAGATTTTGAAAATTAAAGACAGGCCCCCCAGAACCCCCACAACCTCCCTTTCTCCTCCGCTTTCCCTCCTTCCCTCCAAACGGCCGCCTCACCCGAGCACGAGCGGAACACCAAGCAGCCGCCTCGAGTATGGCTTTACCGAGCTCTTCACGGTCAAGCTCGGCAAAAGCAGCGGACGTGTGGATGGTCGGTGCGTCCTTTCTCCGACAGCGGCAACAGCTCACACGAACTGACGGCTCACCCCTTGCAGAGGCGATTACTGGTAGCACTCGTTTGAAAGCTCTGCAGTGCGTTGTCATGTGCTCACATCTCTCCGCAGGCTGGAGGACGGAGTTGATCCAAAACCTCCCCGGCAGGGACGACTACGACCCTACGCTCCCAGCGCACAAGTGGCAGCTACGTGAGCTCCTCCTTTGTTCCTTTGTTCCTTTGTTCCGAGCTGACGAGGCGCTCTGCTGTCCAGGATACCAAGTCAAGCAAGTCGAGCTTTGAACCCTGGCGTGGGAACCGGAGAGCTAACCCTTGGCATGGCAGGTGGGAGGGCTACGAATTCAACGAGAACGAGTCAGAACCGAGGTCTAGCTTCATCGACTGGGTTTACGACGACCAGATCCAAGCACTTGTCGACTCGAATCCAGCTCTTCGACACCCGCGCGAGCACGAGGCCGACGCCGAGAGGAAGAACGCAGAGCTGAGGAAGGCGGAGGAGAAGAAGAGGAAGAGGAAGGTGCAGGAGAAGAGGCTGAAGACGAGGGAGGCGAACAGGAAGGCGTCGGTGAGTAGGTTCTCCAGAGGTGCCTGGTGCCGGCAGCTGAGCGCGCCCCTACAGGCTTCGAGGCAGTCTCGCTCCGTCTCCGCCAACCTTCGCTCCGCTACTCCGAAAGGCCGCCCGACGCAGAACTCGGCTCAGCAGCTGTTTGACGTGAGTCTTTCCATTCGCTCCTTTCCCTTGGATCCCCTCCGACTCCTTCGCAGGTGGCGGACTACGTTAAAGACCTTCACGACGTCGCAGACGCAAAGGCGCATGCCCTCCGCCAACTCGTCCCCGAAACAACTCCTCGTCGCGACGCTCGTGGAAACCTCGTGAGCTCGCCGGACGACGACGACGTCAAGCCGAAAATCGAGGTCTGCGACGACGGGTTTGCGGACGATGTCGAGGAAGGAGTGAGGGAGGGACGAGGTGGAACGAGGAAGCGCGTGGAGCCCAGGAGGGAGGACGATGGATTCGCAGACTCGTCGGACTCGTCGGACTCGTCGCACGAGGAGAGCGGGCAGCAGCAGCGGCCGACTGCTGGGGACGACAACTTTGTCGATGGACCTTCTTCGAACGAAGGCTTTGTCGAGAACGAGCCTCATGAGCTACATCCTGGCGGCAGACCGACGGGAGGCGATTTCGCGGACGACGAGGACTTTGCGGGCGATGACGATTTCGTTGAGGATGCTGGAGGAGCAGTGAACAGGGGCAGTGCTATTGTGAGAGCGACGGCGCCTAGAGCGGCCGTAGCGGCTCCTTCCCCTGCGTTCGCCGGCATGGACGACTTTGCGGACGACTCGTCGGAGGGATTTGCGGACGACGGTTCTCCCGTCCCTGAGTCTCAAGCGGGCAAGCGTCCTCGATCTCCTTCGCCCGTCGACTGGGAAGAGGAGCAGGTCGTCGCCCCTCCGCCCGCCAAAGTTCGTCGAGCAAACCCTCCACCCCCTCCAGCTCGTCTCGCCCCCGTCCCCTCTCGCCGTTCCACCTCCGCCGCCTCTTCCAAACAAGTCGCACCTTCCCGCCGACCACCTCCCGCCCGTCGCGCATCCCGCCGCAGCGATTCGTTCATGGACGTTGACAGCGACGACGAACCCCTCCAACGACCTCGCAAGGCTGCCCCCGCATCCACCTCCCAGAAGCTCGCCGCGACCACCTTATCTAAGATCAACAACGTCAAGATCCCCCGCCTTTCCAACCGATCCCCCAACCCCTCCTCTCAGTCGACCTCGCGCCCGGCAGATCTCGTCGCTCCGAAGCAGGAACCCGCGCCGAAGAAGAAATCGACCATGAACGCTGCTCGCCGACCCACGCCCCGCATCGCGTCGGAATCTCCCGACAATTCGGAGCAGGAGACGCAGATGTCGAAGCGCATGACGGCCCTCTCCGTTTCGACCGGCTCGACGGGTCAACGCGCCGCTCCCGAGGTCGATCCATTCAACCACGGAGTCCTCAAGACGACCGTCTCGAACGGATTCGTGCTGCTCAATCGCCCAGTCCTTTCAAACCGGCTCGGCATCTACGACACGTTCAAGAAGCACCCTCGTTTGGCGCACCTCGACAGAACTGCGGACCTTCAGACGAAGATCTGCGCCCTCTACGACATCCCCAACATCCTCGAAAACTTCTTCGACTTTGAGGCGACGATGAAGGACGGTCCGAGTGGCCCTCGCGAGTGCTACATCTTTGCTCCTGCGAAGGAGGACAAGCTCAGGTGCGTACTTCTTCCTCCCTGCGCTGCGCCTCGCTCAACGTCTTCGATTCGCAGCGCGAAAGGACGGGACACGCTTCGAGACTACACGACGCTGCAGTACCTCCTCTCGGGAATCGAAGGCGTCAAGCAGTCCGATGTCCTGCGTCCGAGCGTCAAGGCCGTCTTCGTGCACGTCTCGGAGAGGGACGAGATTGGCGCGTACCCGATGGGGAAGCTTGCTGAGCTCGAGCACTTCCGAGCGGCCGACGATACGGTGTTTGTTTTGTTTGGGGAGCGCGAGAAGCCGAAAGACTGCTGGAGTGAAGGGGGAGTCGGCAAGGAGTTCGTATTCAAGTCTTTCTGGACTATCAGTACGTCGTTCTCGCTTCCCGTATCGGGCTACGAGCTGATCATGATTTTGTAGACGCCGCCATCACTGTCACTCCCAACCTCTTCATCCAGCGTCCAGCCGAAGTCTCCGACCTCGTCGACCAAGCCTTCGCATCGCGCAAGCACCTTCTCGGCCGTCGGGATCTCCACCCTTGGGCTTCCGGTCTCTTCTACGCCGACGGAGGTCCCTTCGCTTCTCCTCTCCCCAAGGACGTCGACGGCCATACGAAACTTCTCCATTCCCCTCGGTTCGTCCCTCGCTCGTCGCGCTAGGCACCACTGACGTCCCTTTCGCAGGTACCAAGGCTTCTACGCGTTCCACGACGCCGCCACCCAGCATAAACTCTCGCTCCTCGAACCGTTCCCAAAGGCGCCGATGCAGGAGGACGTATACTTCCCCGTCGCGGTCGATGCGCATACGTGCGGCAACACGGGCCGCAGCGACCTGCATCTGTGGCTCTCACTCCTCGAGTCGGACGAGTCGCGGCAAAAGGCGCTCGAGGCGAACGTTGAGAAGCTGCAGTTGCTTTTGAGGATGTTTAGGAGTACCTACCTCCAGCTGTGAGTTCGTTTCGTCGGGGATGGGAGAGGAGCGAGCGCTGATGGCTTGGGCGTGCAGGCGGAGGTGGATCGTCGTGGGGACCGAGGAGGAGGTTAGGAATGCTGCGGCTGTTCCTGGGGTGAGTCGTTTGGGTTTGTGCGGTGTATCGGGACGGCTTTGCTGACGAGGAACGCAGGTCGAGGTATTGACTTTCGAGCAGGCAGCGAAGCTCGTCGCCTGAGTTCCGTCCTCTCCCCCTCTCCTTCTCGCGCTTGTTTAGTATTTGTTGTTGAGTCTTTGCAAACCACGCATCCGTACCGCTTTCCGGCTGGCGTCCTTTCCAGGAGAGCTTCTGCGCTACGAAGGTCCGACGCGCCTGATTTCGATCGCGATTCGAGAGAGCGCGCTGGATCGCGGCCGTCACCCAGCTCTTCCTCTCGCCACATCTCTGCAGCATGTCAAGGAAGGTGCTCTACTGGTTCAGGACCGATCTGCGTCTCACGGGTGAGGCGGGGCTCTCAGCCAACGAAGGAGAACGCAGCTGACCCGCCGATCGTCTCCTCAGACTCTCCCGCCCTTGCGCTCGCTCTCAGTCTCAAGCCGACCGCGTTCTACCCCATCTGGTGCTGGGAGTGAGTTCATTTCCGGTGCGATCGCGAGCGAAGGAACCGAACTGACCTCGCGCAGTCCTCACTATGTTTACGAGCAGGCCGTAGGAGCCAATCGGTGGCAGTTCCTGTTGGTCCCAGCCTTCTCTCGCTCTGCTTTCGTGTGCTAAAGTACTTTGGGAAGGCTCGATTCGATGCAAGACGTTTCGGAGAGCATCACCAAGCTCAACTCCAAGTCCCGCCTGTTCGTCGTTCGTGGACCTCCGGCGACGCTCCTTCCAGCTCTGTGGACCGAATGGGGGATCACCGATATCGTATGGTACGTCCTCACCATCTTCCGAACCTGGCTTCAGCTGATCATTCTGCCAGGGAGAAGGACGACGATCCCTACACGCTCGAACGCGACCAAGTCATCACCGAACTCGCGACGAACGCCGGCGTCAAAGTCCACTCCGTCCTCGGGCACACCCTCTACGACAGCTCGGTGATTCTGGAGAAGAACAAGGGCGCTCGACCGACCTCGTACGGCGCCTTTCTCAAGACTCTCGCCGCTCTCCCGAAACCTGCCCTCCCGATCCCTCCTCCCTCGTCGATCCCCAATCCTGGAAAGCTCGATCTTCCTGGATGGGATCGCAGTGATCATTCGGTCGAGGAGTGGCGCAAGAAGGACGTGAATAAGGCGTCGAGGGAGACGGGGACGACGGAGCGAGATCAGAGTTATGAGAGCTTTAGTGGACCGAAGGGGGATTTTGCGGTGCCGACGATGGAGGAGCTGGGAATGGTCGAGCTGGGAGATGTTAGCGGATGTTAGGAGACGAGGGCTTTGGAGGTGTTTGAGGCGTTTGTGAAGGATGAGAAGCGTGTGGCGGAGTTTGAAAAGCCCAAGACGTCGCCGGCGGCGTTCGAGCCAGCGAGCAGTGAGTCTTTCCACCTTTCTCACAGACACGAGGTTGCTAATCTTGTTCTTTCAGCGACGAAGCTCTCCCCTCATCTCAAATTCGGCACTCTCTCCCCTCGGACTTTCTACCACCGCGTCCTCGCCATCAACGCCTCCGCCAAATCTCCCTCTTCGCCTCCCGAATCTCTCATCGGTCAACTCCTCTGGCGCGAGTTCTTCCACGCGAACCAGTTCGCCACGCCGCACTTCAACCGAATCCGCGGGAACGGCTTGAGTCGGTACATCAGCTGGGATTTGCAGACGCGGTACGATCCGGAGGGGAACATGTTGAAGATTTCTGCGATGTTTGGAAGATTTGGAAGAGGGAGGAGCCGGAGGCGTGGGAGCGATTGCAGGCTTGGAAGGAGGGGAGGACGGGGTTCCCTTGGATCGTGAGCGGTCTTCAGGATTGTCGAGCCTGGTTGCTGACGATGTTGCGCAGGATGCTCTGATGCGACAGCTTCGCAAGAACGGCTGGCTCCACCATCTCGGTCGCCACTCGGTCGCGTGCTTTTTGACTCGAGGACAGCTTTACGTCTCTTGGGAGCGAGTGCGTTCCTCTCCAGCTTTCGATACGCGACTCGCGCTGACCGAGATCTTACAGGGAGCAGACGTCTTCGATCAGTACTTGGTTGACTGGGATCCCGCCCTGAACGCTGGCAACTGGTACTTCATCTCGCTCAAAGCTCGCTTCGCAAGATCCCACTAACCTCGCTCGCCGCAGGATGTGGCTCTCGGCTTCGGCATTCTTCCACCAGTACTACCGCGTCTACTCTCCAGCGACGTTCGGCCAGAAGTCTGATTCGAGCGGCGCCCTCATTCGCCATTTCTGCCCTGAGCTCAAGGATCTCCCCGACAAGTTCATCTACGAGCCTTGGAAGGCGCCGAAAGCCACGCTCGCAAAGGCTGGCGTCACTCTTGGAGTCAACTACCCCGAGGTACGGCTGGTTCTTCATCTCGTCGATGCGAAGCTGATCGTGGGGTTCGCAGAGGATCACCGACGAGAAGGTCGGCAAGGAAGCAGCGATGCGCAAGCTCAAAGCCGCCTACGCCGCCAAGCTCCGCGGTACGCTCGCTTCACACCCTTCTCACCGAATTTCTGCTCATGAAAGTGTACTCGCAGGCGACGATCCCCGAGTCTTGAACGGCACGGCGGACGAGTACATCGATTCGTTCCTCGCTGGCGACGCGGAACCCGAGGAGGAGGAATCCAAGGCTGGGAAGCGCAAAGCGACTCCTCTCGCCAAAGCGGATAAGAAGCAGCCCAAGCTTAGCTTTGCAAAGAAGTCCTGAGTCCTGAGTTCATTCGTTCAAGTTGGAAGGACCCCCAAAAAAAAGACGCAAGTTTGAGAGACGCCGCGGAGAAGGACAGTTCGATAACTTTGCTCAACGCCGCTCGAGATTGCAGCCTACTTCCCCATCCGCCAGTACATTTCCAGTGCGCCGTGCTCCAGGAAGGGAGAAAGAAAGTTGAGTTGAGAGAAGAACAGCGAGCGACCCAATCAACTCGCAGGTGGGGTGGGCCTCGAGCTCCTGACAGGCTGAGTGAACGTCGACTTCACCTCTCTCTCTGCATCCTCCACTCTCTCCTCGGTCGTACTATCCAGAAGCATACGCAGAGCACAACTCGCGCAAGACCACGGCGCTGCAATGCCGCAGATCTCAGACTCGCCCCTCAGCTCACCAACCCTTCTACCCCCGTCACCTTCCCTCCCATCCTCAATCAGCCGAGTCCCCCTCCCGCCCACGCCGTCAACTTCCTGGACCAAGAAGGTCATCCGGAGCCTCTCCCGCAAGAGCTCAACTGTCGGTCGACCGTCACCGTCCACTAGCTCGTCCGCCGCCTTCGACTCGCCGGACCTCTTCTCCCCAGCCCTCGCCGAACGCCTCGAAGCAACATCAACGCAGTCACTACCAGGGCAGAACGGGACGGTATCGCCTGGGGCAGGCGAGTTGTCGGCGGCGCCGGAGGAGTACTTCTCGCACGGGGCCGCAGCAGCAGGTGCTGGGTCAGCGGGACCAAGCGAGTTTGGGCAGGGAGGAGGGATAAGCAGTCCAGCTGGGAGTGGCAAGGGGTGGAGTGGAGGAGAGGGCAAGGAGAACCAGCGGTCGCTGTCGTCGAGGTCTCCCTCCAAGGGTAGCAAGGCGGATAAACACCACAGGGCGACCACCTCGGCACGTCAAGGGAGCGCTCCTCCCGTTACCGCTGGACCCACCCAGTCGAATTTCCGGATCCCCTCCTCGCACGCCAGCACTCCCACTCCCTCCGTCTCGTCGGCTTCGCGCTTCCTTCGCCGCGTCGCGTCAGCCCCCAACACGAGGGCTCTCTTCAACGGCTCCCTATTCTCCTCCTCCACCTCGTCTTCCTCAAAAAACGGCTACCTATCACCTTCCTCCTCCAACGCCGTCCCTCCACTCCCAGTCGGCACGATCCCCGTGGGCGACCTTCACGACTCGGGCGTCTCGTTCGGCAGCACGGCGCCGCCCTCTTCGAACGGCAAGACGTCCAAATCCTCCCTCTCGGACGCCAACAAGTCGTCCTCGGGCTCCGGGCGGTCGTCCGGTGCCCCTCGCTTCTCCCGCAACGCTTCGCCCTCCCGCTCGAGGTCCAACACCGCCATCCCCCCTTCCCCCTCATTCTCCCCCGCTTTCCTCATCCCCGGCTCTACCTCCCTCGCCCCTCCCTCCGACCCTTCGATCGTCGGCCCTAACGGGTCGCCACGCGTGGCGTTTCGAAGAACGTACTCGTCCAGCTCGATCAGGGTTCGAAGCGTCGAGATTGGTCCGAGCAGCTTCCACAAGGTCAAGCTTCCTCAAGGTCAAGGGAGATGTCGGCAAAGTGTATTTGGTGCGGGAGAAGAAGACGGAGAAGCTGTTTGCGATGAAGGTCCTGTCGAAGAAGGAGATGATCAAGCGGAACAAGATCAAGAGGGCTTTGGCGGAGCAGGTGCGTTGTGCGCGTTGAGTTGCGATGAGGGAGGGAGCTGATTCTGTTTGCGACGCAGGAAATCCTCGCTGGGTCGAACCATCCTTTCATCGTTACGCTGTATCACTCGTTTCAGTCCGACGATTACCTCTACCTTTGTGAGTTCGTATTCGCAGCGACGAACCGACTCGTTCTGACGATTCGATAGGCATGGAATACTGTATGGGCGGAGAGTTCTTCCGCGCTTTGCAAACGCGGCCAGGCAAATGCCTACCCGAGGACGACGCCAAGTTCTACGCCGCCGAAGTCCTCGCCGCGCTCGAGTACCTTCACCTCATGGGCTTCATCTATCGCGACCTCAAGCCCGAGAGTGCGTCTTCTCTCTGTACTTGACCGTGAGCTCCTGCTGATTCGATACGGCGCAGACATTCTTCTTCACCAAACCGGCCACATCATGCTCTCCGACTTTGACCTCTCGAAGCAGTCCGAAGCCGGTGGCGCACCGCCTGGGATCAAGCACATGACGCCCAATGGTGCTCCTCTCGTCGATACGAAGGTGTGCATCGCCGACTTTCGTACCAACTCGTTCGTCGGGACGGAGGAGTACATCGCGCCCGAGATTGTCAAGGGCTGCGGTCACTCTTCGGCTGTCGACTGGTGCGTTCTTCCGCAGCTCGCCACGAGGACGAAGATGCTGATACTGTAGCGCAGGTGGACGTTTGGAATTCTCGTCTACGAGATGCTCTACGGCGGCTGCACTCCGTTCAAAGGCGCGAACCGGCACGCGACGTTCAGCAACATCCTTCGGAACGAGGTCACCTTCCCCGACCACCCGGCCACCACGACGGTCTGCAAGAGCGTCATTAAGAAGCTCCTCATCAAGGACGAGCACAAGCGGCTTGGAAGCCAGTCGGGCGCGAGCGAGGTCAAGCAGCACAAGTGGTTCGCGAGCATCAACTGGGGGCTCTTGCGGCATCAGAAACCTCCCATTATTCCTGCTGCTTCGTGCGTTCCTTCCTCGCTGAGCATGTGGGCTGTACTAACGACACAGTGCGGGTAGGACGGGCTTGGACACGGTCAACTTTAGGTCGATTCGCGATTCGAAGAGCTTGGATCTCGAAGCCCAAGTAGCCTACGAACCCTGGGTGCGTGCTCTCTTCACCCTCGCTGTCCACTTTCTCACGCGACTCCCTCGCAGCCCACCGCTGATAGTCCCTTCGACGCCTCTGGTTCACGATAGATATACCCCCTCCTCCCGCTCGCTCAACTTCGTTACGCACGCATTTTGTACCGGACGACTCCCTCTCCTTCTCCTTCGCACGTCCTCTATTCGCATAGACTATGCAATCCATGGCTTTCTGGAGTTGAAACCAGGGCAAGGCGGGGCCTTTGTGCGGACTTGTCGCTTGTCGTCTCTCTCTCTCTCTCTCATCTCTTCCAACTCCTTCACACGGAGTCAGAAGTCAGCTCCTCCTCTCCAAGCCCCAGCCGCCTCGACAACCGCTCTCCTTCGCACAACTTTGCTCTCCTCGCGACGTCACCGGGCTCTAATCGATAAACTCATTCCTCTCCCTCTTGGACCTCTTCTCCACTCGTTCGGAATCAGCTCGTGAGTTCAAGTCTCTCTGCAGGTGCTCAAACGGCGGTGGTAGCGACGGGCGTGGAGCTTCTGCGCTGAGCGAGGGGGGGGGGGAAGAAGCTCTCCGACGTTGGTCATGCCCGACGCCGAGGTTGCTGTCGAGCGGTGCTGAGAGGGCTCACGACTGGCTTCAAGCCACAGGAGGCAGTAGTACACTCTCAGCAAGCTGCTCAACACCTCTCAAGCCTCTCGAAAGCGCCGCGTAGCTGATCCATCTCGCTGTACACCAGATCTGCACCGCACCAATGCCGGCCTACCAATCCCCTCCCTACCTCCTCCCTCTCCAGACCTCCCTCGTCGACTTCCCCGAAGCGACTCTCGCAGCCCTTCGCGATGTCGAGACCCAGTTCGATCTTCCCACCGCCAAGCTGCAGGAGATTGTGGACCAGTTCATGTGGGAGTTTGGGAAGGGATTGGCGGAGGAGGTGACGGATGAGACGAGGGATACGTTCGTGTGAGTCGTGCTTAGCACAGGGAGGGAGGGGACGGGAGAGCTGATGCGCGCCGTCACGCAGGCCTATGATCCCCACCTACGTCCAGCACATCCCCTCCGGCTCCGAGACGGGAACGTTCCTCGCTCTTGACCTCGGAGGAACCAACCTCCGCGTCTGCGAAGTGACGCTCCTTGGAGACCACAAGTGGACGATGAAGCAGCAAAAGTACAAGGTCTCGGATACGCTCAAGATGGGAGAAGTCACGGGCTTGTTCGACTACATCGCCAACTCGGTCGACCACTTCCTCACCGAGATTGGAACCTCGGCGGACGAGGAGCTTCAAGCTTCACCTTGGCTTCACGTTCAGCTTCCCTGTCCTTCAGACGGCGTTGGCGGCGGGAACGCTCATCAACTGGACCAAGGTGCGTCTTTCCTTGAGCTGCTTCGTAGATCAGCTTGCTGATGGACTGCGGAACGCAGGGCTTCGAGTGCAAGAACGCTATCGGAAAGGACATTGTTCAGCTTCTCCAAGACGCTTTCGACCGGAAGCACATCCACGGTGCGTTCCCCTACTCTCCTACGCCGCGCTTCAGTAGCTGACGCCTGCATTCTCTCAGTTCGCTGCTCGGCTCTCGTGAACGATACTTGCGGAACTCTCATGGCGCGCGCGTACGAGGGAGGATCGTGCCTCTGCGGAGGTATCTTCGGCACGGGAACGAATGGCGCGTACGTCGAGAAGCTCAGCAAGATCACCAAGATGAAGCCTGGAGAGACGGACGAGGAGATGGTTGTCAACACCGAGTGTGAGTACTGCCGAGTAGAGAAAGCGCGGTGGGAGCGGGAGTTGATTATGGGTTTCGCAGGGGGAGCGTTTGATAACGAGCGCAAGGTTATGCCGTTCACGATCTTCGATAACCGCGTGGATCGCATCTCTATCAACCCCCGGAAGCAGGCTTTCGAGAAGGTGCGTTCCTTCCCCAGTCGTTCTCGCAGCAGCAGACGCTCATTCGCCTTCGCAGATGATTTCCGGAATGTGTACGCGCGCTCCTCGTCGCTGCTGTTGGACGCTACGCTAAGCTTGCTTTCCACAGACCTTGGTGAGATCACTCGAAACGTGATCATCCACCTCGTCGACATGCAGGTCATCTTCCAGGGATTTTCCTCAGGCTCTCTAAACGCCCACTACGGCCTGGACACTGCCAGTGCGTCACTCCCCCTCCCCTCCCGTGCTCCTCACTAATTCCACATCCGACGCAGTCATGTCCGCCCTCGAAGCCTTCTCAGTCCCCAACACCCCCGCCGCCAGTTCCCCGATCGAGCACATTCGGAAAGCCATCGTCGAAGACCTCGGCGTCGACCCCTCCGTCGTGACCGACGCCGACTGCCTCGCCGTCGCGCGCGTTTCCGAAATTGTCGGAACTCGCGGTTGCCGACTTAGTGCTTGTGCGCTGGCGGCCGTCGTGCGTCAGACGGGGGGAGATAAGAGTGATGAGATGGTGCGGTTTGGGTTGGATGGGAGCCTGGTCGAGTTTTACCCGAGGTTCGAGAGCAGGATTAGGGATGCGTTGAGGGAGCTGCTGGGGAGTGAGGTGGAGAAGAGGATTGAGATTGGGTTGGCGAAGGATGGGAGTGGGGTTGGAGGTGAGTTGCTTTGGGTGTTTCGTGCGTCGGGGAGCGGTCGCTGATGCACTTTCGGTTCTCGTAGCTGCTTTGTGCGCGCAGGCTTCGAAGAAGCAGGGGGAGTCGTCGAAGTAGAATCCTTGAGACAATATTCATTTTGGAAGCAACGTTCACTGTCTCTCGCTGCTCTCTCGCTGCTCGTTTATGAGCTCTTACCTCTTCGCTTGCGGCGCATGCTTCAGAAGGAACGGCACCGCTCCCTCCAACCCTCCAGTCTCCCTCGACTCGGCGACTTTATCGAACCCATGCCCCGCTCCCTCCACCTCAACCAGCTCGTACGGCACGCCTTTGCTCCTCAACAGCTCCGCCATCTCGCGCGACTCGGAGACCGGGACCGCCGTGTCAGCACTCCCATGAATCAAGTATGTCGGAGGCCACGATTCGTCCACCGCAAGATGAGGGAACAGCGATCGTGCGTCTTCTGGAATCGCTGCTGCGCGCTGCGAGGGTCCCAGCAGGGCGAGAGCGGCGCTGAGCCCCGTCTGGCCAGTGAGAACGTCGAGGAAGAGGCCTTGTTGTAGAAGCCAGAAAGGGTACGAGACGCGAGGTTCTTTCGTGGCGTCGAGGCTGGTGGAAAGGATGCGGAGAGAGGTGGAGGGGCTGTTGAGGAGGTGGAGGTGCTGTTTGGTACGGAGGTGGGGGAAGTCGGAGATGGGTTCCTGTGCGGAGGTGAGCGGGAGGTTGGTGGAGCGAGAACGAACGTACGCTTGTTGCCGCGACGTGAGAGTCGAGGATGTACTTGCAGCCTAAACTGTAGATGGCGAGGATAGCTTTGGGCTTTGGCGTGGCGTGGAGAGCGCACCTACGAAGTCGTGATCGTGCGATCAGCTTTTGAATCTGGACGAGGAGGAGAAGAGCTCACATGCTCGCCATCCAGCCACCAGCGGAACATCCAGCTACGACGATTCGAGCAGGATCCGTCAAGTGCGACGTTGTAAGCCCAAGCTTGTCGTTCAGCGTCGTCGCAATGAATGTGATGCAGTCCTTTGCGTCTTCGACGAGGGAATGGCCGCTGGAGCGAGGGAGAGGGTCAGAAGCAGCTTATCGGGAACATACCTACTCACTTCTGTGGACTAAGGAGCGTGTAGTCGGCTGAAATGAAACAGAATCCTGCGTCGAGCGTGTCCTCTGGCGAACAAGACTGGAATCAGCTCGCCTCCTCCGCCGCGCTCCTTCTCCGGACTCACTGAGAAGCCAGTACGGAAACCACGCATTCTTAGCACGATTCCCTGATACCAGTCCTCCTCCGTGGAAGAACAACAGAACGGGCAGAGCGTGCGAGACGTCCTCGAGTGCCTTCCCTTTCGCGAGCTGCAGGGCTAGAGCTGCTACGACTCCGAACTTGGTCTCGTCCGGCAAGTAAACGTCTAGGGAGAGGTCGAAGCCTCCTGGCGTTGTCTTGTAGGGATAGGAACGGACGGTCGAGTGGGCGCTCATGACGGGTGTCGAGCTGGGGAGAGGGCGACTGGTGGAGGCTGCTGATTGGAAGAAGGCCGGTCTGGAGCAAGCTTGCAAACTCGCGGATCAATCTTGTCGTGTAACGCGCTCTAAAGAGGAGGTGTGGTAGGAGCTCAAGAGGGACAGCAACGCCGCCTGCTCTTGAGTTTCTCCAACTCGCCCCACAACACTTTTCATGGCCGCAATGACAACTGCCGCCCTCGTAGGGATGTACGAGCCCGGAGAGCTAGCAGAAGAGCCTCGAGCCGCCGCTGGACCAGCTTCCTTCCAGGTACGACTGGGCCTTGCTCCCGACGTTGGACGCCTCAACGCCTTCGCCCTGCTATCGACAGCGTTCCTTTCCATCTGCTGGCTCGTCTTCCTGAACTCAGGTCCGTTTCCTTTCCTGGGCGGATGGCGAGGTCTCGAACTCGGCCTGCTCTCCTGAACCGCGTGCTGACGTTGTTGTTCCTTCGCAGGACAGGTCTTTGTGCTGAGCGATCTACTCGGAGTGGGGAAGGAGAGGATCGGGTGCGTGCTGGACTGGGGTACGAGGCTGGAATACTGACTTGCTCCTCAGGTCCATCACCGGATCGTTGATCCTAGCGGACGAGCTGCTGTCTTTAATCGCTGTGTTCGTCTGGGGTGCTTGCTGTGATGTGTTTGGAGTGCGCTGGGTTGCGGTGGGCGGACACGCTACGGTGGCCCTGAGCTTCGTCGCCTACGTCCTCGTGCGTTCGACGAAGGAGTTGCTGGGAGCAAGGCTACTCTTCGCTGTGAGTGTGTCTCATCCGCAGCTATGGAACGAGGACTGAAGATCTACGCATCAGGTGGGTGGCTCGGCTCTCGTGACGACGTTGTCGGCGGCGTTGGCGTCTTTCACTGCGATCCCTTCAAGCTCTCGCCAAACTCCCGCGGAGTCGCTCGCTGCGAGGACTAGGGCAGGCTCCCCGAACGAGCGATCCGCTCTGCTAGCTGCCGAAGAGCCGACCTACACCGCGCCGGATCCAGCGCACGCAGCTCAATTCGCAGGTGCGCACCAACATTTTCGTCGCACCGGATCGAGCTAACGCTTCTCTCTAGGCCTGGTTGGATTCTCTACTGGCTGCGGTGCTCTCCTCGCAGGTTTGTCCTCTCTCAGCGTCCGTCGTTTCGTCCTGACGCTCTCCATCCTCAGTCTTTGGCTTCCTCCGCCTTCCAACCCACCTCGCCGAATGGTTCCCCATCGGCACACCTTTCGAATCCCTCCAGCGCGGCCTTCGATGGACCTTCTTCCTCGTCGCTCTTGTTGCGGTCCTCGAAGCGATGTTCCTCGTCGTGGGGCTCAAGCGACGGTTCGCTCCGAGGGTAGCTGCGGGCGAGAGTGAGAAGGTCCCGCTCGGGGAGAGGCTGAAGGAGGTCGTGAACGACCTGCCTGTGGGATTCGTGATGGCATGGACCCAGAACGAGGTCGCTCTGGCGTATGCTAGCGGGTTTGCAGTGCGTGTTCCTCGCCCGTGCTGTGCGAAGCTTTCTCGCTGACCTCTCCTCACGTTTTTAGACTCGAGCCCAGTCCCTAGTCTGTAGCGCTTTCCTCCCAGTGCTTATCAACAACGTGCGTGCTCGTTTTCGCGAAAGTCACAGACAGCTAATCCTTCCTCTGCAGTTCTTCATCAACTCCGGCCTGTGCGATATCGAATCAACCCCATCACTCTTCGCATCCGAATCCCAAGGCTGCCGTCGCGCCTTCATCGTCTCCTCCACTCTCACCGGATCGATCCAGTCCGTTCCTCCTCCTCTGCTCCCACTCTCGTTGCTGACATTTCTCCGCAGACTCATCTCCCTCCTATGCTCCCCCCTAATCGGCTACTTCTCCTCCAACTACTCCCAGCCCCTCATCCTCTCCCTCACCTGCTCCTTCGGCGCCCTCGCTTTCACCGGCTTCGCCTTCCTCCCCGGCGGAGACCCTCGAAGCGGCATCGCCTGGCTCTGGGCTGCGTTCGCTGGCATCTCCCAAATTGGCGGCATCGTGATCTCGCTGGCGCTGGTGGCGAGGACGAGGGGAGAGGCGGTGGCGAGGGAAGGACGCGAGGTGGGAGGAGCGATTTCGGGCGCATATTCAGCTTGTGGAGGTCAGTCGGCTGCGGAAGAGCCTGCTGTCGAGGTGGGAGCTAACGCTTGTGACGACAGGATTGGGAGTTCTCATTATTGGGAAGGTGGGGGGGACGTTGCTCGATCGCTGGGTCGGCTCGCCTTTCGTGATGATCGCTGGCGTGAACGCGTTGACAGCGTCGTTTGCGATGGCAGTGTACGTACAGCACCGCCGAAAGGTGGAGTAAAGTAGATTTCGCAATGCACGGGTGGGATTACATGTGTAGAACGTCTCGCCAGGGACGGGCGCCAGCGAGGCATTCCTCCTTCCCGCGGAGAACCTCACGCTGCTAGACGATAGAAGTAGACGTCAGTAGTACAGCTCCTGGCTGAGCTTCTCCAGAGCATGTCACAACCCAGCAGGCGAACCCGCTCAACAGCCGCTAAAGCGCAGCTCGGTGGCCCACCCTGCCGACCTCTCGCTGTCCAGATCTCGAGCATCCCCCCACCTCTTTCGAAGGCACAAATCTCCACCCAGCTCTCCGTCAACCAGCGCCGAGCAAGAAGAGCGACGCCAAAGACACTGCTCGAAACTTCCTTCTTCCATTCCTCCGCCAAATCTCCCGCTTTGCAAGCTTTGCTCGCTTTTCCTCCTGCTGTCCAATGCCCTCCAGGTGAACCCATATGTACCCAGCCCCACACGCAAGCCCCCTCAACCACCCCGATGCTCCCCACACTCCTCCGCGCACAAAGCTTCCCATCACGCCTTCTTCGCGCGCTGCTCTCGCCACATGCCGTCGAGCGACTTGAAGATGAGATGGTACGGAATCCCTCGAACGATCTCGCCCACCTGCTTCTCGACCTCCTCCTTGGAAATTCCCGCCTTGACGGCCGTGTCGACCGAAAGTCGGAACATGGCGAGAACGGCGAGCGAGACTTGAGTCTGGTGCTCGGCGTAGGGCGCGTTGAGCGTGGCAGCGAGGGCGCCGACGGAAGTCGGTTGAGTCGAGGCCGAGTAGTGCGAAGGACCTGAGCGATCGCCACGCGTTAGGCGAAGGAGTATCTCAAAGACTGGCGACAAAGTTCGGAATCAGCTTCGCCCCTTCCTTCCGGTCAAAAGAAGCAGACGCACCATTGTCGATGTTCGAGAGATGTCCAGCAACAAAAGCGTTCCGTTCCTCGAGCGTGCCGCTGGCGGAGCTCGTCGCCCAGGTCTCGAGAGCGTGCTGAATCGTCGGTGGCTGGAGCAAGAGTCTCAGTCACCGGGAGAGGAGCTGCAGAACCGAAAGAGGACTCACAGGATCCGGATCTGCAACGGTAATCTTGTTCTTCCACTCCGAAACGACGTCGGTCTTCGCGTCGAGGCTCAGAGTGGTGATCCAGCCGTCGACGTCGCCAGTCTTGACCCAACGCGCCTCCGTCAACGGGTTCGAGCGATCGAGGTGAGCGATGATGGTGATGTGGTCGTTCTTGAAGCCAGGAGCGATGACGAGTCCGCTGCCTTGGAGAGGAGCTGCTGCGTGGTCGTCGAGGAGGCGGTGGAGGGGAGGGAGGAGAGGGTCGAGAGCTGCGACGTCGGAGCGTTCCGAGGCGGCTGCTTGCTCGCGAGTGCGCCAGGCCTGCTCGAGAGAGGCGCGGTCCATGACGATGTAATCGTCGGCGTCGGGATCCAGTGCTTCGACCTGCGAACGAAAGGTTAGTCCAGCAACAGCGCAATATGAGGGAAGCGGGAGCTCACTAGAATTCCTCGGCAGACTCGGAACTCGTCCAACGCCATCGCATCTCCTTCACCCAACGTCGCCGCCTGAATCAGCACCGACAGCTCGATCTTGCCCTCGGCGCGAGAGATCTTGACTTTCTCGACGACGCCGGCGTCGAGGACCATCCGGCGAGTGTTGCGTGCGTAGGAGATGGAGATTCGATCCGCGCTAGGCTCGGGCGGCATCGAAGAGAGGTCGACGACAGGTTCTGGGATCGACGGTGGTGCTGCTTCTGCGCTTGCGACAGGTGCAGCAGCTGCAGTTTCCTGGTCGCAGGGATTGGGAGGGTACGAAGAAGTGGCGCTGGGGACGACGTCGGTGGAAGGAAGGTCGGTGGAAGGGAGGTCGGAGGAAGGGAGGTCGGAGGAAGGGAGGTCGGTGGTCGAGGGGACTTCGTCGGCGATAGTAGCGGCTTCGATGACGAGAGGCTCTTCAGCGACGAGAGGCTCTTCAGCGACGAGAGGCTCTTCGACGATGACCTCGGGGCGGAGCGTGGCGAGGAGGGCGGCCTGGATCTCATCCTCGTCGTCGTCTGTCGTCCGCAACAGGCTCCGTGCCTTCCTCAACATGGCCGGTCGTCGCAGGCTCTCCATCGATGGCCCCTCCGTCAACCGGCTCTCCGTCAACGTCGACGTCATCGACGTCCTCGTCCTCGGCAGGTGCAGGCGCCGCTTCGACAGTCGGCGCCTCGATCTTGACCTCCTCAACCGCTGGCGCGGGCTCGGGCACGGCTTCGACGACCTCCTGCTTCGCAGCGGCCTTCTTCTCCGCTTCGAACTGATTGGTCGAGTAGGTCGAGACGGATGCGATGGGAGAGGAGAAGTAGATCCGCAATCGACTGTTCTCGCGGTTGGTGGGGGCGGGAGGAGGTCGAGCGTCTGCTGCTGGTCCAGTCGGGATGGAAGGGAGAGGGGGCTCGACCGGGGCGGAAGCTGGAGCTGCCGTGTCGAGCACCTCGGACTTCGCAGAGGGAGGAGGAGATTCGCCCTTGACGTCCTCCATTCCGACGTCGACACTCTCAAGGACAACGACGGCGTCCGTGTCGGGCTTGACCTTCTTCGCCGTGACGTCGGTAACGACCAGGCTCTCGTCCTCGTCGTCGTCGCGCTTGTGCTTGCCGTCCTTTTTCGCCTTCTCCTCCGTCGCAGGCTTCTCGTCAACGTTCTCCTCCACCGTCGTCTTGGTCGCAGCGAGAGTCGCGGCTCGCTTCGCAGCGGCCTCGGCCTTCTTCTGCTTCTTCGAAAGCTTCTTCGGCGGCGCGGAAGTGGTCGAGACGTTGGCGTTGGCGTCGGGCTGGAGGTCGTCGGAACCGGGAAGGTCGGTGGAGGCGACGGTGTCGATTGACATGTCGTGACTGGGGGAGGAGGGAGGAGAAGGGGCGGGAGGAAGTTGGTCGGGGTCGGCGGAGGGTTCGACTGCAGGTTCGTCGGTCTTCGCGGTGCCGTTGAGTGCAAGCTGCTCCTCCGACTTGACGGCGGCAGAGGATTTCGACTCGACCTCGGACGCAGCCGCTTCGACGATAGCCTTGATGACCTCGGCCTTCCACTCCCAATCGAGCTCAGGAATCTCGAGTCCCGAGATCCTAAAGTCCGTCAACGTCCTCTTCGCCTCGTCCTTGCCGCCGTTCGTCGCCGCGTCCTTCCCCCACTTGCGCTCCTTGCGCGGTTCCTTCCCTTCCCGACCTCCAAACGCGCCCTTCGCCGCCCTCGGACCCTTTGGCGCATCGTAAGGCGTCCGTCCCGAGCTGCTCCCACCATAGTCGGATCCTCCTCTCCCTCCGTACCCTCCTCGCCCTCCTCCACTGGGAAGCCCCGATACCGGCCTCGCGCGATCGTAGCTGCCAGATCCAGCTGCTCCTCCTCCGCGTCCTCCTCGACTGCTCGACGATGAGCCTCGCGACGACGAAGGACCGTACGGCGCGTTTGAAGGCGGCCCGCTCCCAGAACCTCCTCGAGGATAGGACGGCTGTCCTCCTCGTCCACTCCCACTCCCGCTCGCGTACGCGCCTCCTCCCCCACTCCCGCGCATGCTCTCCCCTCGCTCTCCTCTGTACCCTCCTCCACCTCCGCCCCTCGCACTTCCCGCACTAGAACTGGGACGACCGGGTAGTCCAGCTCCGAAAGGCTGAGGAGGAGGTCCACTCGGGTACCGCGGCCCAGCGTCCGAATAACCTCCTCCTCTTGATCCTCCACCACCCATGGCTCCTCCACCTCGTCCACCGCCGTATCCTCCTCCGCCTCCCGAGCTAAGCGGCGGAAGCGCCGGCGGCATCCCCATTCCTCCCATCGGCGGCTGCTGCTGTGGCGCACCCCTCGAATCGTAGCGCGTACGCTTGTACGGCGGAGCACCCTGCGGAGAAGGCGCGTTCGAAGGAACGGTGTAGCCGGGGAACTGCTGTTGCTGAGGCTGCTGGGGGTGGAGGATGGGAGGAGGGCCTTGAGGTTGCTGAGGCTGGGGTTGAGCGGGGTAGGGAGAGGGGACTTGGGCGACGGCGTAGGGGTTCCCTTGAGGAGCTGCGTAGCCGGGGTACTGCTGCTGTTGCTGAGGGGCGGCGTAGGCTTGAGCTGGGTATCCTGCGGCGACGGCGGCAGCGGCGTAGGCTGCATAAGAGTTCGCTTGAGCTTGCTGCTGAGCTGGCTGGCCGTAGGTGGGAGTGGCGTAGCCTGCGCCAGGCTGAGGTTGCGGGGCGTAGATGGGAGGGGTCGAGTAGTTGGTGTAGGGAGAAGGAGCCACAGCTTGAGCGACGGGCTGCACAACCAAACTGTCAGCAACAACCCCCGCGTGAGCTGCAGGAGAGAGGACGCACCTGTCCGTAGCCATATCCAGGATACTGAGGATGCGCCGCCGCCTGCTGTGCTCCCGCCACTGGTGCCGCCGCCTGAGCGTACGCCGCGTAGTTGTAGGCCGGCGCTGTCTGGTAGGGGTTCGGAGCTGAGCTAGGCGGGGGAGGAGGAGGGCCTGGCGGGAGAGGAGGGAGGGCGGGCTGACCCGAGGTCGAGGTGGCCTGATAGGGCTGCGTGGCAGCAGGTTGACCCGAGGTTGGAGTCGATCCACTCGTCTGGCCGTACGTTCGCTTCATCTTGATCGCCAGAGAGTCGGGACACGACCGCGACGACGGGGAGGAAGTCAACAGCAGCTCGGAACAGTGGTACTGCAAAACCGCTCCTCGCGTCGCGGCGGCAGGAAGGCGGCGGCTCCCTTCTCCCCCTCCCACACTCACGTCTGCTCCGTTCGCTTGCACTGCTGGAAAGGGAGCTGCTTGAATCCCAGGACGACTCTCACCGGTGCGAGTCTGGATCCGCGTGAGTTGACGCTTGACGCGACGCTGCCCTCTCCGCTCTCGCGTCCCGGCATCACGACGTGGATGCGAAAGTCGCTCTGCTCTCCTTGGCCAGCACATCCCACCAGGTTCGAGAGGACTTTCCACCCCACGAACAGGAGGCGGGGGACAGGCAGGAGCGGCACTGACGGTCGTCGCCCGTCCCTCGCAGTGCGAGGATGCTCATTGCTCTCTTCCGATGGGTTCTGCTCGAAGATTGGAGAGGAAAGAGGTATGGCGGGGTGGGTGAGGCTGCTCCAGATCCGCTCTGCTTGGTGTTCAGGACGCCGTCGGTGCAGGCTCGCTCTCATCTGGATGCTCGTCTTGAGGCTGGTGCTCGCATCTTCGTTCTCAGCAACATCGCGGCTAGTTCTTCCCTCCTGTGCAAAGGGCTTTCCAGCCTCGTCGTCATTCTCTGGAGCTGGCACGGCGTTCGACGACGACGAGCGAAGGGTGACGGTGCGTGCCGGGATCAACGACGTCGCTGCTTGCCGAAAACGGCGTGTCTCGCTCACGAGAGCACGGTATCTGCGTTCAGGTGACGGTTGTGTTTCAGGGACGGCGGGTAGGCCACAGAGGTCAACAGGCAAGTCTAAATTAGACCTAGTCGCGTGACTCCTCTTCGGGTGCGTATCTCGAAAGCTTGTAGGACCTGACGACATTCAACTTGCCTTCCTGCTTCTTTCCCTTCTCCCTACGCCTCGCACAGATGAACAGCAACATCAACCACCACAACTCTCAGCGACCGAGGTCGAGGTTCGTCTCCAAGGTACTCCTCGCCAGGACGATCCTGTACGGAGCGTTCGTACTCTTTTCCCTCGTCACGTTGATCCTGGCCGCTGTTCTCATCGGCAGGACTACGAATGATTGCACGTCTCTCTCCACATCTCCTCGAACCTCTGCCGACTGACTCTCTCCCCATCCTCTCAGTCGGATTGTGAGACCATCCCACCACCTCAAGCGTGACAGTCCTCACCATTCTAGCAGTTACTACAAAGCGAGTGCAGTCCTCCTGGCCGCTGGAATCCTAGCCGTCGCCATCGCTACTCCCCTGTGCGTCCTTCTTCGCTCCCCTCCTTCACAGAGCAAGCTAACCTCTCTCCCAACGCAGTCACTTCCTCCTCCATCGCCGTCCCTCTAAGCACGTCCTCAGCACTACACTCGTCGAGCTCCTCGTCCTCGTCATCCTCAACCTCCTCTTCCTCGGCGGAGCAGCCAGTACGTCCTCTCCCCCCTTCCACCAAGCCACTCCTCACCTCCTCACAGCACTGTCGCACCAACTATCCGGCCGCTCCTCCTGCACCAATTTCTTCGTCCGTCCTCCCTCTCCTGCCCTATCCTCGCTAGCCAAATCACAGACCTGCGACCTCGCCAACGCGGTCCAAGCCTTTGCCTGGCTCAGCTGGATCACCTCTCTTCTCCTCATCGCTCTCATCCTCCTCACTGCTTTGAGGGAGAAACGTTCGGGGATCTGGAGGGAGCAGTTTGCGGTGGGGAGGGATCAGGGAATGGTGAAGGAGGGGGGGACGACGAAGGAGGTTCCGGCGCAGATGGGTGCGACGCACGAGGTTAGGGTTTAGCGGGATGTGTATGCAAAGTTCTTGGGAGGAGGGCGTTTGTGCTATATTTGTATATACTTCGCTTGAATCGATTCAACGCTTTTTGCGAATTTTGAGCGATCTCGGTGGTGAGCCACTCGCTCTCTTTCTCTCTCTCTCTCTCAGCACGCACGCAACGATCGTGGAACCGAGCATGCATAGCATTCGACGCCTACAGCGCATACGAATTAAGGATCGCCATCAAGCTCTAGCACGATAAAAGGGGGGTGGGTACGGGGGGTGTGAATGGGGGAAAGGAAGGGCTAAATTAGGCTCTGGCAGCGCACTCATGGGTGTCGACTGGGTGTGAAGGGAGGATAAAGGACTGGGAGGGACGGCTTTCGATGGAGAGCAGCTTGAGCTGCTGTCGTACAAGGCTGGAGAGAGAGAAAATATGGACGAAGTCGAAAAAGGCCGAAAAGGTCGGCGGCTGCGTAAGTATGAACATCGTCAGCATGTTGTAGGCGAGGAAAGAAGCGAAACGAGGAACGCACGAAGTAGTTTATTGTGCGATCAAAACTGATGGAACGAGTTGGCAGCGACGAGGTCGTCGCGCGAGTGGGACGTCCTGAACCTCGATCCCTTCTCACAGATCGTCGTCTGGAACTCGAAGCGGTCGTTCCATCCCCGCTGATCGCAGCGAAGGGGCGACTCATCAAAATCGACGTCGTCGACGATCTCGGCGGCGGGGGCGATGATGGGGGAGGCGGCGACGACGACGGAGGAGGCGGGAGTGTCGTGCGTGGCGTCGCGGAGGCGTTGGAGTGCGTTCTCGACGTCGGTGCGGTCGCCCATGTCGCCGCGCTTCGAGTTGACGCGTTCCGAGACGACGCCGACCCAGGTCTTCCAGACGTCTCCGCGAACGGCGACGTCGAAGCCGAGAGCGCCAAAGACAAAGGCTTCAAGGTCGTTGACGTCCTTGAGAGGGATACCGGAGACGGCGGCAAAGGTCTCGTTGCGGTACGAGTTGTCCTGGAGCGTCTGCGAAAAAAGGGCGACGTCAGCGAGAGCTCAACACGGCGAAGAAGTTGACTAAACGTACCTTGTTGGCCAACATGAGCGCGCCGAGGATGATCTTGAACGGGGCAGCCTTGATGGCGCTCGCCTTGGCGCTAATCGAGTTGGCGTGCTCGAGAGCCGGAGGCTGGACCAGCGACGTCGATGGGATCCTAGCGACGTAGTAGAGGGCGAGGATGAGGTCCTCGGGCGCAAGGAGAGTCGCCGTGAGGACCTGCTTGACGAACTGACGGAAGGCGGGGCTCGGCTCGCTGGCGAACACGGCCGACGACGAAGGGGCCGAGGCGGGCTCGTGACCGTTGACGTTGTTGAGTCGACGAGCGTGCGTCCTGATAGCCTCGACGGGGCTCTCGAGTCCGCCGACGCGAACCTCGATGGCGGAGCCCTTGGACTTGCCGTCGATCGCGTACCCGAATCCCATCAAGCGTTGCTTCCTCGCCGCCGCCGCGTCGATCGCGCCAACTCCAGCGGGGGTGCCAGGCGCCGAGCTCGAAGGACTCGAGTCGTCGCTAGCGCAGCCGTCGGAGGAAGCCTTCCTCGTGCGGCCTTCTCCGATCGCGCCGAAGAGCTCAGGCATGCGAGGCGAGGAGCGCACCTCGTCGACCTTGGTGCTCTTGGAGCCGAGACGGCGGTTCGATTCGGTTACCTCGTTGAAGAGCGACGGCGGCTTGCTCGTGAGGCGACCCCAGCGAGCCATCGAGGCGGACGACGAGGGGCTGCGAGATCCGTCGGCGGAGATGGCGAGGAGGCAAGCCTCCCAGACCATCTCGGTAGCGAGGTCGGCGAGGGGGACGGCGGAGCGTTCGACGGGGGGAGGAGGGGGAACGAGGGAGATGTTGGGAACGAGATCGTAGACGACATCGTCGACGGCCTGGATCTCCTCGACGTTCGACGACTGCTGCTGCTGCTGCTGAGGTGCGACGACCTGCTGCGACGTGGACTGCTGGATTGCGGTGCCGTTGCTGCGGTGAGGAGGTCGATCGAACGACGGGTGATCATGATCGACTGTGCGACGAGGCTGGTCGTGAGTTTGAGTCCTCCTCAAAGGCTGCTCCCACTCACCCCCGGTCGCTGCCTGCGCCGAATCGTTCCTCCCGTATCCCTCCCTCCTCTCGTCCCTCCAAATCTCGTTCGAAGCGGGTCGGTCTCCCTGCCACCTTCCGCGACTCTGCGACCGCATCGACTCGTCGCGCTGCTGCTGCTGCTGCTGGTACTGCGAGAACATCTGATCCTGCGCGCGGTACGGCGGCGGGGGCATCGCGTGCTGGTCGTATCCGTACGAGGGCTGCGCCGCGTTGTAAGGCGCGGGAGCGAAGCCCGAGTACGAGTGCTGAGCAAAGTAGCCGTTCCCGAGGTTGACGGCGGGCGAGGGCTGAACGGCGAAGGGGGCGGCGTAGACGGAGTAGTAGGGGTGAGGGATGGGCTGGTAGTTGCGGTTGGTGAGGAGGGGAGCTTGCGGAGGAGCGTAAGCGGACTGGGGGTGGTAGGGGTGACGAGAGAGCTGCTGCTGCTGCTGCTGATCAAACTGCATGCCTGCAGCGGCGTAGTGGTGACCTCCGGGACCTCCGTACGGGGGCGGCGTTGCGGTCCAGGACATTCCGTCGAAAGCCGACGGGCGAGGGTAGAGGACGTTCATGCGGTGGTGGGGAGGCGAGCGAAGATCGACTTGAGACCTTCGAGTACCGATTTGTGCAGCGGGTAGGCTAGCACTTTTGTTGGTGGCGCGAGGTTGGTCGATCCGAGGGAGAGGGAGGCGAATAGGCGAAAGAAGGGGGAGTTCTCGGGCCTGGCGTTCTCGATTCCTAGGGGAAGACGACTCGTCCGATCCGTGTTGGCGCGAGCCTCGAAAGTGCTGTAAAGCTTCGAAGAGGTGGTGCTGGCTGATCGGAGGTGGGTTGGGGGAGCTGGTGGTGCGGGGGTTTGACGAAGGGGACGTGGGTCGACGGGAGGTTCCGGATCGTCCGCGTAGAGGTGATGGGAGGGTTTAAGAGCTGGTGATTAGGTCTATAGAGTGGCGTGGAGAGCTGGAAAGGGGGGGAAAGTCGACGGGGTGGAGGGCTGGGTCGATATCTGCGGAGAGAGAAACGTGCGTTAGGCGCACGGTCTCCGATTTCCGCGGCTTCTTGAGTGAAAACGTACGTGCGAGAAACGGCGGAGCGCAATTAAGAGCTGTCTATATCTGCGTAAGAGGAGTGGGGACGGGCTGGAGCGAAGGTGCTGAAGCGGGAGAGGTGACGAGGAGCGAGTCACAAAGGTCTGCGGAGGGGTCGAGCCAGTCAGCTCCCTCTCTTCCAAAGACCGCCCTCGTGTTCGAAAAAGACCCACCTGTGACTGGTTCAACTAATCTGGGGTTGGAGAGACGGGATAGCAGGAGTTACGCGGGGCGAGGACTGGAGAAGACGGAGAGTCAGCACGGGTCCCTCCCTTCATTCTGCCCTCCCTCTACGAGCTCACCTCTGATTCCGTTCGTTCAAAGACTCCACGCTTAGATTCCTGTCGTACGCTAGACGATAGACGAGGTTGTGGTGGAGGTGGTAGAACTTTTCCTGAGCCGGAAAGAGTCGAAGGGGGTGGGTTGCTCCTGACTGTTGACTAAACTGGCTGAGCTAGTCCTGAGCAAGTCGAGGAGAGGGTTGAAAGGAGGGGTGGTGTCCTGACGGGGTTGGCTGGACCTTCCTGGTGAAGGGTCGGTAAAGAACAGACTCAAGGCGAGCGCAGGCGCTCAAGTCAAGCTGGGCTCCAATTTGACAGAAATTTCACTCGAATCCTCTCAATCTCGTGAAATTCTCGCTCATCTCGCTGCTCTACGTGCACTCTTTCGCTGAACGGGGCTTGCTGAATGCTGAGATTGATGCAAAAACGAACTAGGAACGACTCTCCTGCCTTCACCTCGACGAACCCACTCCAAAGATATCGGCGATATCCTGCAACCGCGACTCTGCAAACACCACCCAAAGTAAGCCCTCCTTCGCTGCCCGAAACGAGAGGGGAGAACGCCGTACCAATCTTCTCCTTCTCCCGAGGCGCGTTCTTGCTGCCAGAGAACGCCTATTTCAAATATCAGCGAGCGAATCATCGTGCGAGAGGGCGAAAACGGACCTGAGAGATGAGCTGCTCCTTCTTCTTCTGAATCTTGAGAACCCGATCCTCGACCGTGTCCTCCGCGACGAGCTGGAAAACGCGAACACTGTGCGCATCAAAACTCAGCGACGAACTCTTAATCGAGAGGAGGAGACGTACGGCCTCTCCTGACCGATACGGTAGACTCGGTCGATAGCCTGCGCCTCGATAGACCTGCGAGAAAGCCCGCGATCAGCTGGGAGCGATCAGTGAGGAGGAACGCTGCTCACGCTTGCCACCACGGATCCATCAGGAACACCTGGGACGCGCTGAAAGGCGAATCAAAAGCTCGTCAGCTCTCCTCCCGACCCTTCGCCCCGACGACCCAAACCCACCAAGTCAAATTGAGCCCCAGCGCACCAGCCTGCACAACTCAATCAGCTCTTCACTCCATCGTCTACGACTTCCTCAAACGCACCTTGAGCGAAATGAGCATAACCGTCGGCGGTCCGTTATCCCCCTTCTTCGGCTTCGTCTTGCTCTTCTTGGTCGACAACGGCGCGGAGAAGGACGAGATAACCGCTTCACGCTTCTGCTGCGTCATACTTCCATCGAACCTGTTCTCCTCATCAGCACCTCCTCCCACGAGCTCGAGTAGTCGACGTACCTGCACGCCGAGATGCCCGCCTCGCTCAAAGCCGCCTCGATGCAATTCAGATGCGAAGTCCACTGCGGCCCACTCATCAGCTCCCTCCCTCTCCTCCGCCTCCGAAAAAAAACGCGCCTGGGAGAAAACCAAGCTCTTAACCCCCTTCTCCGTCGCGTTCAAGAACTCAATCAACTGCTTCGTCTTGGCCGCTCCCAAGCTCGCTGCGACTCCCTCGTTCTTCTGCCGAATCAAGACCTCCGCTTCGTCCGAGACTCCCTCGTTCTCCGCGCCAGAAGCGACGAGCTGATCGACGTTGAGAGGTCGGCTGTCGACAGGGCAATTGTGGCCCTGTTCGATATGAGCCTTGATACTGCGTCGTCTTCATCAGCCATCCTCTCCTCAGCGCAGAGAGAGGAGGGACGAACCATTCGTGGCAGAAGATATGCGCGCAAGTCGTGATGCGAGGATCGACGGGCAGCTCGAAGCAGATCCTGCATTCCTCGTTCACTTCCGTCATCTGCCGGAGGATCCCCTGCAGACGAGTGATCTCCTGCGCGTCGAGACGAGGACCTTGAGTGAGGTCGGCAGCGAGGTCGGCCGCGATTCGGTGGTCGCGAACGCTGTGGCCGTAGCGTCAGGCTTCGAGGCTGTGGTGGGGAGGCAGGGAGACGGACCTGGTGATGAAGCTTTCGGGGCAGAGCGTTGGATCGCAGGCGAGCTGGCGAAGTCGGAGCAGGAAGACGACTGTGAAGAGCAGGAACTCAGCGGCTGCGGGCGCGGTAAATATCACGAAACGCGACTCACGAACGTGCGAGTAGTGCGTGGCGGCAGTTCCAGCCTTGAGGAGTCCGCCGACGATCTTGGCGAGCTCGAGAGCGATCTCGTCGTACAGTTCGCGAGTTTCGGGAGTGAGCTTGACCTTGTGAAGGTAGAACTTGATCTCGGGGAGCTTGACGAGGAGGCGTCCTGAGGAGTCGGTCATGTCCTTCGTTCTGCGCCACGGGGTCAGCGAGAGAGTCGAAGCGAGCTCAGAGCGCGACGTACCGACGGAGAGTAGTCGACGAGACGATGGCCTGCGAGAGACGTCAGAGCTGCTTCTCGGAGAGGCTGGAGGAAGGATACTCACGCGCAGGAGACGAGCGCCTTCAGGTCCGCCAGCCTTGATCCTCTTCTCGACGTACTTGGTCCACTGCTCTCGCTCGTCCAACGGGCGACAAAGCTTGAGGAACGTAATCATCGCGCCGACTGAGGAAGCAAAAGAAAGTTCAGCAAGGTCAAATCCGGGCGAGCGAGAGGGACGCACGATCCGTCGTCGAGTTGATGATGGGAGTTCCCGTGAGGATCCAACGACGTTCAGCCTTGAGCGCAGCGCACGCCAGCGACATCTTTGCACGAGGGTTCTTGATGATATGACCCTCGTCAAGTACGATCCGACGCCACTTGACGCTGTGCAACAAGCAACTACTTCGGCTTCGAAAGCTTGAGCTTCTTCTTGTCGGGTTCGTCGTTGTTCGCTCCGCCGAGGTTGTGCTCCGCCGCGAGGGTTTGGCTGCGGTATCGGTCTGAGCGATGGTCGGAAGGGCGATAGAGAGAGAGAGAAAACGCACTAGGTGGTGATGACAACGTCGTTTTGGCGCAACTGCTTCTTCGTGATCTCGCGTCCTTCGCCGTGGTAGAGGTGCCAAGAAAGACGCTTCGAGCCGATGTGGTGATGGAACTGGTCCGTCCAGTTGGAAGCGACGGAGAGCGGGCAGACTGCGCGATTGAGATCGTCAGCGCGGGCTCTCGAGAGTGAAGCGAGGAGACGAACCGATGAGAGTCATGTCGTCGTATCGCTCGTCGGGTTCTTCAGGCTTCTCGAGGACTCCCTCGCCAGTGTCGTCGGTCACGATGAGAGCGATCGTCTGCATGGTCTTTCCGAGTCCTGCGAGTGGCGGGCCAAGGTCAGAAAGTCGGACATCGCAAGCGAAGATAACGCACCCATCTCGTCGGCCAAGATACCACCACGCTTGAGAATAGGCTTGTCTCGCTGACTCGACTCGGTCGCGAGGTTGTAGTAGTATGGTTGATCCTGCAAGTTCGCAAACCGTGCATCAGCTCGTTCTCGAGGAGGAGTGAGACCTTAGCGCACCTCGGCATCGAGCTTCTTGACCCAGAGTTGAGCTGGAGGATCTTCGGGAGTCTTGGGTAGTTCGGGGTGCTCCATTCGAATCATCCACGCGAGACCTTGTTTCTGTCGAGCGGCAGCTTGGTCAGTGCCGTCGAGAGACTACGGATTATTACGACGCACTTGGAAAGGCATCAACTCGGAGCGCATCGTCTTGTCCTTCTTCCCAGGCGGACAGGGATGCGTAGGCAACGCCGACGGGTCCGACCCTCCCTCCTTGAACAGCTCGGCCAGCAGATCTCCCGTCGGTCGGTCTTGCTTCTCGACCAAGACCGACTGCTCCATCAACGTATCGAGCTGCAAATGACGAGCAAACAGTTAGCTTGAACCCACCCATTCCGTCGCTGGAACCTCCCGACTCACGTTCTTCGCCGCTGCCACCGCCCCGGGCACCCACTCCGGCTCCACCTTCTTCTCCTCGTCATCCTCCCCCGCCTCCTTGCGCAATCGAAGTCTCTCCGCTTCCTCCGCGTCCGCCTTCGCCTGTTCGATCCGCTTCGCGCGCTTGGGGAATACAAAGTCCAGCTTGCTGTCACGACCGATCGCGCGCGAACCAAAGATGCGGAGGATAAAGGAGATGCTCTGAATGCCGACAGTGTTGATGGGGACTGGTACGTTGGCGGATTAGCGAGAACTGCACCGAAACAAACAGGCCGGACGCACCATCCGTCGCGACTCCCTCGGTGTCAATCTGCTCGGCGTCGATGAGAGGAGCGAGACGAGCCGCTAGCTGACGACTAAGCATTCCAATCTTGAGTCCCTTGTTGCTGTGTCGGACCTCGATGGCGTTCTTGTCGTGCACATTGACATGGTCCTGCGGCGCGTTCAACTGAGATCAGCTCGCGTTCTCCAGCAGCTCGAGCCCGCAAACGCGCGCACCCTGCGAAGCTCCAGCTTCTGTCCCTTCCTCACTGCACGCGCGCAAGGCATTAGCTCCCCTCGGTACCCTTCTCAACCGCAAAGACGCACAAGACGCCACACCGCGATAGTTTGGCAAGCCCACGATCTTGGCCGCCGACAGCGTTGCCAGGAGAATCTCCTCCTCCTCATCCATCTCCCCCGGCTTCCCCAAGAGCGCCTCCTCTTCGTCCACCTCCTCCTCCTCCGCTTTGACGACCGTCGGTGACTCCTCCTTGCCCTTGCCCTTGCCCTTGCCGTCTTCCTTCCCCTCGGGCTGTGGAGTACTCGAGCGTCAGAGTCAGAGATATGCGTTCAGTTGGGGAGGAAGAAGACTTGCAGCAGCTGGTTCGAGCGGGTCTAGGTCCATCGGAGTGAGCTTGGAGGTCGAAGCGGCGTGAAGAGGTTCGTCCTGCTGAGGAGTTGTGATCTCATCGTGGTCTGCGCTGCTCGAGCCAGACGATTTAGACTCCAGTGCTGCTGCCATCCTTGCTCTTAGTCGGCCAGCTGGAGAAGCCGGAGGGTAGGAGCAAGGGAGAAGGCGCGAAGTGAGCTCCCTCGGCCAACTTTTTAATCACCAGGAAATAATATTTGGGGCACCTCTCCTTCCTTCTCTCCAGATCTCTCCTAGGAACGAACAATCACAGATACATAATCACACACATCTACCTCCGCTCAAGTCCAAAGCGCCGCCTCATCCTCATCCATGTCATCCACAGCACTCGTCGCAACCGTCGAAACCCCTCCCTCCGCAGGAGTCCCCTCGCTGCTCGAAGCAGCCGGCGTAGGCTTCTCAGCCTTGCTTTCAGCTTCAGCCTTCTTGTGCGCCTCGAGAGAGCGACGCTGGTTCGGCGTGAGAGGCGGCACGACGACTTGGACGGTGATCTTGCGTTTCTTAGGCGACTTGGTCGAGGGACCTTGCGAGGTCGACGCGGCCGGGGTGTCGTCGTTCGAGTCCTCAGAGTCGGTAAAGATCCTTCGCTTTTTTCTGCAACCAAAGAACGTTCGGTGAGCGGCTGATCGGGGAGATAGAGAGGAAGAAGCGCGTACGGGGGTTGGCTTCTTGGCGACGACGGGCTCATCGTCCGAGTCAAGAGCGACAGCCTTAGCCTTCTTCTGCACCTGAGAATCAGCACAGAACCAAACTTGCGAAGGAACGAAGCGCGTACGGGAGCAGGCTTCGGCTTCGCTACGATCACTTCGTCGTCCGAATCCACCTCCATCGCTTCCTTCTCGACGACCTTGGCAGGAACTCGCTTGTCAAAGAAGTTCTTGGGAGGAGCCTTCTTCTCAGCGACCTTCTTCTGCGAAGCACTCGTATCAGCTCACGTCTCGAGCGAGGAGGAAGAAGCGAGCGAACCGGAACAGCGACCTTCTTCGCAGGAGCCTTCTTCGCGGGCGCCTTCTTCGTTGGAGCAAGCTCAGCATCCTCGTCGTCGTCTGTCGCCTTCGTCTTGCTCTTTGCCTTCGCCTTGACCTACGCGCGCCGTCAGCGAGTGAGCAAGAGGAAGCGGAAGATACGCACAGGTTTCTTCTTCGGCTTGCCCCCATCGTCCGTGTCCTCCGCCGAGTCCTCAGTGTCCTCGTCCGAATCCTTGCCCTTCTTGCCCCTCTTCGCCTTCTCGCCCTTCGTGATCGCCTTCTTCGCCTGATTGGGCAACATCGTCAGCCACCGGAGCTCGAAGACGGCCTCGTCGAAAGCTCACCTTGATGGAGACGCGCTCGAGCTTTGCCGTCGTCGGAGGAATCAGTTCCTTGAGCTTGGGGTTCTTGAGCTCCTGCGCAGCGACGAGCGAATCGACCATCTCGCCAGGGACGTCGTTGACGAGCTTGCCGTTCCGGTCCTCGAAGATGGCGACGTCGATCGTGGCGTTCGTGAGAAGGCGGTTGACCTTGACGGCCTTCATCTGGCCGAAGCTGCGAGGAGCGTGAAAATCGTGAGCGGCGTGCGGAAGGCAGCAAGCGTGTGGAGGGACGTACCGACGAAGTCGGCCGATCGCCTGAGTCTCGTACGACTTGTACTCCTCGTTCGTCGAGGCGAGGAGAGGCGAGACGAAGAAGGCCCAATTCGCGACCGTGAGGTTCGCACCTGCAAGGGAGGAGGAGCGTCAGCTTGAAAACGGGAGAGCCCGTACTGGAAACGCACCACTCGCAGAGGCGTCTGTGACCTTCAGGATGAGAACCCGCTTCCCCTTCGACTTGGGGTCCTGGAATTCGTCGAGCATTTGGCTGTGCGGAATTCATGTTAGCTGTTGAAGCGTGGCAAGTAGAGACGACGAACCTCGTAGCTTTCGTCGTGCCGGTCAACGACGCCGTCGGGATACCATACGAGCGCAGAGCATCTTCGACATTAGCATAAAGCTCGTCGAACTGAACGAAGATGAGGATCCGATCGCCGGCGGGGATGGTATCGATGAGGTCGACGAGCGTCTGGAGCTTGATGCCAAACTCGCCACTCCCTCCCTCGACTCCAAGCGACGACGCGGGAACGACGTTCGAAGGAAGAACGGGAGCTTTGCAGCTCTGATCGATGCACGTGAAGCGCTTCGCTGCGTCCTGCACGTCCTCGACGAGTCCGATGTGGCCGCAGCACGAGAGAATGGCGAGGTTGGCGGCGTTGGGGATGTCGCCTCGCTGAACGTCTCGAACGCACGCAAAATAACGCTTCGACCGATGGCGTCCAACGAGCTCCTGGCAGAGTTGACGCAGGAGATGGCAGTTCTCCCGGAGAATCCAGATCCGCGAGAGCCGGTGCTCTTCGTCCGACGTTCCCTTCTTCTTCGCCTCGACGAAAGCGGCCATGCCCTTGACCGCAGGCTCTCCGGGAGGCGGAGGACCGACCTTCCCATCGACGCAACCCGCCGTCGCAGCAAGAGCTTTGAGAGCTGCCTGGGTCTCGGCGTCGCCGACGGTCTGGATCTGCAGCAGACAAGTCGTCAGGGCTGGCGAACGACGCGAGCAAGAAATCCGAAAACGCACGTCTTTGAGGAACGCCAGGAACGGTTTGTTGTCTGCTGGCTTCCCGCCTTGCGCGGGATGGTAGAAGTTGACGCGAATGAGCTTGCGGTGCATCTCCGCACAAGTGCAGACGAGGTTGCGAAGCTCCGTCTCGCAGTCGTCGTACTGCGCAGCCCTCGTCGCCAGGATTGTGTCGCAGACGCGGGGGGCGTCGGCGATGGCGGCCATCTCGTCGTCCATGCCGAGGGAGAAGTGCGAGCATCTTTTGAGGAGAGCCTGCCGCAAGGAATCGTCAGCGAGATGCGCGCCGAACGCGCTGAGGAGCACCAACCTCTTCCGGACTCTTGCTCTCTCCAAGAGCTTGACCGAGACGAACCTCGCGATCGCCTTGCTTGTCGCTCTTCATCTTGACGACCTTCGTTCTGCAGAGAATTCGGTGAGGAGAGTCTCGGCCATGAACGCGAAAACGTACAGGTTCGCGTCCAGCGCAAGGAGATGGTGTTCGAGCTCTCGGTAGATGCTGTTGGGACGCGTCAGCTCAGGTTGACAATCGCTCACGTCGTTACTTACGCCATTTCAGCCGCAGGAAGGACCACCTTGACGATCTCCTCGTCGTACTTGATCTCCTCGATCTCGGCGAGGTTCTGCCTCGCAAATCGGTTCAGGACTACTCGCGCGACAGTCAGCATTCCTAGCGAGGTGAGGTAGGAGTGGGCGCGAAGACTCACAAAGCTGAGCGACTTGGTCGCGGCGTTCGTGCCAAGCTGCACTGCGAACGTCGCGGTAGGCGTGGAACGACTCTGCGGCAGTCTGCTCCTCGACGCGCTTCTTGACCTCCGCTCCCGAGCCTTCGCTATTGTCGTCAATGCCGAGATGAACGTCGAGCAGGTTCGCAATGCTAGAGAGCAACGCGTCAGCACGATTCGATTGTCCCGCTGACGGGTACGCTCACGTCTTGATCTGCGCGAAGTCACGCATGGGGGGTGTTCCCGAGAGGATCCAACGACTCGAGGCGCGAATGGCGCGCACCGCGGCGAGCTGCAAGGGCTCGAGATAGGTGAACTCGTCGACGATGAGGCGGTTGAAGCTGCGAGAACGTTAGAAATCAGGGACCTTGCGAGAAAGGCGAGGGGACGCACGCAAAGATCGAAAGAGGCGGGGTTGCCATGCTGCGCCAGTCTTTCTTCGCTTTGGAGCTGTCAAGCTGCCAGGGATCCGTCGCGAGCTTGACTTCCTTCTTGGGCTTCGTCGTCGCCTTCGCCGCCTTCGCCTGGGCGGCCTGCTGTTCGTGGAACTATGAGCGCACAACGTCAGTAAACGATAAGCCAATCGAAGCTTCCCAAGAGCGTACCTTCTTCGCTCCAACACCTTGAAGGAACTGGAGCTGAGCTCCCTTCAGTCGACGAGACTGCTCCATCTCGAACTGCGTCGTCGAGCTCTCGCGCTCCTCCTGACACTCGTCAGATGTTTTTAAGCACCGCCTTGGCTCCTTGAGCGGGGTCGCGAAGGCGATCAAGCTGGGCGGGCAGCGCCGCGAGAGCTTCGTCGACGCAGGTGCGGAAGTACCGGCCGGCCTTCTCGTCGAACTTGACGGCACGCGCGCCGCCGCAGAAATTGCCGCTGACAGATGGCCTCGGATCAGCTTTCCATTCGCGAGAGACAACGAAAGGAAGAAGCTCACAATTGAGGCCAATAGGCTGCCGCCTTGAAGACTGAAGACGGACACGAGAACGACGTCTGCGTCTTGAAAGTCGCGAATCGTCTTCTTCTTCAGGTCGTTCATATCGTTGATCCGAATGACGGTGAGAGCTTCGCTGGCGAACTTGGCGATCTCGGAGGGCCACTGCTTCATGAGGTGCTGCGAAATTGACGTCGTTAGGCGAGTGTTCGAGCTGGTACGACGTCGGTCCTCACCCCAGGAACGACGATGAGAGTAGCCTTGACGGGGATGCGTTCGAGGTCGGCAGGAGGGACGACGGAAGCCTGGAGCGAGTCGATGAGACCGACGGTGATGGCAGTCTTGCCGTATCCGACTGCAGTAGTGCGAGAGTGTGTGTCAGCTCGAGAATCGGCTCAGCGTTGGGGAGAGAACGCACCTTCGTCTGCGAGCACTCCACCACGAACGAGAACGTTCCTCGTCGCCTTCGCTTCGGCGTACCAGCCAAGCTGCGGAAGAATCGCTTCGGCGGCTTCCTCCTCGACCCAAGGAGCCGGGTTCTTCTCCTGCGCGATCATCCAGGTAAGGGAACGGAGCTGCTCCGGACGAAGCTTGAACTTCTTGAAGTGCGGAGGCTGGGCGTTCTCGACGTCGGCTCGATTGTTGGGGAGGATGAAGGTCGTCTTCCCCTCTCGTCCGAGGGCGAGCTTGGCTCCCGCGGCCGGGATGAGGCGCCAGTTGACGAGAGGCGCGGACGTCTCGAACGACTGCGAGACTTGCGCCGGTAGCGTGCCGAGAGCCTTGTGTGCGAGAGTGGCGACGTTGAGGCCGATGCGGAATTCGAAGAAGCCGTCGACGCGACGGGTCTGGATGAGGATTGATGACGGACGAGCCTTGAGCGCCTGGAAATAGGGATGCGGTCAGCGTCGGTCTGAATAGGAACGCAGCGACTATGTCGTACCTGCTCGAACCTGCCGGCCTCAACTCCATCCTCGATAGCGACGACGCCGTTCCCTGCTCCTCCCGTCTTGCGGATCCACTTGAGAGCGGGTGAAGGCGGGCAGCAAGTCGCGCAGTCTTGGTGTAGAGTCTGCAAAGAGTGAGCCGTCAGAAAGCGCACCAGCTTCGCAAAGCCAGAAAAGAACGCACCTCGCCATCGAGCAAATGCCACGCCTTGAGCACGTTTAACTCGGGAAGCCTCCCAAGGACCCAAGCGAGCTCTGAGAAGAGAGCCGGTCCCTCATGGAGGATGTCGACCTCGCGCCAATCCTCGGTCGCCCACTTGCTGTCGTGCGGCGCAAACTTGACGCGCGCAGTGACGACATTCTCGGCAAACGAGCAGGCCGACGAGTCCCCGGCGAGTTCGAACGCCTTGTTCGGGAAGGAGAGGGTCGCAGTCTCCTCGACGGGCGTGACGCCTCGCAGGATCTTGCTCCCGGCGAAGGTCGACCACTTGGACGCGACGGTGACCTTGAACGACTGAGGACCTTCTTCGGCGTTCGAGAGCCACCTTCCCATCGTCGCGATCGGCGAGCGAGTGGCGCCAAACTCGAGGCGGTCGCAGTTGGTGGCGAAAACGGTGAAGTCGGTGTTGGCGGGACCGGAACGCGAGGCGTCGAGGAAGAGGTAGATGTGAGGAGCTTCTTCTCGGCGGTAGAACGAGTTGCAGTACGACAGGCAGTGGTTGGCGAGGATGTAGGTCCCGTCGATCGGCTGGTCGAACTTTGCACGACAAAGTCAGCTTACGCAAGGGCGGGAAAGCGAAACGAGGACTCACGATGGCGGCAGCTTCAGGCGAAGCCGTGATCTTGATCTTGTCCGAGCTCGTCCTTGTCGTCCTTGTGCTCAGTGAGGCCGAGGGCAGACTGCCAGGTCGGAACCTTCTCGCCGACGTTCAAGACCTCGACCGATTCGACCTGGAGCTTGGTCGGGAGCCGGAGAGACCATTCGCCGTCGATGAGCGTCTCGGTGCCGACGGGGAAGACGAGGCGAGCAACAGGCTCGAGGAGGAGCTTGCGGATGGGCTCGTTGACGGCCAGCTGCGAAACTCGCATCAGCGGGAAGTCTCGTAAGGAAAAAGAATCGCGAACTCACAGTCGGGTCAGGGTCGACGAAGAGACGCCAGTTCGCTCCGTTAGGGTCGAGCGCGAGCTCGAGCATCGCGTGAGCAGCTCGGTACGTCGCAGACCAGACTTGACGACGCTTGAGGCTCTGAAAGTGGAACTATTCGCAAGAACAATAGGTCAGTCAGCTCTCGGAGAGGCTCGAAGGAACGACGCACCTCGGCATCGACCAAAGCTTCCGCAATGAGGTACATCAACGTATCGACGAGCGCTCCATCCAACTTGACGCCCTCCTTCTCCACCTCAGCGCGCTTCGCCTCGAGCGCCTCCTTCCCGAATCCGGCCAGCGAGAACCTCATCGGCAGCATATGCTTCGCCTCCGCCTCAAAGACATCGGGTGCAACGCGTTCGCTGTCCTCGAGCACGTACGTGTGCTCCGGCTTGGCCTTGCAGTTGGCGCAGCTCGAGTGTTCGCACGTCGTACAACGGTAGATCGGCACCGACGCCGTACCTTCCCTTCCTTCGCAAATGCACTTGCGCGCGCTCTTCTGCGCGAGAGCGAGGAGGGAAGGCGAGAGGGGTGCGAAGGAGGTGAGGTCGACGGGAGCGGCTTCGAGGCGCTCTTGGCCGCGAATTCGGTCCGCGACGGCGGTGGGGGAGACGATGTCGTCCATGACGACGTCTTCGTCCGTCGGGGAGGCTTCTTTTGGCGGGAGGGACTTGCCAGCGACGACGAGAGCGGCGATGATGGCGGCTCCGACGGCGGTCGAGGACCTGCGCGAGCGTTCGTCAGTGGCGAAAAGACTACTGTGCGCCAGGTTACGACTCACATGGCGTTACCAGCGAGGTCGGCAAGCTGATCTTCGGATTCGCGCGTGAGGAGGAGCTGGTCGACGGGGATGCCCTGGAATCCCAGCGCTTCGAGACCGATGATGGGACCTCCGCGAGAGGCGACGTAAGGGACCATGTTCGGGGTGAGGCACTGGATGTGGAAGACGGCGCGTCAGATGCGAAGATGGCGGAGGGAGAACGAGAGATGCGCACGGGACAGATTCCGAAAGCCTCGCTCGACGAGCTCGTGTTGCGGTCAACGTTCTGACTGAGGTTCCAAAGCGCCGACTTGAACGCTGAAGTAATAAACGGGTCAGTTCCTCGGCTTCAAAGACTCAAAGGCAAAGAGTACGCACTAACGTCGATCCCCTCCTTCGCCATTCGGAGCACCGAAATATCCATCAAATCGAGCACTCGCTCCGTCTGCGTCGCCGCCCAATCGTTCCACGATCCGTCCGGCAACGAAGGCGGTCCTCCTCCATCCTGCCACGCCGTAAGGACCCTCTGCTGCCCGAGGAGTTCCTGATCCCTCGCGCGATAATGCCGACTCTGGCACTTGAGCCAATCGGTCGGAGCTTTCTTGGACCCGTCCTTCTGGATCTTGACCTTGGCGAGATCGATTCGGGCGCGGTGGACGCGAGGGTCGTCGGTGGGGAGGAGGAAGGCTTCGAGAGGGACGGAAGCTTGACGGCGGAGAGAGACGACGTAGTCGGCCCAGCCTTGAAGCCCGCTTCCGGCGCTTCCGAACATCTTGGGTACGTTCGACTTGGTCTTGGGCACTGCCATGAGGTCTGGAAGGAGAGAGACTCGTTAGCAAGGCCGGTAGACGGTGCAGAATGTAAGAAAAGACGCACATCCTCGAGTGCGGGTGTGAGGGATGTAGTAGTTCCTGCGGAGGTAAGGAAGGGTCAGCAACAAACGCGAGCAGAGTAAAGGAAGCGACGTACTTGGTGTCCATCTTCTGCCATTCGGCATCGTATCCGACGTCGCCGAAGCGCTCGATGACCTCGCTCCAGGGCGCCCCCAGGACGTTCTCAATGACCACGATCGGAGGCTTGTGCTTGACGATGTAGTCGAGCATGCCGAAGAAAGTCGTCCCTGCGACGAAGACGTCAGCTCTCGCCCTTCGCAATGGAGAGTCGCCGGCGCACCACTCTCCCCCTTGTCCTCAATCTTCTTTTTCTTGCCGTTGAGGGGCGAGTAGTCGACGCAAGAGGTTCCAGCCACACTATAGAGCACGTTAGATGATGGTAGAAGCGAAAGAAAGTGAGCTATAACTTGCAGGATATCGAGTCCTCCAGGAACGTCGGCAAGACCTCCGTACGCCGTGAGAGCCTGGTCGTCGCCGCTGGAGAAGGAGATATTGGTCAGCCGTGGGTAGGATGTAAGGAGCGAAGAGTACGCACAGCTGTCCGATGTCGCGGAAAAGGAGAGGAGGAGACGAAGTTGCGTTCAATGTAGGCCTCCAAACGCAGAATGTGTGGTCAGCTCTTCGGCTTACTTGAATTATGTAGGACGTTAACGAACCTGCTTGAATGGCACGATCTCGCACGAGAAAATGTGCTGGATCTCAAGCTTGACGCCGGTGAGCTCGAAGAGCGCGTTCGAGATGAGCTCGAGCGCGAGGAGCGGGCTCTCGGTCCCACTGCACATGGTTCCGACCCGGAGAGCACGTCCGCCAAGCTGCTTGACGACAGCTGTGAGTCCTTTCTCAGGCTTGCCGCTGACGAGATCCTTGAAGATGTCGGGGAGGGAGATGATGGGAGGGAGGTCTTCGTCGAGGCGCGTCTTGAGCTTGCCGTTCGAGTCGCCCTTTGGCTTGGCCTTTGCTCTTGGCTTGGGCTTCTGTTGTGGAGACACGTTAGCCGCGACGCGCAAGGGGACGCGGCGCGGACGTACCTTGCCCTCGACCTCGACGAGTTCTTCCTCCTCTGCATCCTCCTCGTTCTCCACCTCGCCCTCCTCCTCCTCCTCTTCTTCTTCCTTCTCCTCATCAGAAACTGCTACGCTCGCATCCTCCTCTCCTTCAGCGTCCTCCTCCTCCTCCTCCTCGTCCTTGGCTGCCTCCTCAAAGTCGCTGTCGTCGGCCTTGCGGGGCTTGGCGCCTTTCGCCTGGGTCGCCGGAACCAGCTCGTCGTCCGAGTTGATCTCCATATCGTTGTAGGAGATGGAGGCGCCGGCGAAGCGGCGGGGGCGTGCCATGTTGACGCGAGAGAGGGACGCGACGCTAGGTTTGGCGAGAGATTCGAGGAGGTGGATTCACGGCGGTGGAGGTCGGCTTGTGGCTATCTCTAACAGGCAAGAACTTGGCCTGATTCGATGTTCCGTTGACCTTGGCCGATATTTGGAGTTGGGAGAGAGAAAGAGCGCGTCGAGGATGAAGTGGAGCAGCGCGTGAGTGATACCAAGGTGGTAGCAGCAACTTTGCAGTCACGTTTCACTGCCAGCGTTCACTTTGAGCTGTCTTGGTAGGGAGGATACTGCACCTAGATCGCTTTGAGTTTGCGTACAGGAGAAAGAAGAGAAGAAAAAGGAACAGAAAAAGGCGCTGAGACCGCTCCACCTCCCCATCACCGCAGTGAACGGCTCGCCTTCCCTCTTCCTCCTCCTCCCAACTTCAGCCATGGACTTCCTTCAGAAAGCGGCCTCTTCGTTCGGAAACAACGACAACAATAACCAGCAGCAGCAGCAGGGACAGCAGCAAGGCCAGCAGGAGGGCCAGCAGCAGCAGCAGCAGTCAGGAGGCGGAGGGTTCATGGACAAGCTCAACAGCATGGCCGGAGGAGGAGCTGAGGGAGAGGCCAAGGAGGACTACCTCGACAAGGCCTACGACTACGCCCAGGAGAGGGTCACTGTGAGCAGCGTGTTCCGTCCCGAGGGAGGGCCCCACTGACTCCTCGTCGACGCCACAGGGCAAGTCTCAGAACAAGTACGCTGCTTCTGCCAACGCCATTGCGCAGACGGGATGACCTCGCTAACCTCTTGTTCCAACTGCAAGCGAGGACGCCATCGAGCAGGTACGTAGCTCCCCCACCCACGCGAATGGAGTCTCACCTCTGTACCACTTGGCAACAGGCTCAGGACGAGATGATTACCGATAAGATTCGCGCTGGATATAAGCAGATGACGGGCAAGGAGTTCTTCGTTGCCGTGAGTACTCGAGAGCTTCGTCTGGGAGGAGCGGGGAGCTGATGCGAGGTTCGTGCGGTGCGCAGGACAAGTGAGCAGTGCTGCGGGATCGAAAATGAGCTGGACGAAATCTGTCAATCCACGCTTTGAGGTAGTTAAGGAGGAGGTGGGAAGTGAGAGAGCCGAACGCGACGAGACGAGAGCTGCTCATTAAACCGCTCTGCTGCGTCTCCCTTTCGCTCAAATCGACGACAACAACAAGTTGCTTCGAATTACAGCTCCTACTTCTCGTCCAACAGCTCCTTGAGCTTCTCCACCCGCTCCCTCCCTCCAATATTCCTTCGCGCCAAAATCTTCAGTGCCCCCTCCAGTTGAGTCCGGACTAGGCGCGAGAGCTTCGCGTATCCCCCACTCTTCTTGACGTCCACCAGGTGTTCCTCGACCGCTCTGCACACACAGCATCAGCTCGGTTCCACCCACGCCCGAAAGATGGAACGCACTTGGTGATTCGATCGTCCCTCGCGAACAGCCAGGTCGGAATCTGCTCCGCATTCCGCACGACGTCTCCCACCCGACTCCACAGCGCCAACAACACCAGATCCCCCACCGCATTCGATACATACTCTCCCACCGCCGCAATTCCCTCCTTCATGAGCTCCCTGCTCACCCACTTGTCCAACACCTTCTCGGCCGCTCCGACCGCCTTCCCCTCCCTCCCCGCTCTCAGAGCCAACGCGATCCTCTGCGTGCTCTCCCTGATCCACTTGTCCCCATCACTCATGATGATGACCTGGAGGTACGACGCGATAAGGTCGGGTTGCGACGAGGCGAGCGAGTACGATATGGCGAGTTTGAGGCTCGCGCGAATTGAGCGAAGAAGGGATTTCGTAGCGGGCGTGACGGAGAGGAGGTCTTCGTCGGTCACTTCGTTGACGCGGCGGGAGATGGCGCCAGTGAGGAGGATGGCGATTTCGCGGTCTGCGTACGTACGTACAGGGGTCAGCTGAGTCCGCGGCAGGGGGGACGGCGAGAGAGGACGTACGTGAGGCCCCGAGGCGCATGGCGTGAACGAGCGGCGTACTCCCTCCACCAGCTGTAGACTGGAGCAACAGCTCAAACTGCCTGTCCCTCACTTCCATCAACAGAGTGACATCCTTGTCTTCCACCGCTCTAAATACCTCGAACGCCTCGTACGCTCCTTCCTTCCTAGCCCGACCCGTGCTGTTCCCCTTCCTCGGCTCCTCAGCAACGACCTGCGCTAGCACCGCTTTCTCCGGCGGAGCTGGTGGGAGCGCGTCTAGGGGGGTTTCTAGAGCGGTGGCGAGGGAGTGGGCGAGGATGTGCGAGTGGCGCGCGGCGTTGGCGGAGGATTGAGCGGTGGTGGAGAGGTGGGAGAGCGGAGGGAGGGATCGTGGGAGGACCTGTGCCGGGGGTTAGTGGCGCGGAGAGGCTTGGGAAGGTGCGACGCACTGGGCGAGAAGCGATGGTCTTTTGGCGAGAATGGCACTGAAGACAGGGTGGGTCTTGTAGTGAGCTGATCCAGAACGAGTTGTTCATCTGGGAGAGGGAGAGAGAGAGCGGACCCCTGCCGCCCCAAAGGAGTGCGGAGCTGTTGTCCCTCTTCCTCCTACCTCGTCGCCCGCTTTCGATGCCAGATCAGAGCGGCTCCTACTCTGGCTCCTCAAGTGGTTCAGCGTCTCCTCCGAAAGCCCCAGTCCCCTCGCTCCCGTTCACTAAGGTACGTCCGAAGCCCCGAGCGCCTTCGCACAGCGTGCCACTTCGCTGCGACATCCTTCACGCACGCGGGAAGGCTTCAGTAGGAGGAGGGGACTATCGTTTTCAAAGAGCGAAAGCTGTTTAGCTCTTGCTGGAAGACCGACTCAGCACCTGCACCTTCCCACCGGTATGCGGCGACCTTGGTGCTGACCTCAGACCCTCTCTCCACGCAGTTTGTCGCCCGATCCCCCTCGCAAGAAACCTTCCCTACTCCTCGCCTCCTCCCCTTCCTCGTTTCCCCCTCCGGGCGCGACGCGATCCTCGTGCGTCCTCTCCCCGTCCGACCCCGCACACCAGCTAACCCCCCTCCAGCGGCTCCTCCAATACTCTCTCCGCCTAACGATCCACCTCCGCCGCACCACTAAATCCTTCACCCGGCTCCTCGTCCTCGTCTCCCTCCTCTCCGCCTCTCGCCGCCTGCTCGGACTCCTCGAGCTCGGCAGCGCCTTCATCCGCCTCTCTCGCTCCTGGCGTCCCTCCCTCCTCTGGAAGCGGGACAAGGGAAAAGGTCGACAAGTGGATCAGGAGGACCGCTCGCGATCCCTCCGCTGGTCGGTGGCGATGTGCTTTGTGCGCGAAGGGCTCGACTTGGGGAGCGTCCTGGCAGACAATGTCTACCTCTTCAGCCGACTGCGACTCATTCCTTTGGGCTGGAAGGCGACGAGGCGTGCGGATAAGCTCGCGGACGCGACGACGCTGCTTTCTACGGCGTTGGGGCTGGTGCAAGTTGCGCAGGCGCGGAGGGAGGTGTGGAGCGAAGGGAGAGCGGTGAGGAAGGGGGTGGTGAGGCTCGAGGAACGGATTGAGAAGGCTATCGAGGCGGAGCTGAGGAGCGAGACGGAGGAGGAGGAGCTGGAGAGGCGCGACGAGGAGAAGAGGCTCAGGGAACGCGCGAGGGGGGAGAGGAGGAGGTTGAGGAGGCTTAGGGACGAGCTGAACGAGCTGTGGTGGGAGCGACTTAGGCTGACGGCAGAGGCGTTGTTTGCTGGTACGTCTCGAGCTGCGATACCGTGCGAGGGAAGCTCATCCTTTTGATGCAGGATTCGATGTGCTCGAGGTCAAGACGGGCTCGGAGACTGTACGCAGTTGGGCAGGGATGGTGTCGGCTTGGATTGTGTGCGTACCTTTCTTCGTTCCTTCGGTCGAATCTGGCTGATCGTTGTTACCCACAGGTTCTCGCAGGCCTGGTCAGAGTACGCGCGGCGTTGATTTCATATGGCCATTCCTTGGACTGGATCCCTCTGGAATACTGCTTCAAACACGGCGACGTCTAGCTGCGCGCACGCATCATCGAGGCTCTCGACTGCTTCGAGGACAGCGGGGGAAGGAAGAGCGAATGCAGCGGAGCCCGGGAGCATGCCCGACGACGTTCGTTCCCCTCCTCGACGACCTCGAGCACGGTGACTCCACTCCTGCCCGTGCTCCTTGCCTTCCCTCGATCACGAGCAAGTCTCCTCGGCACCCGCGCCAGCAACAGCTCCGTCCCAGCTCGCGCACCTTCTTCCTCCCAGTACTCCCAACCGCCCACGACCTTCCCCTCCTCGCTCCTACAGTTCCACTCAGTTCAGCAAGGGCGTTCGCGCGCCGCAGCGAGGCCAAGCCTCGACGAGGCCGCCCCGCGGCGGGCTGGCTATCCATGAGGCGCCTGGACCGGAGAAGAATGAGAGGGACTCGTGAGCGGCCCCAATCTATGGACCGCCTACGGACGTTCTTGAGCTAGGTGCAGTGCCAGCAGAGGCGTTGGTGGAGCAGAGCGGTTGAAGACAAGAGAAGAACGAGCGAGAGATCCTCTCGTAGCTCTTGTCCTCATCCCTTCAGCTCTCTCCCATCGCCAACGCGCCAGGATGGACGCCCAGTTCCAAGCGCCAGTTCTCTCCTTTGCTATCAGCTCCACTCCTACCTCATCCCTTGCTCGACGAGGCGAGCTCACCTTTACCTCCCCCACCCTTCCCTACCCCGACTCCCCTCAGCTCTCCCCCAGGGTGATATCAACCCCGGCCGTGATCGCCTACACGAGCACTCTTCCTCTTCCTCACCTTACGAGGGACAACGTCGCGCGACTGCCGACGGAGATGGCGCACGTCGCGTTGGAGCATCTGTGAGTTGGCGAGGACGCGTGTTGGTGGAGGGAGGTAGCTGACTCTGCGGTTCTGGTTCAGTCTGGAGATGATCCCTCCGCCGTTCGTCAAGGCGCCGTTCTCTCTGCACCGCTACATGGGTCTGCAGGAGAGCAAGAAGCAGCGCCAACCGATCCTTACGATGAGCCTTCGCGACGCCTCCTGCGTCGAAGCCATCTCCACGAACTCGAACACGGTCGTAATGGCAAACACGTCGCGAGGAGTACTGAAGGTGCGCTTTGTCTCCTCGGCTCTCAGCCCGGTGAACAGGATCCTGATCGTGTCTGTGCAGGTCACTCCCGCACAGTTCCTCCTCTGGTCGCTCCCTCGCCCCGCCGATATTCTCATTGCCATGGAGGACTCGATTGCTGGAGCAGCGAGCGCGACTCGGATACAGAAGAGCGTTGGGAGGACTCTGCGATGGGTTGCGGAGATTTCGCATGCGGCCAAGGTGAGCGTGTCTCGCTGAGTCCCACAGGAATGCGTGAAGCTGATAAGGTTCTTGACGCAGGCCAGGACGAACGTATTCGCACCGCTCGTCGGCTCCTCGAGCGCGCGACAACGGAAACTCTTTGCCGAGAGCCTGCTCGACGCGTCGGGATCCGCGGGGACAGCCCCCGACGACGATATCGCGGGCTACGCACTCACGCTCGACGACGCCTGCCGAGCAACCCCCTCCTCCCTTCCTTCCCTCTTCCTCGACTCCCTCGGCCCACTTCCTTCGTTGAAACCTCGCCTCGTCCTGTCCGCCGCTGGCCCGCACGACATCTTGCGACTAATCCGCGACGTTGGACTGGATCTATTCGTCGACGATTGGAGCCCGCGATGCGCTACCCTCGGCGTGGGGCTCGCCTTTGCTTTCCCCGCTCCCACCCCCAGCGACCCTCCTCTTCCCCTCGGCTCCACCAAGCTCGACATCGGGCACAGCTTCTTCGACCAGGCGTTTGCGGACGCCTTTGTACCCCTCTCCTCCTCTCCGCTCGCCGTCCCTCCTCCTCGCCATTCGACAGCACCTCTCGACGAGCCCTACTCGCCTTTCGGCCCCTCCCCTCCGACACGAGGCTACGTCCACCACCTCCTCAAATCGCACGAGATGACGGCGCACGTTATCCTTGCCCTTCACAACGCCATCGTCATGGACGCCTTCTTTACGTCGATCAGGCGGCTGCTCGACGCCGGAGGGGAGGTCTTTGCGCTCGAGGTCGCGAGGTTTTTCGAGGTGTACGAGGAGGGAACGTCGTTCTCGGGAGGAGAGTACGAGTGTGTGAAGAGTGCGGAGAAGGAGTTGGAGGTGGTGCAGGGTGTGAGGGGGAAGGGGAGCGTCAAGGCAAAGGCTGAGGCGGAAGCGGTGGCCGAGGCTCTGGAGCGCCGAGCGGAGGAGGAGGCTGGAAGTGCACTTGGGTAGTCGCACGCATTAAGTTGTCGTTGCTCAGACTTGACTCTGCTCCGCGAGCTATGCTGGTCCTTCCTCCGCTAGCTATGCTCTTCCTGCACTCTGCTTCGCTTCCTGCTCCCGGCTCGGTTCACGGACAAGGCTACGTACTCTGAGAGTTGGGGGAGAAAGACTAGGAGAGAGGGAATTAGGCGTGGGCGCGTGGACAGGGGTTTATTCCGAAGTGGTCCCGGTCGCCGGGAACGCGCTCTCTTTTAGTTTTGTACACTTTTCAGTGGGAGCAATGAGCTCAACGTGACCTGACTCTTTCCAGCACCTTCACTTTGACATTGCAAAGCACCAACGTGGTTCCGCCCACTCCTGTTGCCGCTTGGGTGGCTCACTTTTGCTGGTTTTGAATTAAACCTACAACCCAATCTGGGACAAGATTGACAGAGGGCTCGTGGCCTAGTGGAAGGGCGCCGCTTTCCGATTTTACACAAGAGGCGGAGATCCTGGGTTCGAACCCCAGCTGGCTCACTGGACTTTTTTTTTTTTTGGCATAGTAGCGTATGACCCAAGCACGCCTGGTCCGCAGAGACTAAGATCCCAACCGAGCGAGGTTGCTTCGGAAGCCCGGTAGGAGCGTAAGTTGGCATAGAGAAGAGAGTGTATCGCAAACCGAGAGATCGGGGAAGGGAGGGAGGAGAGGGCAAAGGCGGTGCGGTCGATGTTGGGAGCGCCGATGGGTCTGGAGATCTTGAGTGTGCAGAGCTTAGGAGAGCCTCGTGCAACACCAGAACTTTGCCGGACAACAGGTGCTGCCCCGTCCTGATCTGTGTCGCTGACTCAGAGCTATAATGAACCAGAGCACTCTTAATTACAGAGCCCAGAGAGAGGACTTCCTTCAGTTGGTGTCTGGCGGAGGGTGTCCTCCTCGCGCTCAGAGTTCTCGCTGTGACATCTCAACAGGCTCGGTCCCTGCCCCTTACTGTGCCAAATCGTAACAGAGAGGTTCAGAAAGGCTGGCAGCTTTCAGGGCAATCCTGCCAGGACGTGCGTGCAATGGTGAGAAAAAGACAAAAACGGGTGCTTTTGGCCTCGGCCGACCTCGCTCTCAAACACCCCTCACATTCTTTCGTTCCCTATTCCTGAGGCTTTGAATTCCTCGCAGAAATTTGACTGTTTAGCCGGGGATCCCTTCCGTGATTAGCAGCGGGGGAGGGAGAGGGAGGGACGAGGGAGAAGGACAAGGTCTTGGCCTCGAGGCACTGTGAGCAGGCTGAGGGCTCAGAGTAGTTATCCATTGCTTCTGATTCATTGACACCGTGCTCTCGTTCTCGCGTGTGAGCCGCAGGAGTGGAGGAAGAGGAGCACGGCTCAGGGAAAGGAGGCGAGAGGCCCCCAGGCGCATTTTGCACACCCGGATAAAAGCAGTAGGGCTCAATCTGAGCGGCAGTGAATTCGAGAGGCGCCGATACAGTCTCTGTTCACCGTTTCGTGAGGCTTCAGCGGGATCCGGGAGCGGTACCGCACCGCTACTGCTCACGCCCTGCTCATGCGCGGAGCCCACATCAGAAACTCTCCAAGCACACACACCCTCGCAGAATATTATACGAATATGATATGGGTTCAATGCAGCAGGACCCGAGGAGACAGGATGGATGGACACGTCTACAGCTCAAATGCCGTCGGATCAATGTAGTCGACCTCCTCTTCGCCGGTAGCGAGGAGACGCGAGTACTCGAGGATAAGGCGGTACATGTATGAACTAAGTCTCAAACGAATCAGCGCACGTCAAAGGGAAGAGAGAAAAGAACGCACGCCATGTCGACCGTTCGCCAGTACTCCTGCGCCCAAACTCGCCCATTCTCCCCAATCTTCTCCGCAAGCGAATCATGACCTCCTTGACCTTCAGGTGTGCCAATAAAGAACGCCAGCGTGTCGTACAAATCCGAGTAGTCGACCTTGATTGGGACATAGCTGCGAAAGGCGTCAGGGGGGGAGGGGGAGCGAAGGAGACCAAGGAAGACGCACTGAACCCAAGGCTGAACGCGATCGGCGTACCACTCGGGGAATACGGTAGATCTGCAGGAACGAACGAGGTCAGCACGAGTCCCGGGAAGAACGGCGAGCAAAGACGCACTTGAGGACCAGCGAGCGAGACGACATGAGGCGATGGAATCGACCGCTCCAGCCGTTCCCATCAACGTCCATCATGTACTTGTACTACCACAGAAAACGTCAGCTCCCACACTTTCCCACCACAGCACGAACACGAACGCACCTGCAGTGAATCATCCAAACCCTTGATGTCCTTGAAATTGATCGTCTTGCGCATAATCTCGCACGTCTCGGGATCACACTGCACCGGTCCAGTCGTGAACGACGTGTCCATGTAGAGGCGGTTGAGCGAAGCGACGGTCATGTTGGATTCCCGCGTCGCGCCGCGCTGAGACCAAATGACTTGACGATCTCCTTCCATGTCCTGGCTCATCATGTGCAGTCGAACACGCTGCGAGAGCTTCCAGGGCGTGTGCTTGTCAAACTCGACTCCGGTCGTCGAGCCTGTGAAAGGAGTCAGCGCCGCCCAAACAACGAAAAGCGCACAGGACGCACCTCGCCAAAGGAGCTGGTTCTCGGGCTTACGATCCCACGGCGGGTCGTAGCCTAGGTAGGTGGGAGAGTACTGCTCGAGCGGAGTGACGAGAATATCGGCGTGAAGGCCCGTCTTGGCGAAAGTGAAGAGAGGGACGAGACCGCTGAGAGGAACGCCTTGCTGCATCGTATGACCGTGGAGCTTGCGGAATTCGGGATGCTGGCAGAGGTCGGCGGCCTTGGGGTGGTCCCAAATGAACGAACGGAGGGCGGTACCGGAAAAGTCGGGAGTGGGTTCGCCTCGCTCAGCTCGGCGGAGAGGAGAGTTGCTGGCGCAGGCTTTCGCAAAGTTGGAGAGATGAGGGTCGTCGGGCTCGAGGAATTCTGAAGGCCCGTAATCTGCAGGGAAGGAGCCAACGCAAGTCAGCAACCAAGTAAGGAGCCATCCGAACCGAACCGGCGACGCACATTCGCCTTGAGACGCCAGTTCGACCATGCGATCGCGCTGAGAGTAGGGAAGCATGACGGCAGGGTTGTCGTCCACGATGAAAGTGCAGTTGATCGCGCGAGGGAGTCGGCCGGAGAATAGCTGAAGGACCTCAGCGACGTCCGTCGCGCGCTCGAGACCAGCCCATTGCCCGTAGGACTTTGGGGCACCGGCTTCTCCAGGAAGCATAGCGAGGGTGAAGGTGTGAAGTCGCTCCTGCATGACCTTGTTGCGATGCCGACTATCGTGAGGTTCGCTGCCGAGATACGCAAAGTCAGCTCCGAGGTCTTCAGAACAACGACGAGGAACGCACAGAGCTCGATGAGGCGCCATATCGTGGTCGATCTGGTCGTACTCGTCCCTAAGCTTGACGTTGTTTCGCTCCGCAAACTCCCACCTACAACGCAGCACGCGGCCAGTCAGCTCCCGTCGCCTCCCTCTCCTCCGAAACGAACGCACCACTCGTCAAAGCCCTTGGGCGGATTCCGCTTGTAGCGCAGCTTGTACTCCTTCACAGCCTCCTTGAGCGTCCTGCTCTGCTTCGCCAACTTGTCGTTCCAGCGCCGCTGAGCGGCCTCGATTAGGACCTCGATGGGGTGTCGTCCGAGAGGGTTGACGAGGAGGAGGCCGTTGGGATGGAACGTGTGGGAGAGTCGAGCGGCCTTCTCGGCTGAGGTGAGAGGTCGCTTGGGGTCCGCAGCTGATTGAACGTCGGACCAGCGGTTGATGCGACTACCGACGGCGGGGGAGATGCGGTGGATGAGCTTGCCGCTCTGTCGAATGAGGGGGATGAAGACGGGGGAGACGGGAGTGCTGGCGAGGAGGTGGTAGTTGGCCAAGCATACTGTGCCGAGGATCCAGAGGGCGAAGAGGCTGGCGAGAAGGACGAGCGCTCGTCGCGACTTGAACGGTCGGACGGAGATGGCCAGCAGCCGCGAGCTGAGCGTTCCTTGCTGGAAATCAGCCCGTGAGCGCCTGCGCTTGTTGCGTGGTTGACCTCCTTCTGTTCGTGTGCTGTCGTAGGCGGGGCCGGAGGAGATGAAGGGAGAAGGAAGAGGGAGGATCAGGTCTGGAGAACCAGCCCTCGAGGGTCGTCGAGCGTGCATCGAGTGAGCGAGAAGAGTGGACCAGGCTAAAGAAGAGCCTTCTCCCCTCAAAGGTTTGTGAGCGTCGCTGTTGAGCTACTCTAATTAATCAAGGTGAGGGGAAGTGAACTGCGGTTCTCCGCGGACGTCTTTGGCCTATCGCTCAACATCTGTCTTGCTCTCTTGAAGCCCTTCGACCTACACCGCCTGGACGTCTGGCTGTCCCTCAAGCTCTCCTCGCTCGGCGAACGACCACCACGTCTCCCCTTTCAGAAGATCGCCCATCCTTCAAGTTGCCTCGAGATTCAGGCACGTAACGACTCTGCCAGCCTTGATCCGGGTGCTCGGGGCGAACAGCAGCTCACACTCCAACCACAGCCCAACGCTCGCCGACGTCAGAGCAGCAAAAAGCCTTGCAAGATTCCTCACACTATCGCCGGACCCGTCTTCTCTCCTTCGCCTCATCGCTCCCCGTCTCCAGCATCAGCCCTCTCTCCTTCTCCACCAGCTCCTTCTTATCATCTTCTCTACTCAATTGCTCGTCTGCGACTCAACTCCTCTTGCTCGCCCGCGCCAGCTCTCCCCTCTCAAAGGCAACGTACGACGAACCCGGTCGTGCTTCTCCCCCTGCTGGAGGGACGAAACCTTGGGCGCTCGCTCGACGTAGTGGAGGCGGGAGGGAAGGCGAGGTGGGGAGAGGAAGAGAGTCGAGCGGAGGGCGACGAGCGTGGATCCTGGTGGGAGGGATGTACCCGCAGCTGATCCCGCCGACGCTTTCGACGAGGCCTTCGAGCGACGGGAGGTGGAACTTGCGCTTGAGCACACGGTTGGTGAAAGATGGGCGGTGTGCGATGGATGGGGGAAGGCACGAGGGGAGAGAGGAGAGCACGGGAGGGAGGCGGAGGGTGGAGGGGAGCTGCTCGTCTGTCGTCCGCGTCCAAGGGTTCGGCGGAGAGAGCCGAGATCCTAGTCGAGCGACAGAGAAGGAAAGGTTGGAGGGTCCTGGCAAGTACGTCGAGGCGCTGTTTGCCGAGTCTGCGGACAAGTCGCTTCCAGCGCTCGAAGGCGGTGGCGTGAAGGCTCTGCTCGAGGAGAAGTCGCTTTTGCGGGCGAACGACGACGATGGCTGTGGTTGGGGAGGGACGTTGGTCGGGGAGGAGAGGGGGTAGGGGAGGTTGGGGAGAGGGAGGGGGGAGGGGGAAGGACGGCTAGCGAGGGCGCTGGCCAGGCTTGGAGAGGGGCCGTAACTGCTTTGGCGTTCTGCGAGGCTAGGAGATTGGATGCTGTTGCTGAGGATGGAGGTGGACGACGACGACGACAACGACCAGCGTTTCGGCCTCGACAGCTCCTGCTTTCGACTCTGCTCGTCCTTCGTCGTCCACCTCACTCTCGATCCCGGCATCTCTGAGCAGGGAGGAGACTTGACGACGATTCGACTCACTTTCGCTCGTCGATTTTGAAACCAAATCTACCTCGCGAGGTCAGCGCCGACTTCGCAACGCTCCGAGCTTCACTCACTTGAACCTCCCTGTTCGTCATCCCCAGCTGCTCACTCAAGCTTTCCCTCGCGTCGAAGCAAGGCTTCTGATTCTGCTCGAAGATCGAAACGAGGACTTCGAGCTGCTCGGGGACGATGGTTTTTCGCATTCGCCGTGTCTGCAGGAGCGTCTCGACGGAGGACTCCCACATTGCGGTGGATTCTTGAGCGTGGATAAAGATGAGGCGTTGCGAGTTGGGGGTAGGAGGTTGGGAGATGGGAGAATGGGGAGTGGCGGGATCAGGAGAGTGTGGAGGCGAGGTTGGTCGAGTTTGGAGAGGGGAATGCGAGGGGTGTCGGCAGGGTGCTGCGAATACCGGGAGAGGAGGATTGCCAGTGACCTAGTGGCGAAGGAGGACTCAGCTCGCAATCGCGAGAGTGAGGGGAACGAGAACACCTACGGCTTGGTGCGCACCGCCTTCGTGCGAGGAGTAGCCCCTCAAATCGGCATCCACGGGCATTTGCGATTCTGGCAGCTTGTTTGGTGTCTTTCCGATGCGAAGGTGAGAGCGAACCGATGGTTTCGAGGGAGGAGAGATCTGTGGTCTTGCGAAGCGGGTTTCCTGGCGTTGAGAGGAAGGCGAAGAGGCATTCGTAGGATACGGCATGCAGGCCTGACTCGGGGGGTCGAAAGATTGTAACAGGACGAACGGACTTGTTGGAGGGGTAGGGGGATCAATGAGAGGGAAAGTAGAAAGGTCGCTGGACAGGCGGTGAGCGCGTGCTTTCTGCGACTCTGTCTGGCCAGGTTCGGAGTGCTGCGCACTCCCTTCCTACGAATGCCCCTTTTGAGAGCACAGAAGAGATCCTCGCACGTAGAAGGGTTTGATCTTCAGCGATCTCGGCGCTTGCAGTCCGCGGGCGCTCCCCACGAAGTTCCGCCCGAACCCACCCTCCTCAGTTCTGTCTCGTCCTCCCAAAAAGAGCTCGCAAGTAAAGACCAAGCTAGACCTTGTACGGCTTGTGTACCATGGCCCTCGTCATTCTCCTCAGTGTGATTTTAGCACATTCCTCGCGCATTCCCGGCTGGACGCCCTACGGACTTGCCTTTTTTTTTTACGTAGGCGGCAGAGGACCGCGCATTCCACAGAAAATTGCAAGCTTTAGGAAGCGGGAGCACGTCAAAGTGCGGGGGAAGGAAGAACGTCGCCAAGGAGCGCTGGACCCACCCCTCGCTCCCCTCGCTTCCTCCTTCCGGCCCTTCGTCCTCCGAATCCCACCCTAGAGCCAGGTCACCCTTGTCCGAGTCTCAGATTGGAGTTCCAGCCACGTCCCGCACCTCTGCGTGACTCGAACTCGACTTATAAACCGGCGCCACTCTCAGTTCTGGCTCCCTCCGGAGTCCGGCTTCAAAACACTCACGCGCGCTGGCTCGTTCCTTTCATGGACGATGTTTACTGATGCATATTGCTCTACATCGGTGTCGGTACCCACTCCTGCCTGTCATCCTGCAGCCCAGTAGCTCCAAAAACATCCTGCACCCAACCTCCGCCAAACATCGGCGCTGCGAAAAGATCCTCCAGGTTGAATGGCATCGGAAGCGTCGGGAGAGCTCCGAAGCTGTAGAGCGTGGCGTCGGAGCTGACGGAGGGGGAGGGGAAAGCCGCGTTGAGATGGAAGGAAGTGGTCGGGAGGGCGGATGAGACTTCGAGTTGGAGGTTGAGGACGGCGATTTCGAGGGACGATACGAGCTACTCGTCTAGAGGACGCGACCTTCCGATCTTCTTGAGCGTGCTGAGCATCCTGGAGAGTAAACAGAGTCAGCAGCTTGACCTTCGCAATCCCGCACGGAACGAGCAGAGATGGCTCACCAGCCGAGCTCCACCATCTTTCTTAATCCCCTCCCCACCCTCCCCACCCTCCTCGACCGTTTTCGACTCCATCGAGATCGCAATCCACCTCTCGATCCTTGTACTAGGCCAGTTGATCATGAACGGCAACGACGGCGCATTGTGCAAGCACGACGCCATCATCCTCGCCGCCTTGAGCGTCGACCGATAAACGGGCTCAAGAAGAAACTCGTATCGCTCCGAGAGGCGACGTCGTTCAGGCAGCGACTCGGACGTTCCTTCCTTGAGCGCGTCGATGCGTTGACGAAGGTTGGCGTAGACAGGGAGGCAGAGGAAGCACCATGCGAGCCTCAAGCTGTAGAGGGAAGATTTGAGGACGTAGTCTCATCGATTCTCCCGAAAGAAGGGAGAGAGGGGGAGGGCGCCTGGGCCCGAGGTGACGGAGTAGACGAGGGCGATGCGTTCCTCCAAGACGGAACAGAAGCGCGAGGGCAGGTCGAGTATCGCGCTGAACTTGACGAGGTAGCGCTCGTCGAGGGGCTGACGACGACTCTTGAGTGCGAAACAACGATGGGAGACCGGCGAGACCAGCGAGGCGAGCGACGACGGAATCACGAATAGCGAGTATCAAAGATTGAGGAGGCGCCAATTTTACGAGGAAGAGCTCGCCCAGTCTGCTCGTTGAGGCAGTGGCTGAGGTGGTGACAGCGAGCGCCTTCACTGAAAGAAACGAAGTGGAGAGGGGAGAGCGAAGAGGAGGCGAATTCCGATTTTATTTCCCAACCTTTTCCTCCTGCTGACGTGGCCCTTTCTCCTTCTCTCCTCCTCCTCCTCCTCCTCAACACAGTCAAGCTCGACGCTCCTCACAACGATGCCCTTTCTGCACGCGTCGCGTCTCGACACGTTCAAGGAATCCGCTCCCGTTCCTCACGTGGATTGATCTGCGTGCCATTCAAAACTCAAACTCTTCTCTGCGCTCTGAACAGCTCTCCGTTCGTCTTCATCCTGGTCTGCTCTCTCCTGCTGCACAGACTGCTTCAAGAATCAAGTCCTTGCCCTGGGCAGTTCACCGGACAAGGAAACACAACATTAAGGCACGAAACGATCGTCCGCTAACCTTTCCTAGTGCGGCCATCTCTATTAATTGAGAAGCCGTGTGCTGATGGTCTCTCCTCCTCTTCTCCTCTCTCTCCAGCGCCCCACCACCGCTTTCCCCATGGCGACGCCGACCAGCAACGGAGCCGACAACGATCCCGCCACGCTCAGGAGCGTCTCGCAAAACCCTCGGTGGAAGCGCCACGCCTCCCTCGACGCGGGAGTCGGCCAGTTCCGCGTTCGAAAGAACTCGTGGTCGCAGTGGAACGGAGGACACCTCAAGCCAAGCCCCATCTCTTTCAACAACAGCTATGGCCGACGCGACGAGGAGAAGCGCCTCGTCTTCGACTTCCCGCCCAACTCCCCTCCCCCCAGTCCCACCGCCCTCCTTGCGTCCATACCGAAGCGGCGCGGTTTCGTGTCGTTCGCTCTCCTCGTACTGGGTCTCGTCGCGTTTGGAGGGTTCGGAGGGATGGCATGGAACCACGGAGGTCGCCGAAGAGCGGAGCACATTCTTGAGGACTTTGGGCTGCTATCCCAACGCGTATCTGGGTGAGTACACGCAATCTAGTTTCGTGCAGGGCAAAGCTGACGATTTCGAGCGCAGCTGCGAAGAGCCTTATTCCGAGTACGGACGAATGAAGGCGGATCAGGACGTTCCCGAGCGAAATCAGTGGCTCCCCTACGATCCTACCTGCACGCCGCCAGAGCTCATGGCATCCCTGCGTCGAACAACCCTCGCTCTCGGAAGCGAGACAACCGAACCTCTCGCCCTTCCCACCTCCCGCCCTTCTCCCCATTCCGACTCTTCCCTCCCCCTGCCCTGGCTCCAAGGCCGCACCGTCCTCCTCTTTGGCGACCACGTCGAACGCCTACACAACCGCGATTTCTGCAACCTCTCCGGCGGCGTCTTCACTACGATCGCACTGGACCACCCTCTCTCCCCTCCTCGCTTCGAGAACGGCATCGACGAGAAGGTCGCTCCCGGCAACCAGACCAGCTTTGACGAGAGTCGGCCCTCGGTCTGCTACATCGACAACTACGACTTTATGGTTGTGACCGTCTTCCACTACGGACTCGCGAACCGCGTCGAGTTCGAGCGGGAGTCGCTCTTCAGGGACGCGCATTTCTATCCTCCAGGTACGCCTTTCGCCTCTCGCTCCCTCAATCCTCCCCTAACCTATCTCTTGACGCAGTCGCCATGTCCGATCGCCTCTCGCACATCGCCATCCTCCTCCTCTCCTCATCCCTCCGACTTGCCCTTATCCCGACCTCCTCGAATTCTAATTGGGCTTCTGGGACCTCCGCCACTTGACCGCTCTCGACGAACAACACGGTGCCGACCCATTCAGCGAGCTCTCGACCTCCCGACTCCAATGGTACTCCGACCGACTCTCGCACAGTCTCTCGGACCTCCAGACCTCCTTCCCCGGCACTCCCCTCCTCTGGCGATCCCTCCACCAACCTCCCAAGTTCAGCAACACTCCTTTCTCTCGCGTCGCCGCCCTCGATCACCTCAGTCGAAAAGTCATCGCCGACTTGAACCGGAACCGTCGAGGAGGACGAACGCACCTCTCCTCCCCTCCTCTCATCAAGCAGGATCGCCCGAGCGCGAGTCGTCCTCGACCCCGCGAGCGGGAATCGTCGCATGCGCCATTCCTGAACCTCGTCAAGGGTCGGATAGGGAAGAAGGAGCGGATTCGAGACGTTCCTGCGGTGGGAGTCGGGCGCGGTGTTGCGAGCAAGATTAGGATCGACGAGTGGGGGCGCTTGATGTTGGGGCAGGAGCATTTAATGACGGATACGGTGACGGCGCCGTTGCCGGGTGGCTACGTTTGGGGCGATATTATGCTCTTCGAGTGAGTTCTTCCCTCTCGCTCGCTCGCTCTTGTCGACTTCGGCGAGCTGACGACTTTCTTCCTTCGCAGACTTCGACGAGCAGTTCTGGGTGCGTGAGAGGTTCATCGCGGCTGTACGAGGGGTAGTTGATTCGGGTAGTTCGTTCGAAGGGAGGCTCTCAGTTCTCTCAGTTGTTGTGCAAGATAATCCAGTTGGCCAGTCCATTACTACTGCGAAGCTCAAATACGAAGAGAGCATCGCTCTCCAGCCGAGGACGATGCCCTCGTCTCCCACTCTAGCTCGACAAATACGACAAACTGCGACCCGAACCGTCAGATCGCTCTTCGTCAGAGATGAAGCGAGACGACGCACCCCGATTTCTCAAACTCAAACCCCGCCTTCTCCTCCGTGGGCGTCGCGTTGGCTATTCGAGCGCCGAGGAACTGAGACGGCACCGTGAACGAGTCGGCCGATTCTGACCGCGCCATCATGCCGGGGCGCAAGTGCGACTTGATCCGTTCGACCTCGGTGGCAGAGTCGGGCGAAAGGAAGGCGGTCGAGGCTTCGGCGGAGGGAAGGTCGGAGGACGGGGTATCGGTGGAAGGAATGGAGGACGTAGGGGCGGAGGAGGAGGATCCAGAATTGTACGAGCCTTCGATGACGGGGAGAGTCGGTCTCGCTTGCGCCAGAGCGGGTTCTCGCTGCGAGTACGAGCTCGCGAACCCGTTGCTCGAACCCGTCGTCGCCGCCGTCCTCCCTGACTCCGAATGATCGGCCGAATCCGATCCTCCCGCCGCGAGTTCCTCGGGCCGACTGTCGTAAGGCGCAAAGCCAAAGCTCCCAGGCTGCTGAGCGACCTGCGACATGTGCTGGTAATACTGCTGCTGGCTGAGGCGGTTGTCGGGGAGGGGAATGTGGGAGAACGACGAGGGCGAGTGCTGAGATCCGAAGCCGTCGTGCGAGTGACTGCTGTGGCTCTGCATGCTCTGGCGATGAGAGAGGCGGCGGCCGTAGCTCCGAGCGTCGTACTCGGGTTGTCGCGAATCGCGATAGCCCGCTTGAGGACCGTAGCCCTCGACCTCCGGACTCGTGCTCCGGTACGCTCCTGCTGCTCCATCCACCGACCCTCCGTACCAGCTCTGCTGATTCCCCTGCCCTCCCATCGAAACGCCACCGTCCTTCTCGCTCATCATCGCTCCGCTGTCTCCACTCTGGTTCCCTCCATCCTCGTCCTCCGCTCGAGCGCCGACGATGACGCCAGGTGAATGCGCAGAAGGCTTCCACATTTCCTCGGTAAAGTGCTCGTCTCCGTCGCGCCGGAAGAAGCCTCGCGACTTGAGGAACCAGAGCAGGCCGACGACCATGAGGAGCCCCGCGATTCCTCCTACGACGCCTCCCGCTATTGCACCTGGGTTGGCTTTGCTGCTCGAGCCGCGCTTGCCGGGTTGTAGGAGGGCGATGGAGGTGGAAGTCGAGACGCGGCCGGAGTTGTCGGTCAAGGTGAGGAGGACGGTCGAGAACTGGGTGATGGTGGAGGGTTCTTCAGTCGTGCGAGGTGTTGTAGCTGGTAAAGGAGGGGCGGTGGTGAGAGGAGCGGAGGTGGACGGCGGAGGGGTTGTCGTTGAGGAAGGGGAAGGAGTGGTCGAAGAGCATGAGGTGCTCACGGCGCCTGGCGACGTCGACAGGATCGTCTCGACGTTCGTAAAGAAGCTCGTTAACGACTGCACGCTCCCCTAACAAGACGACAACAGGGAAAGATTGTCAGCTCCCGGATCCTGCTTCCCTAAGGCCCACCTCCTCCTCTTCTTCTTGGCGAGAACGGGGACGCCGCACTTACGGGGATAGTGGAGGTGACAGGATCGAAGCTGGTGCTAGTCGTGCAAGAAGGAGTCTCGCAAGTCGTGTTCGTTGGGCAGGCGGTGGCGGTTGGGCAAATGGTGACGAACACAGCGGTGCTTGTTGTGACCGTTTGCGGGGAGCCAGTCGACTGCAGTGACTCCGAATCAGCTTTCTTCCCTACAGACAGCCTCACTGCCACTCACCACGACGACCGTACTCCCAACCGACGAGACGAGCCGCGAGAAGACCTCGTCCGGAGCCGTCAATGTCTGGCAAGACGCCATTCAATTTGCGTGGTGCGGGAGGGAGCGACCTTGGCGAAGGGAGGGACGGAGGGGAGTGGTGCTGAGGGACGAGGGATCTTGATTCGGCTCGAGAAGCTTTCCTCGGGGTCGGCTTGAAGAGAAGAGGCGGGTGCAAAGGCCGAACGAAGGTAGAGGGGTTCCCGCCTGGCGGAGACGACCCGGGAAGGCGATAGGAGGAGCTGCTGTTGTTGGAACGAGTGGTGATGCGCGAGGTGGGCGTTGAGAGTGTCGAGCTTGTCGTTGTGTCAAA
>KZ627148.1:1790182-1931720 GCA_002917775.1 Glaciozyma antarctica PI12 | reverse complement strand
CAGCTTACTCGATTCGAAGAGTCCCGGGGAACCTCATTTCCTCCCACTGAGAACGCTATATCAGCCAGCAGATCAGGAGGAACGAAACGGAGGGAGAACGCACATTGGGAGGCTGGAACTTGGTTGAAATCGCGAGGTTGAGAATGATGGCCTGGGATCTCGCTGTTAGTTCGGCGCGACGACGAGAGCGAACGAAAGGACGCACCATTGGCTCCTCCGAAACGACTCGCTGGCCGATCTGAACCCTCTCATCAGGTCCCATCGCGCTCGCGTTAAGCTGCCACGTCTCGGTCGCGTTCATCGACCAAGTGATGCGTCCGTCCGCTCCGGGATCGTACTCGAAACCTTTTGAGAAGCGAACGAGTCAGCGCTGCGGGCAGAGAAAGAAGTGTGCGAAGCTCCGCACCGTAGTTCGTGTATCCCCTGCCTTCGAAGGAGGTCGCGTCGGTGAGGGTGATTACAGACATCGACTCCTGGTTGATCGATCCGTGCCAGGTGTCTGCGAAGAGTCATCGTCAGCGAAAGCCTCGCTACACGAGAAGGCGCAAGGACGTACTCTGGAAGGTGATGGTGTCGTCCCAAACGCGGATGAACGGCGTCTCGTTCCTCCAAGCGTAACCGGCCTGCAGAAGAGCAAGGAATGAGCGCGAGCTCGAGCTGAAGCGAGCGCGACGAGAGCTTACCGTCATCGGAGCGACTTGGATCGACTGACTGGCTGAACCGACTCCGCGGTAGTCGACCTGAGCTTCGTTGATATCGACTGCGCGAGCAAGTCAGCGACGACGATCTCGCAGGGTTGAGAGCGACGCACTCTCTGCACCCCCACGACCGATGTTGCTGCGTGGACCGGGATGATCTTCTCCAGGGCAAGTGCAAGCAGAGGCACGCTGTCCACCAAGCTGTGGAGGGCGGGAAAGCGTTAGCTTTGATCTGAATCGCGAGCGAGAAGGAGAGGACGAACGTATGAGAGCGCTCCTCCGTAATCGGGATCGCCCGACCGCCTTGCTGCGATGGGATCCGTTCCATTCGGCCAAGTCTGGTTCGGTAGAGTACCGACGTCGCAGGAGTTGTAGCTGCGGGAGAGATTCGTAAGCTGGAGTTTCCAGAGCGAGAACCCGACAAACTCACGAGTAAGGCCACATCCCGTCGGCGGTTGCACCGTACCCAGGACGAACGAGGTTGCCTATAGTCCAGGCTCCAGGCCAGTAGCCTTGAACCTCTGCGTTACCGGGCATGGACATGGAGACTTCGATGTAGCCGCCAGTGAAGCTGCGAATGTGCGCCGAAATCAGCTACGCATCCTCGACATTGTCGCCCGCTCAACGCACCAGAACTTGTTCCAGGACTGAATCATGCCGGAGCGGAAGTTGAGGCCGTTGATGGGCTCCTCAGTCATGAGGATCTCGAGAGCTCCACCGTTGGTCGTCACGGCGTCAGGATCGTACCACTCGAGATCTGTCGCCAAACGTCAGGGGGGAGCTCAGCAGCGACGAGGAGCAGAAGTTGCGCACCGGTAGTCGCCCTGCGACGGAGAGGTACGCGTCAGTAGTGTTCGTGTATCAAAGAACGGGCGGACGCACCAGTAATGAAGGTCTACGGCCTCCCAGAAAGGATCGTCTCCGGCTGCGGTAAAGGTTCGTTAGCCCCCAGAACCCGACATCTCAAGAGTTCCGCGTACGCCAGAAAGTGCGACCATCGGTGTTGAACTATTGAACAAGACGAGTCAGATGCTGGACCTCCTCATCAATGTGCGAGCAACTCACCTCATCCGAGAAGACGAGGTTGTACGTCTCGCCATCGAACCCGACGCGCGAACGGACCGAACCAGGCGTATCGACGTCGATAAGGCTAGGAAGTCCCGTGTCGGGAACTTGTCCAGATCCGTTGATGCCTCCGAGGTTCCATCCCAAGCTCGACGACGTCCCAGGGAAGCCACCGAGGATCGCAAAACGGTAGATAGGCCACCTGCGTTCCCTCATTAGCTCCTCTTCCTCGAAAGCTCCTTCAGCTGAACCACTCACCCGGCGAACAACCCGACGAGAACCACAATGAGCAAGATGAGACTCCCTCCGTTCAACCAACCGCGCCCACTCCAGTTCGCCCACTGCTTGTCGAGCATTCGGTCAATCTCCGGATCCGGGTCATGAAGGTAGTCGTCCGCTTCAGCGTTCTCCTTGTCCCACAGCAACGCCGTGTTCGGTTCCCCCCTCCTCTGGGCATGCGCCATGCTCGAATCGAGGGCCGAACTGTCGGGGCTGAACGCTCCTCCGAGAGAACCGTCCGAGGCGGAAGCGGTGCTGTAGCGGTTGTAGGCGATCGACGGGACGTCCTGGCTCAGGTCAATCGCGACGTCGGAAGAGGCGATGCTGTCGCGGCGGTTGAACGGGGCCTGACCGCTGCCCCAGTTCGAGTACGTCGACGAGCGGGGAAAAGGGCCAAAGGATCCACCGACGGCACCGGTAAGAACGCCTGTGTGCGGGGGAGAGCGCGATCAGCGACGACTCGAGTGAACAAACATGGGCTCTCGGACCACTCACCGAAAGAGGCAGCGTCGAGCTGCGAGTCCCGCCGGTTGTGAGAGAGGGCTGAACTCGAGTTCCTGCTACGAGGAAGGATGGCAGCCTCCTCGCTGCTGGAACCAGAGCTTCCAGCGCGAGTGACGGGTCGATGCGAGTTCCGATCCGCGTGTGGGTTGAGAGGGGACGAGGCGGAAGCGGAGGGTGTGAGGCGGCGGTTCGAGGTCGAGGCAGGGAGGGGAGGGGAGGTAGGGACGGGAATGAAGTCGGGGTTGGACATGGCTGGAGGGAGTGCGAGTATCTCCAGAGGAGGAAGACTCTGGCGAGGGTGACGGAGTTGCCGATGAAGACTTGCTAAAGGCGAGCGCCTGGTCGAGGGAAGGGCTGGTACTGCCTGGCGCGGGGTGACTGCTGTGCTTGCAGGAAGGCTAAAGTTGGCTGAGGAGAGGGAACCGGAGGAAGTTAACCAACAACTCGCTCAAGTCGAACGATTCTTGGCCTTGGCTCAGGCCTCACTCAGGCTGGCGGAGTTCTTCTGAGACCCTGTCACCGCCTCAGCCTCTGTGTTCGCTCTTTGGGGGTTGCCTCTCGCACACTCTCTCTAGAAGTGTACAAGAACGAGAAAACCAAACGAATTGCAAGTCGAAAAATCTAGGTCACCGAGTACTTGGGTCCTCCTCCTCCCTCGGGCACCGTCCACTCGATATCCTACGAAAACAGCTCGATCGTCAGCCACAAGCGTCGTCGCAAAGTAGAAAAGCACGCACCTGAGTAGGAACCTTGATACTGCACGTCTTCTGCGAACGCAAACCCATCGCATCAGCTCAAGTCCGCGCGACGCACGACGACGAAAGGGACTCACGCAATGCACGCAGTTCTGCGAATTGATCACCAACTTCTTCCCCAACGCATCTGCCTCTGCTCCCTCAGCGTCGACATACTCGTACACCCCCGCCGGGCAAACGCGTCCCAACAATCCCGCAAACTCGCCGACGTTCTCCTCGACGTGGTGCTTCCGATCGGCAGCCTTGATCGCGAGGTGTATAGGCTGGTTCTCGGCGTGGTTTGTGCCGGAGAGGGAGAGGGCGGTGAGGAGGTCGAAGGAGAGGACGCCGTCGGGGGAGGGATAGTCGATCGGCTTGAACTCGCTGGATGGCGGGGACGATGGGTTAGCGAGGAAGCGACGAAGCGATGGGAAAGGGAACGCACGAGGCGGGCTTGGTGGAAGCGTGGTCCTCCTTGGGGTGGTGGAACGTCCAGGGTACGCGGCCCTTGAGGAGGATCGAATCGATTCCCGAGTAGATGATGCCGCCCAAGTTGCCGAGAGGGTTGTGGAAGCTCGGACGAAGGTTGCGCACCTCCTTGAGTTCCTTGGCGACCCAAGAGTTGTCGAAACCGGTTTGGTACGAGGAGATGTCGACGGGGGAGGTGAGCTCCTCGACGTCTTCGGGAAGGGCGGCGAGAGCGGTGTAAGTCGCTTCGGCGGCGAGCATGCCCGACTTCATCGCGGTGTGCGTTCCTGCAGACGCACGTTAGCGGGAGAAGAGCGTGTAGAGACGAGGGAAGACGCACCCTTGATCTTGGGGACGTTGAGGAATCCAGCCGTGCAGCCGATGAGTCCTCCGCCGGGGAACGTGAGCTTGGGGATCGACTGGTAGCCTCCCTCGTTGAGAGCTCGAGCGCCGTACGCGATGCATTCACCGCCTTCGAGGACCTTGGCGAAGAGAGGGTGGTGCTTGAGTCGCTGCGATGGGGACTTCGCGTTAGCTGCGATTAGCTCTCGAGATCGCAAAGAAAGGAACGCACCTGGAGCTCCTTGAAGGGACTGATGTAGGGGTTGGGGTAGTCGAGGCCGACGACGATACCGAGAGAGACCATCTCGTCCTCCATGTGGTAGAGCCAAGTTCCGCCGTAGGTCGAGTTGTCGAGAGGCCACCCGAGCGTGTGCTGGACGGCGCCGGGGGTTGTGGTTCTCCTTCTTGATCTTCCAAACCTCCTTGACGCCGAGTCCGTACGTCTGAACGTCCTTGCCCTCGCGAAGTCCCAAGCGCGAGATGACCTTCTTCGAGAGACTGCCGTGCGCTCCCTCGGCGAACAGAGTGACCTTGGCGTGGAACTCCATGCCGGGCTCGAAGGCGTCCTTGGGCTGGTAGTTCTTGTCGAGTCCAATCTCGTTCGTGACGACTCCCTTGACGCCCTTGCCGTCCTCGGTCCAGAGGACCTGCGCGCCGGCGAATCCGGGGTAGATCTCGACGCCGAGTTCCTCGGCCTGCTCCGCCATCCAGCGCGTGAGCTTGGAAAGGGAGATGATGTAGTTGCCCTTGTTGGACATCTGAGGAGGGTGGGGCATCGGGAACGACTTGGTCGGCGTGAGCCACCGCATCGAGTCCGAGACGGCCTCCTGGTTGAGAGGAGCTCCCAACTCCTTCCAGTCGGGAATAAGCTCATCGAGAGCGCGAGTCTCGATGACAGCGCCAGAGAGGATGTGGGAGCCTACGAATCGCGGGAGTCAGCTCGGTCAAAGAGAGGAGGGGAAGAGGGGGGGACGGGCGACTGACCGATCTCGGCGCCCTTCTCCAACACGACGACCCTCAGCTCTCGACCCTCCTTGTCTGCCAGCTGCTTGAGTCGAATCGCCGCCGAAAGCCCAGCCGGTCCTCCTCCCACGATGCAGACATCCACCTCGTCCGAGACCCGTTCGACGGTCGAAAGGTCGAAAGCGTCCTCGTCGACTGGTTCCGCCTGAGCGCGGCTGAGACTGGCGGAGAAGGGGCGAGAGGAGGAAAGGGAGGGGACGGGGCGAGTGCGGTGAAGGCGGGGAGTGAGGGTTGAGGTGGAGGCGATGGGGCTGGAACTGAAGACGGCGGAGGAGGAGAGCTTGGCGAGTCGAGGAGCAGCTCTTGACGCTGAGGCGAAGGAGGTGGGTAGTCGGGAGAGCATCGTTCTTTGCTGAGGGAAGAGAGGCGTCGCGGATCAAGAGATGCAGAGAGGATCTGAAAGAGATTGGGCGGGGAGACTTGGCCGGACCCGCGGAGGGCAAAGGGAGCGCTACGACTGGTGCCGACTATCGGCTGCCTCAAGCGAGGGTCTCCAGTTGGATTGATTGAACAGTCTATTTGAGAGCAGACCAGGCCTGCAACCTGAGCCTAAGCCTGAGGACTCCGAGGGGAGAAACTCGACCCAGCTGAAACCTTTAAACCGAGGCGACCGCGCCTCTCTCGCGTGTTTGTTGTTTGGGTTCCTACCACGACAAAGAGGAGGGCAACTCCCCTCCAGCTCGTGCTAGCGCTCGCACTCAGCCAGGGCACAACAATGGGACCTGACAGAACGGCCTACGACCTCTCCACCTCCTTCACGACTTCCTCGCTCAGCGCGCCGTTCCCCATCCTCACCGCTGCCCAGTACCGCACCATCTCCCGTATCATAGCAGCTCATCCACCATCCGAGAACTTCAGCTGGGCAAGCCTCGAAGGAACCTACTCGCGCCTCGACATCGACGAGGACGAGATCCAGCCGCTGCTCCTCAAGCTATCTCTCGAGGTGGGCAGGAGCTGGAGCGACAAGTGGGACTCGGCAAAGGCTTCGTTGGAGGAGAGGGGAGCGCTACCAAGGGATGGCGCGCTACAGGCAGGCTCACTGGACGTCCTCAGGGCACGACTCGACAGCATCCCCCGCGCCCCTCGTCGGCCGCCTTCCACCCCAGCAGCAGCTCCCCAAGCCTCCACACCCTCAGCAATCTACTCCCCTCGACCTGAATCAGCTCCATTCGACGCGTCCCGCCCTCCTCCTTCCACAACTCCTCGACCCGCACGCGACTTCCTCGTCCACTCCGGCTACGGAGGCTACCACTCGTCCTCCTCAGACGACTACGTCGGCGTCCCCCGCTCCGAAAGAACAATCCCACTCACCTCCGCCAGCGCCATCCTCTCTGCGACTCCTCGCACCTCCCTGGCTCCTAAACGCGCGTCCCTCCCTCCGCCCTCCCATATCCTCCCTACCTCCCCTTCTCTGCCACCCGACTCTCTCCGACCCGCTACGACGGAGCTCCAAGCGAATGGCGCCAAGTTCCGATACTTCTCGCACGTTGGCAAGGGGTTCGACAAGTGGTGCAGCTCGTTCCTCCGACGGCAGGCGGAGCAGGCGAAGGCGGACGAATCGAGGAGGGTTCTCCTCCTGCGTACGCCGTTGCTCAAGTGGCGAGAACGACTGGGGGAGTTGCGGGAGCTACAGAGGAATTTGAGGGATGCGGAGAGGACTTGGAGGAGGGGGAGTTTGAGGAGGGGGTTTGCGAGATGGTTGTGGAGGATTGAGGAGAGGAGGAGGGAGGAGGAGAGAGTGAGGATGAGGGAGAAGGAATTGAGGAGGGAGGAGAAGGAGAGTAGGCTGAGGGAGGCGTTCGAGGTCGTTCGGAAGCAGTGGAGCGAGCGAGCGAGAAGGGAGTGCTTCGATGTGCGTTCCCGCCGTGCTTCGTTCCAGCGAAAGATTCTGACAATTCACGCTGCAGCACTGGCGACAAGCGGCTCTCGAATCTCGCGCAACCCGATTCCGCCGCGTCAACCTCCTTCGCAAGACTCTTCGCGTTTGGCACGCTCAGCAATCGCAGCTGGCGGATCTCGCAGACCAGGCCGATCGGTTCGTCAAGGAGAGGATTCTCGTCGCGTGGATGCGCAAGGGCGAGTTGCAGTACCTCGAGCAGAACTTTGTGGCGAGGAGGGAGGAGGTTGCGAGGAGGGATTGCTGGGAGTGGTGGAGGACGAGGAGGTGCGTTTCGTTTTATTTATGCTGTGGAAGGAGCTGACGTTGATCGAGTGGCAGATGCGAAAGCGAAGAACGACGTCGACTGGAGCGACTGGCAGATCTGCTGAGGACCAAGTCGCACTTCCGAACCTGGCGAGCCCGCTTCTCTCGAGTCCTCGTACGTCGCCCCACATCTCACTGCTACCTTATCTAACCCACCTCCCTCCCAGTCTCTCGACGACCACTGCGACGCCCTCCTCCGCACCAAATCCCTGCACACCCTCCGCTCCTCTCTAACCCACTGGCGCACCACCCACCGCGGCCACCTCCTCACGCGCTCCCACGCTCTCCGCTCCGCTCCTCCTCTCCTCGCCTCCTGCCTCGACCAATGGATAACCCGCTACGAGCACGTCCAGATCGAGCTCGAAGGTCGCGCGACGGCGCTGCTGAACCGCTCTCGTCGTTCCGTGCTGGACGGGTGTATGAGCCAGTGGATCGACGCGCTTAATAAGCGGCGCAGAGTCGCTGAGGAGGGAGAGGCGTTTAGGCGCGAGTTGGAGAGGAGGAGGGCGAAGGCGTGTTTGGAGGTGTGGAAGGAGGTGGTGGTGAGGAGAGCGGTGGAGGGGATCAAGGCGGAGGTTTCGAGGACGTTCTTTTTGCAGAGGAAGGCGTGGAATGCGTGGGCGAAGGCGCTGTGGAAGCGGAGGTTGGGGAGGGCGGAGGAGGGGTTGGTGAGGAGGAGGAAGGGCGAGGTGTTTGCTTGTGAGTTTTGGCGTCGTTTTGAGGGGGGAGATGAGCTGATCGTACGAGTACCCAGTCTGGCTAGCGGAAATGAGGAAGGCGAAAGCGATGCAGGTCCTCGTCGACGACTTTCAAGCTGCTGTGGACCAGGTGAGTTGGTCACAAGGCTTCGCCTTTGCGTGGAGGCTAACGAGAGTCTTTCCAGCGACTCCTGCGCGACGCACTTTCGGAATGGACGTCTCGTGTCGTCGATCTGCGCGCTCGCGAGCTTCAGATTCAGGAAGACTACGAGAAGCGACTGCAGAAGTGCGTTCGCCGGTTCACTTTTCGTGAGGTGTACTGATCGGTTTGCTCCTCGACAGACTCGCATTTACCAAGTGGACCGAAGTCTGCTTGTGGCGGGAGCAGCAGTACAGTCTCGCCGAAAGCTGCCGGCTCGTCGCTGAAGAAGGTGCGTCCATTCGTCTGCTCTTTGACGAAGTCAGACTGACTCCTCGGACAGGAACTCTCCGGCGAACGTTTGCGCATTGGCTCAGATCGACTCGCAAGATCGTCGAGCTCAATCGTCGTCTCGGCGAGCAGCTGGAAGGACAGCGCCTGGCAATGCTCATGGTGGTCTATGAACGCCTTCGCGAGCGATCGTTGCGGTCGAGGGAGGAAGCTACGGTTGTCAAGCGGCTGACCCGTGAGCTGGGAAGTGCATTGCTGCTCTGGAAGGAGCGAACGAAGGTGAGTTCAACGATTATTTCAGCTTCCGCACGCTCACGTGTTTGCTTCTGCAGACACTCCCTGCGATCCAACGGGATCGAATCAACACTCGCCGCAAGATGTTTGACATCTGGCGCGATCAAGTTCCAAATCCAGCGTGGGTGCGACAAGCTGTCGAGCGAGATCGGGTGTCAGTCACAGGTATGTCTTTGCTCGCTGCTCTCCTTTCCTTCGACTAACGCGCTCAAATTAGCCCACTGCCTCAACCTCTGGCGGATCAAGCACCAAGCTCGAACCGCCGTTCGCTCAGTCAGGTTCGTTTCTTCCCTCTCTCGCAGCTCGTTGTTCCTGGCTGATGAATTCCTGCAAAGTCGTTTCCGCTCGTTCGCTGCATCGTCAGGATCCGGCTCTCCCAGCTCCGCCACTCGATCTTCGGCCACGACCTCCTACTCCCCTCTCCTCCCCACGCCAATTCCCCGCCGGCAATCCCGTCGAAGCGCGCCCGTCACCTCCGCACTCCAGACTGCCCTTCTCGGCAGCTCGTTCGCCGCCCTTTGGATCTCCTCGCCCTCGACTTTCGGCCGACTTTTCGTCGTCGCCGTCTCCGAGAACGTCGGGATCGCAGGATGGCTTGGAGGACCGTGGGATGGAGGGAGTGAGAGCAAGGCTTCGAGCTGCGGCCGCGAACGGACGAGGCTGATCGCACGAGGGTGTGGCGACGAACCAGTCGCCCAGATTTGGGGATCTCGCTCACCTCGCTGGCTCGTCGCTACATCGCTCTTCTGATCGAACCTCGCTGATGGATCGTTCAGACAAGGACTTGACGCCGTCGTTGCATCGCCAACGAGCCCGCGTAATCGTCGATTGCGGCACGGGCCTGCTGAGCACCGGGTATCGCCCGGAGCGTGCGAAGGAGTGGAAGAGGTCCTCGGAATGAGCTACGGCAATTCAAGCAGACAGCAATGCCAGCTTCCACTACGTTCTCCTTCAGTTATGTAGACCAAACCGTCCTTGTGTCCACGGGAACCTGGGAGCAGGCGGAGGAGAAACTGGCGGGTTCCGCGCACTGTCCTCGATTCCCTCTCGTGACCGCTCTCGCTCCTCTCCTTCCTCCACCACCTCTCTCCCCCCAGAGAAGCACTTCCACCGCTCTCTTTTGCCACCCTGCGCTCTCCGACTCAGCTCCTCCTCTCCCTGTGCTCCGCCGCGCACCTCTCCACGGGCCTCGCCACTCGAAAGGAGGCTAAAGCTCCCCTACCCCCTCCGGCACCACGACCGATGAGTCGGTACGCGCAAGCTTCTCCCAGTCGGGCAGACGACGCAGAGGGTACGCCTCTTTCTCAGGCGAGCGCGGGAGCCGAGCTGACAGCCGTGCACCGTGCAGTCGATTCCAACCGCGTCTTCAGCGTACGAGCGGCGAACGCGCGAGGGGGGGACGGTGAATTTGGCCTATACGAATTGCTCAGTCACTGGGCAGGGCAGCTTCGGAGTGGTGATGCGCGCGGAGCTGGTCAAGGGAGGCGAGGGGGTGGTAGCTCTCAAGCGTACGCGACAGGATCGGAGGTTCAAGGTGCGTTTCGTCGGTTTAGGAAGGAATAGTGCGGAGGGAGCTGATGGGGTTGGGTGGGCGCAGAATCGGGAGCTTCAGATAATGCGAATCCTGCATCATCCAAGTGCGTCTTGCGAGGGTTGAGGCCGAGGAAGGAGCTGACTTTCTTTGGTGCAGATGTCGTGCGGCTGCGGTATTACTACTACGAGGCGGAGAGCGAGCGAGTCGGCGACGATGTGTTCCTCAACGTGCGTGATCGTCACCGAGAGCGAACTTCGCGACGCTGACATTGATCCTTCTTCCGCAGCTGGTTCTGGATTATTACGTGCGTGCTCACCTGCTGTTTGAGCGCGTCCTGAACTTCTTCTCACCTTGCCCGTCATCCAGCCCGAAACGATTTACAGGTGAGCTTCGCGCACTCCGCAAGATTTCGCAATTCCTGATCACTCCTCTCCAGAACGTACAGGAACTACAGCAAACGACGACAGGCATTCCCCGAGGTCCTCGTAAAGCTCTACATGTTCCAATTCTTCCGTGCGCTCTCCTACGTTCATTCCATGGACATCATGCATCGGTGCGCTGGCACGTCTCTCCTCCGTTTGCTCGCACCTAACGCGCTCCTCGCTCGGAAAGGGACATCAAGCCTCACAACATCCTCGTCGACCCCGACAAGGGAATAGTCACTCTCATCGTGCGCGCCTTTGATCCTGCGCCTGCTCGCTTCGCTGATGCCAAATGGCTTCGCAGGACTTTGGGAGCGCCAAGGTGCTGAAAGTAGGAGAGCCGAACGTATCTTACACATGCTCTCGCTACTATCGAGCGCCAGAGCTCATTTTCGGGTGCACACAGTACTCGCTCTCAATCGGTTCGTTCTTCACGAGCAGGATCGCAAGCTTTCGCTCAGCCACTTCTCCCGCAGATATCTGGTCTTCGGGATGCATCTTAGGAGAACTGCTATCTGGTTCTGTGTTGTTCCCCGGGAGCTCCGGCATCGACCAGCTCGTCGAGATTATCAAAGTCCTCGGAACCCCGTCGAAGGAGCAGATCAAAACGATGAACCCGATCTACACGGAGCACAAGTTTCCTCAGAGTGCGCTAATACTAATACGAGCTCCTCGACGAGGCTAACGTCCTTCTTTCCTTCTTCGCGCAGTTCACCCAGCGGCACTCCCTCGAGTCCGTCTTTCGCTCGCGATCCGCGTTTCCAACACTTACTCACTAATCCCTCAGCTCCTCCCGAAAGCATCTTCACAAGCGCTCGACCTGCTCACCAAGCTCCTAGCGTTCGACCCCTCGGAGCGCATCTCCGCCTGCGAAGGTGCGTCCTTAATCGCTTCCGCACCCACAGATCTGGCTGACCTCCGTCCTCGCAGCAATGACTCACCCCTTCTTCGACGAGCTAAAAGCCAGTCCTGCGGCGCTCATGCCCAATGGCGCCCCCTTCCCGCCGTTGTTCAACTTCAGTCAGCAAGGTGCGTTCGCATTCTCGCCCAGCGAAACTTTGGCTGACGGCGACGACACAGAACTCTCTGTGCGACCGGATTTGATTCGACAACTCGTTCCGCCTTGGGTGGAGAGCGCGTTGTGGAGGGAGAGCGTTGTGGACATCAATCATTTCCTTCCGCTGGACCTGGCGACGGTCAAGGCTAAGATTGATTGAGCTCGCGGTCGGGTGGCTGTACTTGTTGTTTTTTACTCGCGCACACCTCTTTGTGTATACCCCCTACTCTCTTCGTTCAAGTAGCGACGCTGGAACGCCCTGGTTCGTTTGGGAGAATTGGGGTAACGATGTAGAGGGGAATATTGCTCGGGAGGGCCTGCTCCGCCAGCTTCACTGCACTGCCCCCTCGCGTATCTCTCTCTGCGAATCCGCGATACGATACTCGACCTCCGTACCGATGGAAGATGGGGCGAAACAGTTAAAGACGAGTTTGATCGTCGGCGGGTCAGGTGAGAGAGCTGCGGCAGGCTGGAGTTGGAGTTCTTCCCACTTGAGTTTGTTCAGCTCTCCTTCTCGTTTGACACCATCACCAGAGCAACGCCGTTACGACCACAGTAACCAGCCAAACCTCAGCTACAAGTTGATACCAACAAGTTGAGCTCACTCAGCCATCCAGTCGAGCCCAAGCTGACCTCTCCTCCTGCCCTCTCAGATCTCGTTCACTTCCGACCTCTCAAACACCTCCTACTCCTCCCCCTCCTCCCGCCACTCCCTCTCCACCACCGCCACTCCTCCTCCGAGCCACCACCTCTCCAGGCCCAGCGTCCGTCGAGCTCGATCACTTCAGAATCTCAAGGTCACCAGGTCACCCTCCCCCTCGTAATCCTACCCCCAACGCACCCGTCACCTCCCCAAGACTCATGGCTTCGCATATGAACGGTGTCCGCATCTGTGAGTTCCTTTCGCTGCTTCTCCGCGCGGGCGTGACGTGGAACGCCATCGATCGTCGCTGTATGCAAGCTAGAGGGCTTTGGGGGTGGGGTGGGACCTTGACCGAGGAAGAATCTTGGTGTGCTCGACACGAATACGCCGAGCAAGGGGTGGAGGGGCTGAGGGGACTATGGACTGTGGGCCGCTCGAGGAGTCAATCTCTCCGCGCGCAGGGGGAGATGTGATTGAGGGGACTCGGCGAGGACGACCTTGTTTCCCGTTCTTCGTTCGAGCCGGCGTTCTCTCTCCTTTCCTTCCTACAACAACACCATGTCGTTCTCAACGAGCCCGTAGGAAGGAGAACTTGACTGACGATGGTTCATTCCTTCCCTCGCCTTCCCCTCCTCGCCTACCCGCTCGTCCTCAACCCCTCCTCGACTCGCCCCTGTCCCTCCTCCTCGTACTCGCCTACCCCCACCATCAACTACGCCCCCACTCCCACAGCCGACGATTCGCAGAAGCTCGTCAAAGTCATCGCTTCTCACGGCAAGACCGGCGACCAGTGCGAGCTCAGCTACACCAACTGCAAAGTCGTCGGCAATGGAAGCTTCGGTGTCGTCTTCCAGGCGAGGCTCGTGGAGGGGAGCTTGGGCTCAGGAGGCGACGACGACGTCGCGATCAAGAAGGTGCTGCAGGACAAGCGGTTCAAGGTGAGTTGGTCGTTTGCCGTCGGCTCGTGCCGGAGGCAGCAGCTGACCGTACTCGTCGTCTTGTTCGCGTGCAGAACCGTGAGCTCCAGATTATGCGTCTCGTCAAGCACCCCAACGTCGTCGACCTTCGCGCCTTCTTCTACTCGAACGGCGACAAGGTGCGACTTGAATCCCCGCAAGCCGCCCCGCAACTTTTGCTGACCTTCCTCCTCCTCGCGCTCGCAGCCAAAGAAGGACGAAGTGTACCTCAACCTCGTCCTCGAATATGTCCCCGAAACCGTCTACCGCGCGTCGCGCCACTACGCCAAGCTCAAGCAGACGATGCCGATGCACTACATCAAGCTCTACATGTACCAGCTCCTCCGCTCGCTCGCCTACATCCACTCGGTCGGGATCTGCCACCGCGACATCAAGCCTCAGAACCTTCTCCTCAACCCTCCCACCGGCGTCCTCAAGCTGTGCGACTTTGGCAGCGCAAAGATCTTGGTCGAGGGAGAGCCCAACGTCTCGTACATTTGCTCGAGGTACTACCGAGCGCCTGAGCTCATCTTTGGCGCGACCAACTACACGACCAACATCGGTGAGTTTGCGCGAAAATCGAGGAGGAGAGGGGAGAGCTGATGAGGCGTATCGCAGATGTCTGGTCGTCGGGATGCGTGATGGCGGAGCTCATGCTGGGACAGCCGCTGTTCCCTGGAGAGTCTGGGTACGTCGTCGTGCGGTGATTTGGAGGAGGAGGGGGAGCTGATGCGTCGTGCGCAGAATCGACCAGCTGGTGGAGATCATCAAGGTGCTGGGCACGCCGACGCGCGAGCAGATCAAGACGATGAACCCCAACTACATGGAGCACAAGTTCCCTCAGATCAAGGTACGTTCTTCCCGTCGTTGGAGCTACCGACGTCGCTAATCTCGCGAGTACAGCCCCATCCCTTCGTCAAGGTCTTCCGACCACGCACGCCCCCGGAGGCCATCGACTTGATCGCCAAGCTCCTCGAGTACACTCCCTCCGCTCGGTTGACCGCCATCGAGGGTTCGTTCGCGCTCTTGCTGTGCTCACAAAGGACTCGCTGACGTTCCTCGTGCAGCTATGATCCACCCCTTCTTCGACGACTTGAGGTTGCCCGACGCCAAGATGGCGAGTGGGAAGGACATGCCTCCTCTCTTCGACTTCACTCGCGAGGGTGCGTTTCCGTTCGCATCGTCTGCGAAAGCTCGAAACTGACGACGACGTTCTCGCGCCCGCAGAGCTCTCGATTCGCCCTGACCTGATCCGACAACTCGTGCCGCCTCACTGCGAGGCTGAGCTCCTCTCTCGCGGGATCAACATCAACAACTTTGACCCGATCCCTCTCGCCGACATGCGCATCACGCTGGATTAAACGAACATGGACCGGAACCAGGGGTGGGGGAGCATAGGGATTCGTTCGCTTGTCGTCTTCTTTTCCTTTTTTCGTCCGTAGGGTTCGCTTATCTCCACACCATACTACCTCCCCTCCTGTCGCGCTCAATTTGTTCACAGCTACCTCATCAGCGCATACACCCTCCCCCTCCTTCCTTGCCTGCCTCTCCTCCGCCTCAATCCCTTCCCTCTCGTACTATCCGCAACGAATAACAAGAAAGTATGTGTATCCAAATATCCAGCTCTCGAGCTGTTCCTCAGACCGGGAGAGAGGAGAGAAAGCGAGTGACCAAACGAGATCAGCGGGTTCGAACGAGATCCTCCCTCTCCCTCCGCCCACCATGCCGCCCCGCCCCTCGCACCACGCCAACGACAGCGGCACCTCCTTCCGCAACCCCTGGCCCTCCGCCGCCCCACCCACCTGGACCGAACTCGCCTCCTCCTCCTTCCCCCTCTCCTGGGCTCACAAGCACCTCCACTCTCACCCCAAGTCCCAGCCTATCAAGCTCGTCACACCCACTTGGGGTTCCTCCCTCCCTTCTTCGGAGGAGGAGGAACGGGTACTGGGGACGTGGTTGGGTCATGCGAGTGCGTTCGTTGAGATGCCGCTTGGAGGCGGGTCGGTCAAGATGCTGTTTGATCCAATGTTTTCGAGTAGGGCGGGTCCGACGCAGTATACTGGTCCGGCGAGGATGATTGAGGCGCCTTGCAGAGTTGAGGAACTGCCGGGGGTCGATTGCGTCTTTATTTCTCACAACCAGTGCGTCTTTCGTTCTAGGGCGAGGAGAGGAGCTGATGAGGCGCAGTTACGATCATTTGGATACGGCAACGATAGAAGCGGTGATGAAGAGGTGGCCCCAGGCGAGGTATTTTGTGCCGCTGGGTGAGTGCGTCGAGCGAGGGAGTGAACGAGGGAGCTGATGGTGTGAACGCAGGGAACAAGAGCTGGTTCCTTTCGACTGGAGTACCAGAGGAGCAGGTGATAGAGCTAGACTGGTGGGAAGATCGAGAGCTGTGTCCAGAAGAATTGGGTTACGCAGAGGGCGAGTGCGAGGTCGAACGGAGCAAGACTCTGCTCCGATTCACTTGCGTTCCTGCTCAACACAATTCTGGTGAGTTCTACGAGTTCGGCGCGAGAGGAGGACGCTGATGATGATTTGTGCAGGTCGTGGAGCTGCGGATCAGGCTTCGACGTTGTGGTGTGGCTGGGTCATCGAACGAATGGTCGCGCAGCAGCTCGAAGGAATCTCGCGCAAGACGCGCAAGGGATCAATCTACTTTGCGGGGTGCGTTCCGTCGTAATCTATCCTAGCTCATCTGCTTACTCGCGCTCTGGCGCAGCGATACGGGCTACAGGCGCCATGCGAACTCGAAGGAGGTCTGTCCAGTCTTCGAAGGTGCGTCTCGTTCTTTCATCCCTGCTGCTTACGTAGCCGACTAGCGCTTCGCAGAGCTGGGAAAGAAGTTCGGTCCATTCGACCTATCGTTCATCCCCATCTGGCGAGGAGGGACGCTGGGATTCGTCTCTTGGGTCGGATTGCGAGTGCGTTCTTGACTTTCGCTGGACTTGCAACTCTCGCTAACGAGCTTTCTCCCTCAGCTGTCTCACGAAAGCCTTCCCTCCGCTTCCCATGGTTCCCCAGCCGACGGCGTCTCGATTCATCAAGCTGTTCAATCTCGCAACACCATCGGCGCGTCCTCCCTCGCTCCCGTCGCGCTCCTGCTGACCCCGAGTCGACGCAGCCATCCACTTTGGCACCTTTGTTGGCTCGGAAGCTGAATCTCTTGAAGCTGTCATCGAGCTCAAGGAGGCGTGCGAAGACGCTGGAGTCCTCGACCTCGACGACTCGCGAGATATCGACGCGGGGAGGATGGGTGTGATCGATATTGGGGAGACGCTGGGTGTGAAGATTGCAGACCTTGTTATTGTTTAACTCGACTGCGTTTATCTTTAGCAGCAGGAAAAGGAAGAGGTCGCGGCTCGAGAGACGCTTGCCCAGCTCCGGATTCCTTGGGCGGGAGTGACGCTCCCGCCGTTCTTCGCAGGCGCTCTCTTCTCCTCCTTCAGTCTCCTCAGCGTAAGTACTGTTGCTACAGCAACGGCTCAAAGCTCCCACCTAGCTCGGAGCAGCAAGAAGGGAGAAGCTAACGCGCTCCCCCGCGCAGCATGCAAACGGCTCCGCTCAACCTCCAACCCCTCCCACCTCTCCCCTTCCCACCGCTCGAGCTCTTCGACAAGAGCAAGACCATCACCCGCGCTCTCCAAAAGGACCCCACTCGAGCTCCCAAGTCCGCCGCCGCCGAGCTGTTCCCGAAACCAGGCGTACACAAACGCTTGTACCGCCGGTTCTTCATCAAGCGTGATCTCACCAAGGGGAGGATCTGGACGCCCGAGGAGCTGGATCAGGCGGCGGAGAGGGGGGACTTTCCGAGGAGGCCTAGTGACCTGTTCTTGAAGGTGCGTTCTTGAGGATGGGAGCCGCTGTGGGTACGGAGGGAGCGAGGAGGGAGCTGATGGGAGCTTCGTTAGATCTTTGCGGACGTCTTGCTTTGCCTCTCGCGAGACCCGTTGGCGGGCAACGTTAGTCCTGCGCTCATTGGGACCTCTGGAGTCGTCCCGCTCTCTATCGTTTCGACGATTCCCGATATCATGCGGCACTACTACGACTGCAGTGAGCTCGCCGTCTCGTTTGCAGCTGGAATGAGACTGACGTGCTTCTGAAACAGTTGTGCTGGCGGAGAAGGAGGTGTTTCTCGTGACGAGTGAGTCGATTCTCCGAGGTGCGACGCACGGTAGCTGGAGCTGACTGCGTTCGTTTGTGCAGATTACTGGCAGTACGTCTGTAGCGTGCGAGAGGGAAGAACCTGCTGATGCGAGCTTGCTCCAGACCTTCCGACAGCGTCAAGGCCATTGCCAACGCTCTTCGAGAACTGAGCAAGCGCGTCGGCGAGCGGAAGGGCGACAAGGTTGTGTGCAAGATCATGTGGGACAGGGGAAGCTTCAAGCAGCTTTATCGGTGCGTTCAGCCACCCTACTTTCTCGGGCTGCGACTCATGATTCCTCGCAGAAATCACGTCGACGTCTCGCCAGCAACTTGGATTGGACTTCATCTCCCGGCTCCTGCGGATGTGCCGAACCTGTCGCTACAAGTCATCGTGAGGCTGCTTCCCAGCTTGTTCCTGTGCGTACCAGGCTGACGATTCCCCCTGCGCAGAACTTCCATCGGCCGCTGCTTGGTGCGTTGGCTCGCCACCTCGCTCGTTCACTGCTCACTTCGCTTCCCTCGCAGGCACTTTCCATCAAAAAGCTCTCGTCGTTGATCGCAGGATCGCTCTTCTCAACAGCAACAACATCCAAGTGCGTCCAGTCCTCCTCCTCTCGTAACTTCGCTAAGCCATCGCGCAGGATCGCCCAAACATCGAGATGATGGTGCACCTCGAGGGACCCGTCGTCGATTCCATCTACGACGTTTTACTTCTGTCGTGAGTCAGCTTCCAGCTCCCACGTTATACTCGAGCTCAACCGCGACGACTGCAGCTGGCACGAACACTTCTCGCCCGTCCTCCCTTGTGTCAGCTCTCCTTCCCTCTTCGACGACCCCGCCGCTTTCCCCTACACCTTCTCGGACGCCAATCCCTACCTCGAGCACATCGACATCGTCAAAGCTGCGAAAGCGGCTCGGCAACTTCTCACTCAGCAACAGAAGGAAGAACTCGAGGTGCGAGGCCAGCCCATCGACGCATTAGCTACTGGCGCTCCGCTGTGGTGGCAGCGCGACGGCGAAGTGGACGCGCGACCGCCCGGTGCGTTCGCAAGCCTCGTGACGAAAATGGTCGACAGGGCTCGCGAGGAACGGCTGGCGTTGGAGAAGGTACTGCTCCCTGGAGCAGCGAGTCGGAGGAGCTCGATGGCGGCAGAGAGACCGGCTGAGGTGACTGAGCTGAGGGAGGCCTCCGCTGCGCCCGCGGCTCAGATTGAGCCCCAAGTCGAGCTCGAGTCGGAGCCGAAGAGCGAGCCTGCGCCCGAGCACAAGGTGGAGCACAAGGTGGAGCCCAAGGCTGAGCCTGCGGTCGACCCCGAAAAAGGTCGGTCCTTTTTCGCGCGTTGGAGGGAGCTGACCGTCTTCGCTTCCAGTATCGCCACCGACCACACCCAACACGACCCTCACCAACAAGGAACGCCTCGATGCTCTCTCGCGAGCTCTCAACGCCGGCGCTCTCTCCCAAGCCATCGCAACCGTCGACGACGAGCATTCGATCGACGACTTCAAGCCGCACGTTCTTCATCGTCCTCATGAGCTCTGTCGTGAGCTTTTCACAACTCGCTACCTCTTCTCAGGCTGATCTCCGTGTTGCAGCAATCGCCATGGTCAATCGTAAGCCTCACGGACGTGCGTTCCCCTCTCTCTGCTCCTCCTTTGCTTCCTGCCTGACGCAGCGTCTTCTTCCCTGCGCGCAGTACCTGGACACCAAGACGTTCGCGTTCCTCAAGGTGTGGAGAGTTCTTTCGCAGGCCGACCCGGTGCTGATCTACTCGTTCCCGCAGATGCTGCCTGGCTCGCTGGCTTGCGCTACGCTACCTCCCACGTCTTCATGTGCGTATTGAAGTCCTTCTCACTCTTCTCGTACTGAGCGCTTCGCACCGCAGCCAAACGCCGACGCTCAACGCGAAGCCCATCGTCCGGGCGATCATCGAGGCGTGCTCTCGCGGCGGCGTGGACGGCGAAGGGATCAAGGTGACCTACATCGGTGGGTTAGGGTTCAATGACAAGGGCGAGAGCGTTCCTTTCCAAGGGGGAACGAACGAGGTTCGTTCAGTCTCCTGCGTTTTTCGGGGCAGCTCTGACGCCGCACTTCGCACTTCGCTGGTCTTCTACCTTTACAAGCAGCTGAGGAAGCTCAAGAAGGACCACAACCTGCACGTTTACTGGTACACTGGTGCGTCGGAGTCTCGCTTCCTTCGTTGAGCACTTCTGACTTCTCCTGTCCTCAGGCAAGGATCAGCGGAAACCCGTCAACGCCGTGCACAAAACTCGCAACTGCCACGCAAGCTGCGCACCTCCTCGCTGCTCTCGCGCCCGCTGACTCTTCTCACAGGTCAAGTTTATGTGCATCGACGGAACGTGCGCGATTATTGGCAACGGAAACCAGTACGTCCTCGTCCTCTCCTCAGCCGAAGACGGCGCTGACCTCGCTTCGCAGAGATACGCAGAGTTGGTACCACTCTCAAGAGTGCAACGTCCTCATCGACGATCCTCAACTCGTCGCGGACTGGCTGGACCAGCTGCGAACGAACCAGAGCACGTTCGAGTTTGGCAAGGTCGACAACGATGGGATTTGGAGGGACCCGAAGACGAAGGAACCGCTGCAGGCTCCCAAGCACGTTTCGTGCTTTACGGCGATGTGGGCGATGATTTAATGCGTAGCGTATGGAATGTCCTTGTTGTTTTCTGCGCCGCGAAAGGGAGAAGAGAGTGCGCGCATACACTCTCTTCGAGAGCTCCGTCGCTGGAGCTTCAAGTTCCTCCTCCTGTCCCTCAGCCGTTATGAACGGCTTATATCGGTCCTACGCTGCGCTACTGGTATCGGCGCTGCTCCCCATCGCCGCGGGCGCTCACGCTTCCCTCAAGGCATGTCGGAACAGTCCTCTCCCACCGCCCCCGCTGACTCCTCTCCGCAGATGCCGCGAGCTGCTCGCAGGAAGCTTCTGGCGCTGGAAGGGAAGGGAGAGGAGGAGGACGATGAGGAGGACGAGGAGATTGACAGATTGACCGTGCGTGAAGGAGTCGTGGAGCGGAGGAGGTGCTGGAGCTGAACTCTGGCGCAGGCTTCCGACGCGTACCTCTTTCCACTCCTCGGCAGCTGCGTACTGCTGAGCTTGTATTGCGCGTTCAAGTTCCTGGACAAGGCGCTCGTGAACCGGATACTTGGCGCGTACTTCATCCTGGTGGGCACGGCAGGGCTTGCGAGGGTAAGTCGGGCTCGCAGCAGGGGATGGAGGGCTGGCTGACGTTGGATGTGGTGTGCAGATGTTCGCGGCGATTGTGAAGGCTGGGACGAGCGACGCGTGGTGGAGAGGGCTTGTGAAGGTACGCCAGAGAGCCGACGTGTTTGAGCGATCGCAGCTCACCCTGTTCTCTCCCAGTGGAAGGTCGCAGTGCAGCGTAACTCTGAGGGTACAGAGTAGAGTCGTTATATACTGAGATTGGTCGCTGACTTTGACTTTTAAAGCCTACTCCTCTCTCCGCTTCAACAACGCACAACTCCTGTCCCTCGCGGCGTCCTGCGCTTTCACCCTCGTCCACCAATTACTTTCCGACCAACACTGGACCTTTTCCAACATCGTCGCTCTCTCCCTATCCTTCAACGCCATCTCGCTTCTCCAGCTTGACTCCTTCTTCACCGGAGCAGCGCTTCTCGGCGGGCTTTTCCTTTACGACATATGGTTCAGGCCTTTCTTGCGCATTCAAAGCGAGTCTGCTGATCCATTTGTCCCATCCAGGTGGGTATTCGGGACGGACGTGATGGAGTCTGTGGCGAGAGACTTCGAGGCGCCCATCAAGATCGTTTGGCCGAAGGAATTGGGAGTTTCCGCGAGCTTCACGCTCCTGGGGCTGGGGGACATCGTGCTTCCTGGGTGAGTGCTTCATTCCTCGAGGTCGGACTGTAGCTGATACTCTTCGCGTGGACAGGGTCTTCATCGCGCTGGCTCTACGTTTCGATTATCACCTCGCGCTGCGAAGCTCGCCGCCACCGAGGCCTTCGTCCTGGTTCAAACGTCCCTACTTCCTCTCCTGCTTTTTCGCCTACATTGCTGGCGAGTCGCTTCCTTCTTCTGCCGCGCAGGGAGCTGACTGCGTTTGACAGGCCTTGCCACCACCATCTTTGTGATGCACGCTTTCCAAGCTGGACAGCCCGCTCTGCTTTATCTGAGTCCTGCGTGCATAGGGAGTGTGGTACTCTGCGCGATGCTGCGTCGAGAGACTGCCGAGCTATGGGGATTCAACGACGGAGGAACGGCGCTGGAGGCTGAGCTGGTCAAGGAGGGAAAGGCTGAGGGAGTAGAGGGTGTAGGAGTAGCTACGGGAGTAGAGACTGGTAGATCTATTAGAAACCGTAAAGTGCCTGCAACGGAATAGTTTGCAGCGGCATCAGCTTTCGCAGCCTCGGAGTCCGGAGAAAGGCCTTTCTCCTCTGCGCTTGCCTTCACTCTCACGTTTCTGCGCACTTCTTGCTGTACTTTGCCATGGCTCCCTGCTCTCAAGGCTTCGCTCTTCAATCAAGCTCTCTGGACGACTGGCGGGGGCTGGCACGTCGCGGCGAGCTTCGCCTCCCGTCTTGTTTCTCGCTTTAGCTCGAGAACGAATGCGTGCTGTAGGGGATGGAGCTGAAAGGACACGGACATGTCGTCGGAACGAGCAAACCATCCTTGAAATACAGATCGTGAGGTTATAAATATTGCCGTGCCACCGTCGTTCCTCGTCCCTTCTCCTCCTCCCCTCGCTACACGCATCACAGCTCCGTAAACGACCGATCGTGTCGAACGATAGTCGGGTCAAACGTCGTGTTCGGCAGCGCCTCCCAAATAGGCTCAACATCGGGTCCTTCGAGATCTCCTGCGCCGTCCCAACCCCAGCACCAGACTAGCCGAGATAACGTATCAGCGAACGAATCTCGCGGTGGAGAGGAAAGGACGAACCGTATGGAGGAGGCTGGCGGAAAACAATCGCTTCGCTTTCTTCTTGGCGGAAGAGGCGGTCGTGAGGCCCGTACCAGGATCGATCTTGAGGGTCGGAATGAGGGTCGTCGGCGTTCCCTCCGAGGCGAGTGTAGCCGCGAATGTAGGTGAGGTTGCGTCGCTCGGGGTGAATGATATCCCAGACTTGCTGCGAAGGGAGGGACTCGTCAGTTCTGATGCGAGGCGAGAGGGGGAAAAGCGCACCTTGTCGTATGCGAGCTTGACACGAGGAATCATGATGATGCGCCCGTATCCCGCGTTCCAGTAGTCGTTGCAGATGAGACTGCACTCACTCGCCGAGCACTCGCCGGCGCTCAACTTGGCCATGCGGAAGCTGACGTGCGGGTGGGCGTACATCGGTGCGGGGTCGAGGATGGCGATTCCGTTCCAGCAGGACTGGACCTGGACAGGGAGATGGCGCTGGAAGCGGTGGCCGGATTCGATATCGCGGAAGACGGCTTCGAAAGGAGCGTTCTCGAGGGCGGTACCGTTCATGTCGCGAGCGACCCAGCTGTTCGAGGGCGTTAGTTTCGGCGCGCGAGGTTCGAGAGCGAGAGTGCGAACTTGTCGTAAAAGACAGGTTGTCCCTGCAGAAAGAGAGTATCAGTGCTGGATCGAAGATCGAAGCGGAAAGCGAACTCACAACTTCGTCGTGGAAGATGTAATCGGACCCGCAGGTGATTCCAGCGTTCTGGCGCCTGCTCTGCCACACGAGCTCCAGCAAGTCGTCCACGCAGGGCAAGACGTCGTTCATGAAGATGATCGAGTCAAACACCTCTCCCTCGGCGTCCCTGAGCTCCTGCAGCGGCGCCAACGCGGCGTTGCGCACCTCGGCCAGGTACTCGATACGATGATGGAATGCTCCTCGCGTTCGTAAAGACGTCCGAATGACGACGCGCAGGCCGACGGAGCGACATAGCGCGTCGAAGATCCGGAGGAGGGCCTTGGTCTGGTCGGTCGAGCCGTTCTCGTAAACGGAGACGAAGACGTTGTGGAAGCCGAGGATAGCGGAGACCTTGAACATGTTGGAGAAGAGGTCGGGAATGACGTCGAAAGAGTTGTCTGCGCGCAAACTCGTTAGCTCCTACCCTCTCGCACCAGCATCAGAGCACCTCACAGAGGTTGATAGCAAAGAAGTACTTGTGTCCCTCGTAGCTCGCTCGCAAGCCCTTCTTCGACCGTCCAGCGCGATCCGACGAGAAGATCTTCTCGACCTCTGTCTCCTCCTCCTCGCTAAAGAACCCTCTCCTCGCGACGCGGGGCACGATGCCCTTGAGCATTCCCAGCGGACCTCGACGCGACTTCTTGCGCTCGTACCCGACCAGCGGCTCGTACCGCTCGTACACCTGTCGCCTATACGCAGGCTGCGCGTTCCGGAGGCAGTGGTGCGTGTGGTGTCCGGTGAGAGTCGCGAGGAGGGTGAAGATGCGAGCTCGTTGGTCGAGCGTCGGGAGGGACACTTGAGTTCGATGAGCGCCAGTGCGGAGGTTCCACATCGCGGGCGTGGCGCCTCCCTTCCATTGCTCCGCTATCGGTTGCTGCAGCGCCCAGTGGAGGGGTCGTCAGCTCGTTCTTCCCGGCGCGCTCCCCAAACCTCGACAGCTTCGAATGAGGCGGGACTCACGTCTCTATTGCTCAGCGCCTGCGCCAAGAGAAGCCCGACCAATACTCCTATGAGGAGAGATCCCAGTGCTGGCACCTTGCGCTTGAGGAAGTGACCCATCCCGCCGATAGAGACCTCGCCAGGCAGCCCGTCACGTAGCGATCCGCTCGTCGACGAGTTCTTCCTGCGGCGCATGATGAAGGAGAAGGGAGAAGAGTCGGAGAGGAGGGGCCGGGGAGGGAGTGGCGTGCTGCTGAGAGGTGCGTTGAGCGAGAGCGGGAGGAGGAACGCAAGATGGGCTTCGACATTCGTCGACTTTGACTTGGCCAGGTCAACTCTCTCAAACGACGACGACGGCCCCAAGTTTTTGATCACAGTCGTCTCTATCGATTATCGACACTGTGGTCTAGCGTATACATAACACAGGCTCGCCAAATAACCCTCCGTCGGTCCTCGAAAAAAATAGAACTCGCTCCTCCTTCTATGGTCGCAAACCGCGCCGCCTCTACTTCTTGACAGCCATGCCGGCGATGACGGGAGTGGTAGTTCCCGACTTGACCTTCTGCGAGAGTCGAAAGCGCGTCAGCAAACTTGTTGACGACGAGAGGGCAGCGAAGTCGACGAACCTTGCTGGGAATGCGAAGCGTCTTGCCGTCCTTCTCCTCGTCCGACTCGGTATCGGGCTCACGCACGGCACCCTCGAGAGAGTTCGAGAGCCATGCGACTGCGCGAGGGGAGAAACTTCATCAGCGACGGCTCGAGAAAGCGGAGACGAGGAACGGAAACTCACCAGTCCTGAGACGACGACGCTCCTCGCGATCCTTCATCTGCTTGCGACTCATCTTTTTCTTGCCCTTGGCCGCCTTGAACGCGAGCTCAGCATCGACACCGGCGAGCGTGGCGTCGGCGTTAGCCTCGTCGCCACTGCCAGCGGGGGTCGATCCTCCAGGGGAAGCGCTGCCGGGGGTCGACGCTCCGGGAGTGCCGGAAGGGGTGCCGCGCGAGCTGCCGGGGTTGGACTCGAACGACTCGTCGATGATGGCGGCCTTGCCCTTGTGGGTGAGGCGTCCTCCCTCGACGTTCCAGATCTCGGGGCAACTGCGAACGATACGGGTTCAGTTCGAGTCGACGAAGGTGAGAGGAGAGGGAAGGACGCACAGCGCGGAGACGAACTCGACCGAGTGAGAAATGCAGAGGAAGGCTCCAGTCCACTCCTTGATTCCGACGGCGAGACCTCCGAGAGCGTCACGATCGAGGAAGTTGGTAGGCTCGTCGAGAATGAGGACCTGGGGCTTGCTCCACATGGCGGCGGCGATGACGACCTTGACCTTCTGTCCTCCAGAGAGTCTAATCGAGAACGCAAGTCAGCTTGGAGCTCGAAACGACGACGAATAGAGAAATAGGACGTACCCCTTGAGCTCGTTGTACTCGGCGATGTCTCCATCAAGTCCAACGTCCTCGAGATGGGCGCGAACGAGCTTTCCGCTCATCTCGCGAGATCCGGATCCCTCGCGGGAGGCCTCGAAGTCGTCGAACTCCTGGATGAGCTTCGTGAAACCGAGGTCGAGGAGCTTCTCGCGGGGCAAGTGAACGTTGTTCTGCAATCGAAGCGAGGGTCAGCGACGGAAGCGAGAACGCAGCGGAGAAGAAAAGGACGCACCTTGTGGTCCATTCCCTGCCACTTGACCTCGTAGGTGTACGACTTCTTGAGCTTCTGACGACCGACGAGACGCTCGAGCTTGCGGCTCTCGCCCGTGCGACCGACGATGGGAGTGTCCATCTGCTTCTGCTCGTCGGGGGTAAGGGCGCGAGTCGCCTTGGCGGCCTGCTCCTTGTCGTGTCCGTCCTGGTAACGCCACTGAATGTACTGCGACGCCGTCTTCTCGAGGTGCTCCTCGATGTGATGGAAGGCGTGCTGGGCGACGTAGGCGACGCGGAGGTTGGGGTGCTTCTCAACGCGTCCGATGTCGGGGAGGGTCTCTCCGGTGAGGAGCTTGATGAGGGTCGACTTTCCGGCTCCGTTGGGACCGACTGCGAGGAGGGCGTCAGCGTGAAGAACGACGACGACGAGGAGGGAGGGAAGCGAGATGACGTACCGATACCGACACGGGAGGAGAGGGAGACGGCGCACGAGACGTCGAGGAGCTGAGGCTTCTTGGCGCCGGGGTAGGAGTAGGTGCAGTTGGTCATCTTGAGGATGGCGCGAGTCTGGGAGCGAACACCCATGAGGGAACCGGGAGGAGGGAAGGTGAACTTGATGACGGAGGCGGAGAGGGTGTAGTAGGACTTGGCAGCAGGGGTCTTCGCGACGAAGCTGTTGAGGAAGACGAAGGTGAGCGAACCGCGAGCGGTTGAGGAGAAATGCGAGGACGAACGTGGCGAGGTTTCCCTGGTAGTAGACGAGCTGCTTCTTTTGGTAGTGGACGATGTTGGTGCAGACAGCGTCGAGGAATCCAGAGTCGTGGGACACGATCATGGAGGTGATCTGCGTCTGGGCGCAGAGGTCTGCGAGAGGAACGCGACGTCAGCGAGCTGCAAGTCGACGAACGGGAGAGTGAGGACGCACAGGTTTGGAGCCATGCGACGGACTGGACATCGAGATGGTTGGTGGGCTCATCGAGGAGGAGGAGGTCGACCTTCATGAGCATGGCTCGGCAGAGGGCGACGCTGGAGAGACGAGGAACGAATCAGCACCCGAAGCTCGCGGCATGAAGAGAAACGAAGACTAACCGCATCTTCCATCCTCCGGAAAGCGAGTTGATGGCAACGTCCTGGCGCTCGTGCTCGAAGCCGAGCTCGAGGAGGGTAGCGCGAACCTCGTCCTCGTCGCACTGAATGCGCTCCTCGTCCAACATGAGCTGAACGACGGTGATGCCGCTCTCGTCTCCCTCGATATCGTGCTCGACGTAGGCGGCCTTGAGCGTCATGGGGAAGTTGTCGATCTGCTTGCGGTTGATGGCCTTGATGGACTTTCGACTTTCCGCATCCGTTGGCTCCGCACATTCCGTAGCGGTGGCCACGACGAAGCTTGAGGGTCGTGTGGTTGAGGAGGAGGAGTCCTCCGTAGGCGAGGGAGAAGGGAAGGTCGCAGATGAGCTCGCCCTCCTCGTCGTCCTCCTCGTGGGTCTCGGCCTGGAATCGCGACTGGCGACTGGGGAATCGAAAGTCAGCTCGCGCTCGATACGACGACGTGAGAAGGAAACGTACTCGCTCAATCTCCATCCAGCGCTTGCGGAGCTCAATCGAGATAGAGTCGGCGATGGGCTTGCCGATGAACGACTGGAGGTAAGGACCGACGTAGGTACCCTTCCACTGGGCCTCGTCGAAGGCGCGCTTGCGAACCATCTGAGAGATGGAGTAGGAGACGCTGGCGAGGGCGACCTGGAAGAAGTCGTCGGGCTTCTCGCCCGTCTCCTTCTGGATCATGCTGACGATCTCCTTGAACGCGGCCTTCTCGTCGACGAGAGCCTCGGTCAAGTGGTCGATGGCAGGGACGGCGGCACCCTCGATGGCGGCCTGGACGGCGGTCTGGGACTCGAGAGCGAACGCGCGGATTTCGGGGAAGGCGGCCGACTCGATGATGCGAGCGATTCCGGGGAGGACGGCGGGGGCGTGTAGGGCGGCGAGGTCGCAGGAGCGAACAAGCTTGAACAAGTTGGAGATGAGGATGACCTGGGAAAGAGGACGAGCGTCAGCTTTCGTTCGCGTTGGGCGCCGCCGCACGTGCGAGGAGAAACTCACGGTCTGACGCTGGACGGCGGTTCCTCGCTCGGCAAGAGCACGGGTGAGGAGGGGGGCGACGACGGCAAGGGTGGGGCCATCGACTTCGCGAACCCAGACGGTGGAGGAGAGGCGCTTGATGGCGTCGGGGACGGTTCCGGGGTCGGCCATGCACTTGACGAGGACGGGGACGAAGGGCTGGATGTCGGGGTTGGTGAGGACATGGCAGAGGGCGATTCCGGTCTCGAAGGCGCCCTTGGAGATCTGTACGAGGAGGAGGAGGGAGTCAGCTCGAACCAAAATTTCGCCCCGACGTCAAACTCACCTCAGGCTTGGTATCCCTCATGGCTCCAGAGAGACGGGGAACGTAGTCACCGAGGCTCTCGGCGACCTGGTCCTTGGCGGTGGTGGCGAAGGTGGCGAGGAGCTCGAGAGCTCCGACCTTGGAACGCCACTTGGCACCTCCCTCGATAACGAGGAAGAGCTCCTCGATGATCTTGGGGGCGAGCTCGGGCGGGGGAAGGCGAACAAGCTGCTTGGCAGCCTTCTCTGCGGCGTCCTTGATGACCTCAGCCTTGCCGGACTCCTGGTAGCGGTCGAGGATGATGGGGAGGAGGGGGACGAAGAAGGGGTCGGCTCCGCCGGCGAGGCCGACCTTGCGGAAGAGCGTCTCGAACGCGACCATGGCGCTCTCACGCTCGTTGGCATCCTTGCTCTTGGACGCGCGGGTGAGGTCCTCGAGGATGCCAAAGATGGCGAGGGAGCGAAGGCCAGTCTTGAGGACAAACTCGGCAAGGTTGGAAGAGGCGGCAGCGCGAGGGGCAGCGGAGGTGGCTGCGTAGAGATCTTGCAGGATAGCGGAAGCGGGGCCTTCGGAGGTGCTCCTGTGGTCAAGGTCGTTAGCTGGCTGTCCGTTCCGACTTGATCCAACGAGAGTACGCACATTGTAGGAACGGCAGTTGGCATGGGAAGAGTTGAAAGGGAAGGAGTGGGGATTGGCCTGATGGTGCGCGTGTGCAACAACGAGGCTGGGGGAGAGGAGGGAAGAGGAAGAAGGGGAAGAAGGGGAGCAGCGAGCGACGGGAGGAGGAGAAGAAAGAAGCAGCGAACGACTTTTTTTCCTGAGCTGACACCCTTCCCGAGGGCCTTCGCCTTCGCTGGGCCCGTCTCTCGAGATCTCAACCCGGTGTGAAAGGAAAGCAGAACAGCTTCTAGAGCTACACAAAAAGCCACTCAAACGACTCTGAAAAAGCCAGGTGAAGGTCTACCTCTTTTAGCGAGGAGTGACCGACTCCGCCCGCTCTGCTTGCTCCTCTTCCTCGATCCTTTCTTCGCTCAGAGTATACCCAGCAGCAGTGAACCGTATGCGGAAACCCTTCCACGACGGCACTGGCACAATCATCACCCACTTCCGTCGCAAAGGAGTGGAAGGATCTCTCGGAACTCAACAGCGAGGACGTCTGCTGCAGGGAAAGGATGGCGATTGCAAAAGGTACAAGTGGGATGTGGGAGGGGGCGCTTCCAAAAACGAGGGATTGAGCTTTTTACTCGATAACGCGACGACGGATTCCGAGCATGCATCCCGAAGGCTGTTCGTAAGGAATCAGCGACGGCGTCCACAGCAAACGACAGAGGAAGACGAACCTTGCGGAGGAAGCCCTCCGTGATCTCGAGCTCGTCGCGGTCCGCAAACTCGGGGGTGAGCTTGAAGTCGTCTGCGCGGCGTAGAGTTCAGCGACGTTTGGGGAGCGGCTGGAGGGGAGGGAACGTACAGCGGTAGAAGAGGGTCGACATGAAGATGAGGAGCTCCATCATGGCGACGTTGCGGCCGACGCAAGACCTAGGGCCGTACGAGAACACTGCATCTCATCGTCAGCCGCGCATCCAAAAGAAGGAGGGAAGCGAAAACGCACAGTTGAGCGACTTCTCGAGCTCCTTGGAGCCCTCCTCAAGCCAGCGCTCGGGGCGGTAGACAAAGGGATCGGTCCAAGTGCTCTCGAGGTGGTGAAGCGTGTAAGAAGGAACGGAGAGGATCGTGCCGGCGGGGAAGACTTGTCCAAGGACCTCGGTGTCCTCGCTCATGATGCGGGGGAGACCCATGCCGGAAGTGGAGTGGCGACGGAGAGCTTCGTTGATGCAGGCTTGGAGGTAGGGGATCTCCTTGGCCTGTGAACGCGAGTTAGCGAATGCGAAAAGCAAGAGAGGAAGGCACGCACGTCCTCAATCTCGATGACGCCGTCGATGCCGCGAGCGGTGAAGGCCTCGTCGAGAGCGGCGACGAGCTTCTTGTGGACGCGAGGGTTGCGAATGATGAAGAACATGATGGCGCAGGACGAGTTGGAGGTGGTGTCGGATCCGGCGATGAGCTGGGTGAGGGCTGAGAGAGCAGACGAGAGGTCAGCTTGACCTTTCCGTACAGTGTAGGAAGAACGCACCCTCAGCGGTAAGCTCTCCGAGGGGCATGGTCTTTCCAGCGTCGTCCTTGGCAGCGAGGAGGTGAGAGAGAATGTCCTTGCGGTCTCCGGATCCCTCAGCGATACGAGCGTTGACACGGTTGCGAGCGATCTGTAGCCTGGCATTAGCAAAGAGCTCTCGTCACCAAGTGTGGAGAGAAGAACTCACTCCGGCGAGGTTGGTGACAGAGGCGGATCCTCGAGCGAACCAGGGGTCAAAGTACTTGGTGTAAGGGCGGATCCACGGGGGAAGAGCTCCCTGGGTAGAGGAGAACTCTCCTCGCTCGTTGAGGATCTTGACGGCAGCACCTGCGAGCGAGCTTCGTTAGTAATCGGCGTAGCTGAGAAGGGGGAGAACGCACTGTGAATGACCTCTCCGCTCTCCGTGGTAATCGCGACGATGTCGGCTCCGTCACGCTCCAGCATTCCAAAGGTAGATCCGAAAGCGAGGTCGCCAATAATGCTGGCCGAGGAACTAGATTAGCCGAAATCTCGCAGCATGAGGACAAAGGACGCACTCGAAAGCAAGAGCGTTGAGCCAGTCGAGGACCTCCATCACGGCGTAGCCCTTCATGACTCCTCCGCTGCCATCCTTGGCGGCCCTATCGGCGAGCGCGTCCCACTTGTTGAGGAGCGTGCGAACGGTGCCAGAGATGTAGGGCTCGAACTCGCGAACCGACTTGGGGGAGAAGGTGTGCGAGACGATCTTGCGCTTGCGAGTGTGCTCGGCGCGGTCGCGCGTGTTGAACAGTCCGCGGAAGATGCTGACGAAGGCGTCGTAGAAGTCTGCGAGGACAAGGACGGTCAGCCAAGCGCTGGAACCGGAAGAAAATGTGGCCGAGGACGAACCTGACTTGGTGGAGCCGTTTCCGTGAGCGTAGACGATGGGGAGAGCCCGGGGGTCGGCGATGGAGACTGGACGAGCAAGTAACGCAGGTTAGGATCTCACCAGGCGAATGGAAACACCAGACTTGTACGCACTCTCGTTGGGTCCAATCCGCACAAAGGTTCCTGCGGCCAAGGGAGTCAGCTCCACTCTCCCTCCAAGTGACCACGGGACGCCGACTGACCATGCTTCAGGTGCTCCTCGTGAACAGCCATACTACGAACACCATTGCGCGACTGCTTGGCGAGATAGAGGCGGGTGAACTTGGCAGAGAGAGGGCCGGGGTACTTGAGGAGAGCGGTGTTGGCGAGGAAGGGGAGGACGAAGTAGGCGGCGACGGCAGCAAAGGGAGCGGCTGCGACGTAGTAGAGGAAGTATGGGTCGTTGGGAAGCTCGGCAAGGAAGGACGACATAGTTGGGTCTTGAGTGTGGGGAACCTGGAGAAGCAGGAGAGCTTCGACAAACTTTTAAAGCTCTGGGGACTCTGGAGGAGCTGGATTTGTCTGGATCGGGGTAGTAGCTAGCTAAGACTATAGTCCGGCGTGGGGGATTCGGCGTAAAACGACGGAGTCCTGCGCCTAGGGAGGACGGAGGCCCCGTTTCTCGCGGAGAGTCCGTCGTCTCGTGGCGGCCGGGCGGCGCTCTGGGTCAAAGATGAGAGGAGCGGGCGAACGTTTCTCCCCCCTGGGCGCGCGTCTTGTCGAGGCCGCAAAACGAGGGGCGAGCTTGAACGCGATCGTAACGCGTAGAGAGAGCAGAGGAAAGAAGAAGTCGCGACGGAGAGACTCCTCGGAGCTGAACACTGAACAAGCTGTTTCAGCTCTCCCTCCTCCTGCGTCCTCGTTGAAAGAATGCCACCAGCACACCCCTCCGCTCTACTCGAAACTCACGAAACCAACAAGACCGTTCTCACCACAGTCGCGTCCGCCCTCTCCGCTCCCGCTGCCGCACCCTCCCCACCTCCTCCCAACCCGCTCCTCTCCCGCACCAAACTCAAGCCAGCGCGCAAGCCCAAGCCGAAACCCAAGAAGACGCTCGTCGGCCAAGTCGCGCAGGCCAAGGCGGCAGAGCTCGCTGTCATTGACGCAGGCGGCGCTGCGGGAGGAGAGGAGGCCGAGGTGCTGGATCTGGCGGACCAGTTGCTGGAGCAGCTCGAGGCGCAGGACTCGCAGAGGGTGGAAGCTCCTTCGTTCATTGGTGGAGCGGTGCACATCGAGGACGCCACGTTCGGACGAGGAGGAGCGGAGAGGGACAGCGGAGGGAGTACAAAGGATAAGCTGAGCGAGCTCAAGCTCAACCTCAAGGACAAGCTTCGGATCTCAGGAAACGAGGGCGCAGTGGTCGTGGAGAAGAAGGTCTCGCGGCAGCAAGCACGGAAGGTGCGACGTCCCTCTCCGACGCAAAAAGCTGCGTGTTGACCTCGCCTCTCTCTCCAGCTGAAGAAGTCCTCGCGGTTCGACTTCCTACGCAGCTCGGCACAAGCGGAAGTGGAGGCAGAGAACGACCAGTCGATTCAGGAGGAGCGGAAAGCGATTGATGACGGGTGCGCGAAGCTGGGGGTGCACGTCAAGGAGATTGAGCCGGATGGGCATTGGTGAGCTCGTGCGACTGCTGGAAGGAGTGCGGAGGAGCTAATACTACGACTGGGCAGTCTATACAGCGCCGTCGCTGACCAGGCGAACTTCCTCGGTCTCTCCCTCGCCGTAAGCTAAGTCTCCCCCTTTCCAGCGAGAGCTGCGTTGACGCCCCCACTCTCGCAGTCGGAAGAGGAGAACTACGAAACGATGCGATCATCTGCCGCCAACTACATGCGTTCCCACCCGGACGAGTTTCTCCCTTTTTTGACGAGCGACGACGACGTTGGGGACGGGATCATGAATCCAGGTGCGTTCCCCTCCTGCAGCTTCTCACCAGCTGCGAACTGACGCTCTCCTACTTTAGAGGAGTACGCACGGTATTGTGACATGGTGGAACGAACAGCAGAATGGGGAGGCCAACCCGAGGTACGTCCTGGCCTCGCTCCGTTTGCTGAGCTCCTCACGCTTCCTCCCGCAGATCCTCGCGCTCTCAAAACACTTCAACGCGCCGATCCACATCCTCCAAGCGGGTACCGACCTGGTCAAAGTCGGCGACGACGTCCCCGCAGGTCGAGGACCGATGCTCATCTCGTGCGTTCCTCCCTTCGCTCCTCCGCGCTTAAGCCAACTAATTCGGTGCTCTTCAGATATCACCGCAAGATGTATGGTCTTGGCGAGGTGCGTTCAGCTCTCTCCGAGCACGACGGAAACTGATTCGCTTTCGAGTGCAGCACTACAACAGCCTACGACCTTGAAACCTGCAAAGTATATCAAACGCACACGCCTTCCCCGCACGATATCCCTCCTTCCTTCATCGTCTTCGCACTGCATCCTCTTCAGCGAATGAACTCCGTCTTCGCCGTCGAGACCATATCCAAAAACGCCTTCGCCAACTGCTCATCTCGTCAGCTCCTCCTCTCCCCAACGTTGAAAAGAGAAAACGTACATTCGGAATGACCGTGTTCTCCTCCAGCAGAACCGAGCACCGCTCCGCCTCAGCCGAATGAATCTCGAGCAACCGCTTGCGCTCCTTCTTCCTCTCCTCCTTGCTCCCGACCGGCGCGCGCACGTCCGGAATGCTCTGACGCACGTGGCCGAGGAGCGTTTCGTACATCTCATGTGGCCAGTGCTGGATCTCGTGGTACACTACGCGTCGCAGGAGGGAGTCAGCTGAGTGCGCGGAAGGAGGAGGGGGAGGACGGACCTTGGGCTCGACCGGCGCAGTGCTTGCCAACTGGGAGAAGTCAGTGGGAGCTCGGAGAGAATGAGGGAGGAACGTACGGTTGAACTGGCGAGGAGGAGGAGCCCGGGGCTCTCCATCCGAGTCGCTATCCTCACTCGAGAGATCGCTGTCCTTGATCGGCTCAAAGGTCTTCGGGTCGTATTTCTCACCCTATTCGGCTAGTCAGCGGGAGACAGAACGAAGAGAGATAGGAGACGCACCAGGAGCTCGCCGCTCAAAGTCGAGGCTCGGCTGGCGCCCATAGAGCAGGCGTCTGCGGACCGAACGCATCAGCAGCCGTCTCGCACTCGAAGAGGGGCAACGACATACCGCAGGGAGATCCACGGTCGAAGCCGAAGAGGTCTTGAATGTCAAAGCGCGGGTACGTGTCGATGGCGGCCTTGAAGTTGACTTTCCAGGCGGACGAGCCGATGAGAGACGAGAGCAACCCCTTGCGCTCCTTCGTCACTGCTTGGAACGCCGTCTTGAACGCCTCGTCCTCCAGCCAGTCGACTTCGGGGCAGAGAATGACGTGAACGATGTATTGGAGGTAGGACTGCGAAGTGGGGGTTAGCGATGCCTGCGCGAGAGCGGAGAGCCGCCGAGAAGAACGCGCCTTCAGGAAGAATTTGAGGCCTTGAGCGCGCTCCCGCACTTCCTCCCTGTGCCTCTCGACCACCTTCTTCGTATCGTCGTCCTCCTCTCCCTCGACTAGGAACCCCTCGAGGTCGGCATCGAGGTTATCGTCCTCCTGCGAAGTCGAGTCGTCCTCGTCGTCCGGATCGTCGACGCTCGACTCGGACGACTGGCCTCCAGCGTATCGAGGAAGGGCGCGGGAGGCGGTGGGAGCTTTGTCGGAGGATTCGACTACTCCGCTGCGCTTCTGCGTCGCGGCCTTCTCGCGCTTCTCGGCGATCACTGCGAGAAAGGTCGTCAGTTCGGGTCCATCAATGCAGGGGAGAAGACGTACGAGACCTCGAAGCACGAAGCTGCTCAAACTTGCTCTTGTTCACCGGCGAAAAGACGCGCAGGCGGTCGGTCAAGACCGTCTCCTTCCCCGAAAGCTCCAGATCATCCTCATCGCTCGACCGAATCGCCCTCGCCCTCCCCTTCCCCTTCCCGCGCTTGGCCACAACCTTTTTGCGCGTCTTGGGCCTCTCCCGCCTCCCCGTCGAGCGACTACCGAGCATCTCGTCATCCTCGACGATGAAGTCGTCGCTCTCGCTCTCCTCCTCGTCCGACGACCGACGCTCCCCACGCTTCTTCTTCTGCGACGCGAGCGAAGCCTTGATGCTCTTCTTGGGCGAAGATCGAGAGGACGAAGCGAAGGTGCGCTTGAGATTCGACGTTTTGGAGGTCGAGGGGAGGGTGCGACGTTTGGCGGAGGTGAGTTGACTGGCGGTGGGGAGGTCTTCGCTCGAGTCCGAGTCGGCAAAGACGACGGCACGCTTCGATGAGATAGTCGGGCGCTTGTTGACGGTAGAAGAGGTCGTGGAGCGGCGTTTGGGAGGAGGAGAATGGTCGTCCGAAGAGTCGGATGCGGACTTGGCGAGGCTGCGACGTTTCGAAGGGGCGACTCTTTTAGCGCGGGATGGGGGTGGAAGAGTATCCTCGTCGCTCGAATCGGAGAGAACGAGAGTCTCCGGGGCCTTCTTCCCCTTGCCCTGGACCTTTGCGGGAGGCTTGGAGGGGACAATCGTCAACTCGTCGTCCTCGTCGCTCTCCACGATCGTCCTCCTCGCCTTCGAGCTCGCCGACATGCGCATCCGCTTATATTTGCTGGCGGGAATGACCGGCTCCTCCTCGCTGTCGTCCATGGCTATCGTAGGCGCAGCGTCGACGGGGGAAGGTGGGGGCTTCGCGACGGGATTCAAGGGGCGTTGAGGGCGTTTCTTGGGAAAGACGTAGACAATGACGGAAAAGTTCTTCTTGCGAGGAGAGCGAACCTGGGGACGAGAGGGAGCGGCGAATGCGGCGGGCAGCGGGGGAAGGGGAGAGGTCGAGGTTGAGGTCGAGGGTTGCGGTAGAGGTGGTTGCAGGTTCTTGGAGGGGCTGTTGACCTCAGTCTCGTCCACGGGAGATCCCCAGTCGTCGTCCATCTCGAGCTGGATCCTCCGAGCTCCTCCAGGCCCGACGGCGCGCGCAAGCTCGACCCTCGTCCCTGAGCCCGACGCCTCAGCGTTAGCTCCCTCCGCCCGCGCCCTCTTTGCAGAAGAGAAAAGCTCCAGCTCCTCCGACAGACCGTCCTCATCCTCGTCTCCGCTCATCTCTCCCATCTCCGACGCCACCGACTCGCCGAGAGCGCTCCGACCCTTGACTATCAGCTCGAGAGGCGGCTCCTCGTCGCCCTCCTCAACGTCCTCTCCACCGCTAATGTTGCCGTTTGGATCCTCCCTAATTCGATCCTTGCCGTCGTAGGCGCTCCGGTGAGGCTGCGTGCGGAGGTCGCCACCGTCTTTCGGGCGTTTTGTGGATGAAGGCGAAGCAGGAGGCGGGCTGCCGCCCAGCGCAAGACCGGCCGCTGTGAGGGAGAGAGTGCCTTGGCGTAGGTCGTCCATGCCAGAAGCTTCTCGCCCAGAAGTAGTCGAAGTGAGAGAGGCGAGGGCTTCGAACCGCGAGCAAGTCGAAGCAGCCTCCTCTTCGAGTCGGCTTTGTACCTCTCTCCCAACTCACTCGATGTCGGCGGCGGTGATGGCCACGACGGCCTACGTGCCACCATTAGCAGCGTCGATGAGGGCAGCAGTCACAGCAGCAGGAACGGCGGCGACCACCCTATCCTTCGCCTCTATCGGCTCCCTCCCTGGCGCTACTGCGACCCGGACAGCCACCATCGCCGTCAACACTCAGGGCGTCGTCGACAGCTCCTCCCTTCTCTACTACTTCACCATCCCGTACATCCAGGCGCACTCCCTCTCCTACCCGACCTGGCGGTACGCCTACATCCTATGGATCGTAACAATCGGTACCCTCGTTCTCTGGTCCATTGCGACGCACACGGTGGGCAAGGGAGGCCGTGGGACGCTGGGGGCGTGGTTCAGGAAGTGGTCCATCCGGCGCATCACGTTCGGAGGAAAGGGATCGCAGCGCGGGCAGGGAAGCGAGGGACAGGAGACGAGGGTCAGGAAGCGGTCCTGGGCTTCCCCTACTATCGCACAGATGCTGGCCGTGTCGGGTCTGATTGTGATGGCAGTATGCCTTACTCTCATCGGGAACGACTACATCAAGGTGAGCTAGCGTTCCGCAGCGGCAGGGGCAAGCGGGAGCTGATGACCTCGCTTGTAGCCGACGACCTGCACCTTCGGCGGAGACTGTTCGTTCAACAGCGGTGGAACAGGTGCGTGATACTCTCAGAGAGTTCAAGTGCTGGCTGAGTCCGCTCTCGTCTAGCTCCACCAAGAACGACCTTCAACACGAAGCGCGGTCTCTCGCTCCGCGTTCCCACCTCCGACGACGCTTTCGCCGTACCTCCACCTCCCCCGCAACCTGCGAACGTCGGGTACAAGATCTTGAAGCGCCAGGGCGGTGTCAACAACGTCAACGGCTACGCACCCTTCAATGACCCCCTCCTCGCTGCGCCAAACTACGACATCGCTTTTAACGCGTGGACAGCAGCTGCTCGTCTTGGACTCATCTCCTACGCCATGCTTCCCCTCGCCATCACATTAGCTCTCAAGCAGGTGAGTTGCCGCCTTCCGAGACGTCGAATCGTTGACTGATCATCCTCTCCTTCAGTACCCAGTGCGACGGTGCTCGTCTCGCCATCTCCGAGCAATAGCTGACTCCCTTGTCTCATCCTAGTTTAACATCTGGGCGACTCCCTTCCTTACGGGTTATCACTTCGACAAGGTGCGTCTGCTGCGAATCCCTCCCTCGCGCCATGCTGACGGCTCGCGCTGCAGACTGCCATTCTTCATCGCTGGTCGGGTGCAGCTCTTTCTCTAAAAGCTCGTCAACTAGCCTTCTAACGTCAGTGCAGGCCGAGTCATTTGGGCGTTCTCGACTGCTCACGTCGGCGCGTGGACGCATCAGCTCTTCATCGACAAGGATCCGTTTGGACGCCCGGTCTTCATCGGTATCTGGGCCTACTGGCGCTTCGTAGCCGGAGCAGTCGTGCGTCCAATCATCTCTTCCTGAGCGACCGACCCTGATCTCATTCTGCAGGCCTGGGTCCTCCTCACGATCATGGTCCTCTCCTCCTTCCGCCCTATCCGCAACCGGTTCTACGAGTTCTTCTACTACTCGCACATCTTCCTCGTACTCCTCTTCCTCTCCGCCTGCGTCATCCACCACAGGCCCGTCATGGGTTGGGCCATCGGCGCACTCGCCCTTTGGGGAGCCGAGCGAGGAGTGCGCTTGCTCGCCTACCTCTGGATCAACGGACTCGGCAAGAATCTGTCGGCGAAGCCTGAGTCCAGGTCGAGCGTGCGGAGCTTCCAGTTCGTCGGAGCGGAGAAGGTCGAGCGGTACTCGGAGTCGGTCAAGGACTGGCAGGAGCCGAAGAGCGGAGGAAGCTATCCTCCTGGGCGCTACGAGGCTGGCGGGGACGCGGCGACACTGAGCAAGGCCGCGAAGCGGAGCAGCTACTACGACTTCGGACCAGGCCAGGATACCGCCTACCTCAACCAGAACAACTACCCCCATCCCCGCCACGACTCTCCCGCTCTTCCTTCCAAAACTTCCTACGACCCTGCCACACCTCAAACGCCTGCACCATCTCGCCGATTCGACAGTCCCTCCCCCCTCTCGATCCTCCCTCCGCCGGGTTTCGCCTCCGCCCAGCTCCTCCCCGGTCGCACGATCCGCCTCACGATCAACACCCCCCGCGCAACCCGTTGGCGACCTGGCCAGCACCTCTTTCTCACGATCCCCGCCGTCGCTCTCTTCCAATCCCACCCCTACACGATCGTGAGCATCGACGAGCGGGCGCGCGGGATCGTTCCTTTCGGTGGGCCGTCCCTCCTTCGCACGGAGGGGAGCGAGGTCGTTCTCCTCGTCCGTGCGCAAAACGGCTTCTCGAAGAAGCTCTGGGACTACGTCGCCGAGAAGCGGCGCGAGAGTGAGAGCGAGGGAGCTGTGAACGCCGAGGTCGCCAAGGGCATCAACTTGCGCGCGCTGGTCAGCTCACCGTTGGGATCGGCGGCGAGAGCGGATTGGGAGGCGTATGAGACGCTGTTGATCGTCTCGGGTGGGACGGGGATCACATTTGGGATGGCGGTGCTCGAGTACGCGTGTAGGCGGATGGCGAGGGCAGGAGCGGTTGCAGCGGGAGAGAAGGACGACAAGTTCAAGACGAAGAGGGTGCGCTTCGTGTGGATTCTTCGCGAGTTCGGTGGGTCTCTCGTCGTCGCTTCTTTAGCGGTGCGGTCGCTGATCGCCGTCTTTCTCGCAGCTCATCTTAGCTGGGTCGCTCCTGCTCTTCGACGATGCCTCGAGATGGTCAAGACGTCTCAACTACAGGTCGACCTCTTCGTCAGCCGCGACACTCGACCCACTTCGCGTCGACACGCCCTCGCCACTCCCTCCCTCCCCTTCTCTCCCTCCCTCGCATTCTCCCCTTCTCCAGGCGACGACTTCGCTCCACCGGCTCCAGCGTTCGCTCGTCAAGGAATCTCGTCATTTCCCTCTCGCGACAGCTTGGAAAGCGACTGGAGCGAAGCCGAGGACGCCTCTCCCTCCCATGCTCGCCCCTTCTCCGAACCGATCAGCGAGCACATGGACTCGGTCACCGACCTTATCCTCTTCGAAGGCGAGGACGACGTACCCACCCCAGGCGAAGCTATCATCTCGTCCAAGGTCCGCACGGAGGGCAAGCTTCGTCGCGCCCTCTCTCGCCGCGCACAAGGCTTCAAGAAGGCTCCCACACCTCACCGACCTATCCAATCGCGTTCCTCAAGCACCGATAAGTTCTCCGAACGCGATCTCGGCCTCCACGCTCCTTCCAACCGACCCTCGTTCCCTCCTCTCGACCAGTACCCACCCCCTTCCGTCCGCCCAGGCCCGCTCTACCGCACCGGCACCGGCGCATCTTCCTACATCGACACGGGCTCTTTCGCCGAACTAGGACTGGACGACTCGGAGACGCTTTCGCTCGCTGGGTCGACGAGTCGGCGGAATCTCGTGGGCAAGGAGGCGGGGCGGAGCGAGAGGAGGGACGACGAGGTGTTTTTGGATCTCACGAAGGAGGATCAGGACGATTTGGATGCGGTCGCTGAGCTCGCGAGGCCTGGGTACCCGCTGCTGGGCAAGATTATGGAGGAGGAGGTGCAGAGGTCCGAGGGGAGGACGATGGTCGCTTGTGAGTTGTTCGCCTAGGGGCGTTTCAAGCGATGACTGATGCGGTTGGTTGGGACAGGTTGTGGACCTACGGAGCTTAATACGCTCGTCAGGAACCTCGTTTCGAGCAAGATCGACTTGGGCAAGGTGGCGAGGGGAGATCCGAGGGGACAGGTGTCGCTTGTTTGCGAGGACTTTTCGTTCTGAAAGGAGTAGGAAGGACAATTCTTGTAGCTTTCGATAGACACTCGTGCAGTGCTTTTTTGTTTGATCTCTCTTGTAGGCTTCATGCAACTTCGTGGACGAACGGAATGGTGTTCGACGGGGCGTTATCATTCGGCTCTCGCTACCTCCGCGCAGAGAAGAGTGGGGCTCGCAAAGCTACGAAAAAGGTGAAACAGATAGGGTCGTAAATGCTGCTTGGAAGACGAGCGGGAAGGAAAGGGAGGAAGGTAAACAAGCGGAAGGTTCGCTACAACAGGTGCACATCAACTACACGTTCCCCTCCCTCCCTCATCTCGCCTCGGCGTACATTCCCAGCGAAGGCTTTTGCGCGTAGTAGTTTGCACTGCCTTGCGAGGAAGGGAGGATGTACGGGTCCATCCTCGAATTCTGCTCGGGAGCCATGTCGAGATGGTTCCGTCCGTCCTGGCGTCCTTCATGGTACGAATAGACGGTCCTCGGAGCGTAGTAGTCGTTGGGATCTCGTGGGAGGGGCGCGAGTGGGGCGTCGAGGGTTTTGGGCGAACGAGGGGGGAGGAAGTGTTCGTGAGGGGCGGAGTTGCGGAGGGAGAAGTCGGGGGCGAATTGCGTGGCTGGGAAGGGAGAGTAGACGGAAGAGTTGAAGTAGGATAGAGGGGGGTTGGGGTAGTATGCTTGCGGGGGTGGGGCGGGGTAGGGGCGGTTGGAGAGGGGAGGGAGGAAGGCGGGAAGAGGGTCGAGAGGGAGGTTGGGGAGTTGGAGAGGCCCAGTTACAGAAGGCGTCCATTGAGCGCGAACAGGAGCGTCTGGGAGTGAAAGCATTCGACTTGGTCCTGCCACTGCTGGTTCCAATCGGGACGACGGCTCCTCGAGAGTTAACGACGCCGTCGACGACTTCCTGCGTTGGCGCTTTCCGGGGACGGCAGCGGCCTTGCGCGTACGACTTTTGCGAAGGATGCGCTCGAGTTGGGTCACGTCGTCTCGAACAAAGAACCCTGAGGGATGGCTAGGGAGAGAGCGGCGGCATTAGAGGCGACGACCAGGGGGACGAAGGAGAGCAACGCACGCAAAGATCACAAAGGAAGCGACGCCAGCCTTGCGCTCGATAGAACGCCGACGGTCACTCAGACGCTTGAAGCCATAGTACGAGAGCTGTCGAATGAACGAGCTGAGACTGGGGGGACCGCAGCAAGCAATCAGCTCCCCTCCCGTCCCTCTTCTCCAGCGCTGCTCACCTTCGGAAATCCCACGCCGGAGAGAGCGCCTGGCAAGCCTGCTCCTCGTCGAGCGTGATCTCGAACGTGTCGTTGCTTTTGTCGACCCAGCGCAGAGCTTCGGGGTAGACTGCCAGAGTAAGGGTCCTGCACGCGTCGTGAGTTAGCTCTCGCTGCGCCGGGGAGGGGGGTATGGGTAGGAGTGGCGAGCGGGCGACCTCAGGTGGACTGAGGTGCTCCTGTTCGCCTCGAGAGTGCGCGGTCGTGGCAGAGGAGGAAAGAGGGCGTACTCATGGAGCTTTGCGATAAATTGTGAGCGCGCTGCCTTGTCCTTTTGCGCTGGTTCCATCGCGTCTGGAGAGTGGATCGGCGTCAAAGATGAAGGCGCTGGATTGGCGCGTGCTGGTGTTTTGTCGTTAGACAGAGCGAACGGGCAATTTAGGGCTGCGCGCGTGCGGGAGAGCAGAAAGAGGAGAGACACACTTCGCTGAGGTGACGCGCTGGAGTTAATTAAAATTGATGAAGTCGCAGATTTGTATTCCCCTTTTCGTGTTTGTATAGGTGAGAACGCTTGCTGAAGCTCCTGAAGTGGAAAAGATCTTGTAATAGTAACGTATGGCGAACAAGAATCGCTTTGAAAAGCGCTCACAAACGAAGTTTGAATCCGGAGTCCGACACTTTCGACCAATCTCATCTCTCCCAACGACCGATCACTTTCCGGAATGAGCCTGCCCCGTCGAATCGCCTTTACCTTTGAGCAGCGAAAGAGATAATTTGCAAGGACGACCGGTTCCTGAACATCCTCCCGCCCTAACCCCCCCAACCGGCGGCGACCCTTGCCCGTTACGCTGCGACACTTCAGCCCGTTCGACACCGGCAATCGCAATCTGCTACGGCGCAGACATCGCTGCGTGCGAACCACTCTAGGATATGATCAACGTGCCCTAGGCGATGACGAAGACGAGTTAGCGAGGTGTACTTCGACCCTCTTCGCGGGGAGGTCGGAAAGGACTCACCTCCGTGGCGACAGCGTTGACACCAGCACAAGCTCGACGCTGCGAGAGGGGAGCTCCGTGTTAGTTCTCTTGCACCTCCCGTGTCGTCGTAAAGAAAGGAGCTCACAACCGTCGGAAGCAAAGGCGTGGATAGAGGGCTTCGTCAAGCAGATCGAACAGCCGGGCAACGACTTGCTGCAGTTGGGGCAGAGCGTCGTCTAGTTGACAAGGAGTCAGTGCCTGTCCTCGGAGCGAAACTGAACCGCGAGAGGCATTCCCGCTCCTCGCTAGCGAAAAGGACGCACCTTAATCCCAACAGCCTGCACGCCCCTATCCCCTCCCGCTCCTCCCCCGCTCTCCCCCTTCCTTGGCGTAATGTTGACCGAGCAGAACTGGCACCTCACCAGTATCGTCGGCGGTGCCTCCATCCTCAACGCCTTCTCAATCGCGTCCCCCTCCTTCTCCCTCCCCTCCCCTCTCGCCTGCTCGACACACACCCTCGCTCTCCTCCCTCTCGCACTATCCATCAGCGCGCGCGCAGAGTACAACCTCAGTCGATCGAGAGTCCCTCGGTACGCGTTGATCCATCGCTCGATCGGAGGGCAAGAGGGGAGAAGACCGGGGGAGACGAACGAGGTGGCGAGAGCGATGGTTTGGAGGTCGGCGGTGCGGTTGAGGTAGGATTGGAGGAGGGGGAGGGCGGAGGGACGGAGGCCGACGAGGAGGAGGGAGGACAGGTCGCCGGAGGAGAGCGATTCGGTGCTAAGCTCCTGGAGGAATGGTAGGAGCTGCGCGGAGCGTGGTGTTAGCTTTGAGGAGTTAGCTTTAGAGTACAGACACGTACTTCACTGTCGGAGAGGAATCTAGTGGGGGCACGTCAGCTTGTGCGAGCCTGAAAATAGATGAGTGGCTCACCTCAACGCCACCGCGACGCGGTCCTTGAGAGGCAGCCCAATCTCGTCCCCAACCTCTCGCCAATCTCCACTCGCCAAGAAAGCAAACATCGCTGAGAATTGAACGACGTCAGCTTCGACCCTCGCCGCAGCTCAAGAACCGACCTCGAATCCAAGGAGTCTCGCAGTCGGAGCTGAGCGAGCGGCATAGATCCGCATAGACGCTGTCGGAGCCGATGGCGGTGGCCTTTTGCGCGAGCTGCGAGAAGATAGATTAGCGAGTATCATCAAGTGCAGTCTCAGTCGACGCACGTAGGCTGCAAGCACAGGTGCGAGGACGCGTAACCGCTCATCTGCGACGGAGAGCATCAGCGAGACCGTTCCTGGCAAGGAGCGCACCCGAAACCCACCTTTACAGCTTTTCAAGCACTGCATCGCCTTCTCCAGATGCCCCGCAAAGAACGCATGCCTCGCCGCTCCCTCATAATCCCCCGTCCCCTGCATCCTACATCTCAACATCAGCCCCCGTCCTTCCTATGGCCAACGCCAACTCACCTCGCACAAACGTTCTCAAACTCCTCCTCCCATTCCCTGCCACAGCACTGCAGCGCCAGCTTCCTTTGCGCCGAAAACTGGCTCGCACTAATCGCAAACGTTCCCTCGAGCCTCCTCCTCGAAACGAGTGCAGCAGCAGCAGCGGCGTACGCGGCGTCTTTGACGTCTTTGGCGCGCGCTTCGTCGCCCCGACGGAGAGAGCGCGTGACGTCGCGGTAGATTGAATGAGGAGCGATGGGTTGGGAGAGAGGGGCGGAGGGAGTGGAGGAGGTGGAGGAGCAGGAGGGGAAGCCGGTGATGAGGTCGAGGACGCCGCGCCAGCGGAAATCAAAGTCGTTGATGCAGCCGTCCGTGGCGAGAGTTTCGGCGCCTGGGAGTTGGTTAGTAGCTGAGAGGGTTGAGATGGGAGGAAGGGGCGGACGGGAGATCCAGAGCCAGAATTCGGCGATGGAGGGCTCAACGAGCCTGGCGTTGACGAGAGCCTGCTCCCTCGCATCAGCTTAATCCGTGCCGACAAAAGTGGAACACGCACGTTCGACCCATATCCCTGCTCGAGTCGATCCCTCAGCACCACCGACGGGTCCGTCGCGAGCGCCGCAAGACCTTCCATCCCCGCCTCCTCCCGCGGTACATCCTCCGTCCGAACCCTCGACAGTCTCCTCGGCGTTACCGAGCCAGAAGGTCTCGAAGCCCTCCTATCTCCCACTGCGACTGCAGAGCCAAAGGACAGCGAGCGTCCGCGGTCGATGCTCGGTCGCTTCTCCCCGCTTGCGAGGACTTCGGGATCGTCGTTTGGCGCGATAACGGGGATGGGGAGAGTGGAGAAGCCGTTTCGAGAGTCGAAGAGAACGAAGCCGCGTTCGAGGAACCCGCTTTGAGACGCTCCAGGTACAGCGACGATCTCGATTCGGTGGCCGCTTGAGCCGGGGTTGGAGGTGTCGCGGGAGACGCCGACAATGTGCGTTACGGAGGAAGTGGGGGAATGCGCAAAGGCAAAGGAGGCGAGGGAGAGATGGAATTGGCCGGCTGTGAGGAGGAGCCAAGTCAGGTTTCGAAAGAGCTGCGGTCAGTGCGCGACTGGAGACTCACTCCGCTTGTCGTCCAGGAGAACGGGCAGTCGCAGCTCATCGGAGCCCATTCCCAAGACTGGCGCCTTCCTATGCTCCTCACCAGCCCCTTCCTTCGCGGTCCCCTCGTCCGGCGGCTCAAGCTGCGCGACGATACCATCCGCGAGGTTCCAGATTCTCATCGCATTGCTATCCCGATCTAGCGCCGCCATCATTCCTCTCCTCGTAGGACTCCACGAGATCTGCGCCAGCGGCTTGCACGTCGGGCGTAATCGTGCGCCAACCGCGCCGGCGTCGACTTCGGAAAAGGAGAGGAGCGCGTCCGAGGTCTTGCGAAGGTCGAATAGCTTGATCACGCCATCGTCGCCGTGGCTTGCGAATTGATAGCCGTTGAATGGGTTTGGGTTGATGTCGAAGACGCTGCGAGAGGACCAGGTCGCGACGGTGACGGGTGGGGCGCGAAGGTCGAAGATTCGTAAAAATTTGGCGCCCATTCCCGCTGCAAGCTTGGAGTAGGGCAATACGCGTCAGTTCGCCTTCAAATTCGTGCATCCGAAAGCGAATCAGACTCACCAGAGGAGAGCTGCTTGCGCCCGCGAAGAGGAAAGCTGCGGAGGTGACGGCTTCCGAGGATCCAAACTGGAGCATGGGACGAGGCTCGCCTGAGGAAGGAGAGGCAGTGGGAGAGTAGTTGCGAGGGACGCCATGATCGCGTTGGAGGGAGTAGCTCTGGAGCTGCGACGTAATCGGCGTCGCGAAATCCCTCCCGCTGTCGAGCGAGCGAGCGGATTGCTCGATGTCGAAGACGAGGAGACTCTCGCCGCGCGCCTTCTCCAGTCCGACTGCGAGTAGTCCTGGCTGGTCCCGGCAGAAGGAAACGGAGTTGCACGGACGCGAATGGCGGGGATTGAGAGATACGGCGGAGAGGAGGGGGTTGATGTGGGAGGCGGCGGATGGCGAGGCGGAGGCTTCCATTCGGAGTAGGAGAGTTCGTCCGGTGGTGAGTCCCACCGCCATGAGATCGGGATAGTTGGGGTGAGGCGACCAGGCGAACGTTCGGAGCTGCAGCAAGTGCGTCAGGGGACCATGGATCTGGGCGTGCTCCTGGACTGCACTCACCTGCGATAGCTCGGACACGACGCTCAGAGTAGTTACGCGCGACTCGGACTTGGAGTGCTGCCGCTGCTTGTCAGCTACAGCTCCCTCTCACGATCCGTAGAGCAGGCCTCACCTCCCATTGAAACATCCGAAGCTCGCTACCGCCTCCGACCACAAACCGGGAGCTTTCTGCTGGATCCCAGAGGACCGCCTTTGACCTGAGCCTGTAGAACCGGTTAGCTGGCAGCTCCTCGTTGGCGGCGCGCGTCCAACTCACATCTTGCCGTGGTTGACCTCGCGTGCTGTTGTTCCTCAACTTGATCCGGCTCAAGGGTTTCGAGTTGGCGGTGCTTCTGCTCAGCTGCTGCTGCTTCCGCGAGGCTGGGCGTTGCTGTTCAAGGCTCCGCTGCCCTGCCCCGCCCACTTTAATTTGTTTTCTAGCCGGCTAGACGTAAATATTATTTAGAGAATAATCGCGTCTCCCTGCCCCCGGTCCAGCAGGAGGACCTCTCTAGCTTCCTACAGCTCCTCGTCGACGCGGTACAGTCAGCTCCTCGCCTCCAGCAGCCGCCTCCAGCGCTCCGCAATCGCCTTTGGTGGGAAGCCAGCCGCCGTGCGCACCTCCTCCTCGGACTTGCACGTTACGAATCTGCTCAATGCTACTCCAGAACGAGCTTCCTGAATTTAAGCTGTCCATCTGCGTGTTTGAACCTCGGTCCGCAAGAAGGACCGGGGTAAGAGCGCTGGGCCGAGCGAGACGAGCTCGGCCTTCCAAACGGCGTCCGCGCTGGAGCTCAGTCGCCTCTTGCTCTCCTACCCTGCGCTCCGAACGAGAAGACCCAACCGACGAAGGAGATGGTTCGCCACTTTCGACTCCTCTCCGTAGCTCTCCTCGCCCTCTCCGCCTCACTCGTCAGCGGAAGCGTTCCGGACGCAAGCTCGGCGATTGAAAGACGCAAATTCGGCTTCAACGCACGACACGAAGGTCACTCCAGTCAGGGCCAGGACGACCAGCCTACTACGACGACACTCGCCGCCACGACTTCCGCTCACGACCACTCCACCGTACCTCTCACGACCCTGAACGAATCCCTCATCCTCCTCACGCATTCTCCGGATCCTCTCGCGTACTACGAGCTCGACGGAATGGACGGAGGGGGGCCTTCTGTGCTGATGGCGCATGTGGTCTTGATGGGGTTGGCATTCTTCGTGCTGCTGCCTCTAGGTGAGTTTCCAGAAGCCTCTGGAGAAGGGGAGGAGGCAGGGGAGGACCGACGAGGCAGCTAACGAGGTGCTACAGCTCTGTTCCTCAAGAACGGCAAGTCACAGCTCGCGCTCATTCCCCAGGGAGCGTTCCTCGTCACCTCGCTCCTCGGCATGCTCTTCGGAGCAACCTACGGTAGCCTCACTCCCAACCTCTGTGCGCTCCCTCCTCTCCGTTCTCCATCGACCAGGCTGACTTTCCTACCTCGCAGACGAGAACAACGTCCACTCCATCATCGGCTGGATTACCATGGCACTCGTCCTCCCGCTGAACGCCTACGATCTCGTCGGCTTCGCAACTCGCTTCAAGCGCTGGTGTCTCGGCGGGACGTACTCGCAGCCTCGAGCACAGGAGCCGAACGAGGAAGTAGCCGACGAGGGCGTCGGCGTCGACAAAGCTCCCTTCGTCCCTTCACCCGTCGACACAACCGAGGTACACTGGAAGCACGTCCCTCGCACCGACAGCTCGCACCGCCGGAACGACTCGCTCAACTCGGATGCCACTCTCTTCGATAGCGCAGGACCCGATTCGCCGCTCCCGGCGTCTCGCAAATCGGCACGGGCGCGCTTGCTCGCGGGTGCGAAGGTCGGCCGAGGGCTCTTGGAGAAGTCGCTCCTCTTGCTGGCGTGGGTCGAGCTTCTCAGCGGAATCGTGGTGTATTCCGGTTCCTGCAGGGAGAGGTACTTGAATGGGTTCGTCCATTTCCCTCCTCCTTCGATTTTCGAACCTCGCTGACTCCCTCGCTCCAGTTGCCTAGCTCACACGATCAAGGGTCTGTCCTTTATCCTTCGCAAGACGCTCTCGCTGACCACATTACTAGGCTCGATCTTTCTTTGGTACGGCCTCCTCACCTTCGCGCGGTACCTCGGCGCCTTCAGCACACTGGGTTGGGCCTGGAATCGCCGCTCCTCTCCGCGTGCCGTCTCCGCCGAGTTCGTCGAAGCGACCACCATCTTCCTCTACGTAAGATCTCAGCCGCTCGCGCCGTCGCTACTTCAAATACTGATCTCACGCGATCAGGGCATCTCCAACACCTGGCTTGAACGACTCGGCAAGGGGGACTCTCCGTGGACGCACAAAGATTGGGAGCACACGAGCATTGCAGTCATGTACGTACTTTTGACTGCGCGAGTGCGAAGTAGAGCTGATGCGAAAGCGCGGCAGGTTCTGGTTTTCCGGAGCGCTAGGAATGCTTCTCGAATCTCGCAAGCTACGGTTCTGGATCTCCCAATCCGCCGTCGAAGCGAACGCAGCGAAGGATTCGACCGAGCCTCCCTCTTGGAGCTATTCCTTCAACCCGATCCCAGGTGCGCCCCCGTTTTCTCTCCGCGCCCGCACGAACTAACTCTCTCACAGCCCTTGTCATCGGCGCCGTCGGTATCGGCATGGCGATGCATCACCAAACGTACCGCTTCCAGACCGACATCCACGCCGTTTGGGGAACTCTCCTAGCGCTCTTCGCCACCTTCCGCCTCCTCACCTACTTTTTCCTCTTCCTCCGCCCTCCCACCTCCATCCTCCCCTCGCGACCACCGACAGAAGCTCTCGCTGCGATGTGCGTGACGGGAGGAGGAGCGGTCTTCATTCTCTCGACGGAGCAGGTGACGTTCGCGGCTATGCGACATGGGTTCGACAACAAGATGGTGCGTTCGCTGGTACTCCGAGCGAGGATCGGAGGCTGAGAATTGTTCGCAGGCATTCCTCAATATCACCATCGCGCTCGTCTCGCTCTGGTTCTCCTGGACTCTCGCACTCTTCGCTCTCCGAGGTCCGTCCTTCCCTCCCTTCTGCGCAACTCCACTCACGCTCTTTCGCAGGATGGGCTCTAGCTCGTAATCGTCCTGAGCCGAGGGAAGTTGCGCCGAGGAAGGAGAGCTGCGAGGCTTGAGAAAGGTCGCTTCGCAACATGTACACAAACTTTGTAGCCCCCCTCGCGCTGTTCCGATACCATTCGTACCCTCTGTACAGCTTTAATTTTTTTCTGTAACGAACGACTCGCTTAACGAGGGAGGCGAGCGAAAACGCAGCTCGTATGGCGCGAAAAGCACAGCAACACAATCCAAGCGACCTCCTCCCACGTCTCCTAGTAGCGCGAGTAACGCCCGCATCCCCCATCCCACGATTTTCCTCGCTGAGGCCCATGATAATCTGCGCACCCAGGTCAGCTCCCAACTCGCCAGGAAGAGCAGAGCGAAAGAAACGCACACGACGACGTATCCCTCTGCTTAAAGATCCCGACCGAGTCGGCGAGGTTGAGGTACCCTTCGGCGCTGTATGAAGGTCCGGCAGCGGCGTTCCCGGAAGCTTGAGCGGTCCATTCGGCGCGGCAGACGTTTAGCGACTTGAGAGGGAGAAGAGGGAGCGGAACGTACACGGGCTTCTTCTGCGCGGCCCACTGCTGGAAACAGATGGAGTAAAGGCCGTTGCCGCATCCTTTGATCGAAGGGCAGAAGACGAGTCCCTTCTCCTTGCCCGCCTCGAAATCCTCGTCTGCACCTCCACATCAGCTTCGCCTCCGCTTCCCCCCCGCACAAAACTCACAGCAAACAGGACATGAATTTCCTTCCTCCGGCAAGCGCTTCGCCACGATCCCTCCCGCACTAGGTCCCGCTTCCTCCTGCCCCGTCGCGACCGTGTAAACCGCGCGCAGTCGCTCGGTCGCCACGTCCAGCGGGGCGCGCGGAGCCTGAGCGAAGATGGAGATGAGCTCGGAGGTGAGGAGAGCCTTCTGATAGTAGAGGTTCGAGGAGAGGGGGACTTGAAGGACTGCGAAGGGGGTTAGGCGAGGTCAGGAGGAAATGAGGGGGAACGCGCCTTTGAGGAGGATGAAAAGAACATGCTTGCATTTGTTGCCCTTGGTAGCGTCGGGGCAGGAGCAGCTGGGGATGTGGTTGACGGTGACTTTGTGGACCTGCGAAGAAGGTTAGCTCGAGGAAAGGGAGGCACAAGACGCGACGAACGTTGCCAGTCGAACCGAGGACCTGAAACTCCTCCGAAATCTCTCCTGTCCTACGACGATCAACGCAGAAGAAGCGCTGGGACATGACTCGTTCTACGCGCTCGGTGATGTTCTGGCGAAAGGGGTTAGCGACTGCCACCTCGTGTCCTTCGCGACGGACCTTGGGGCACTCTGTGACAGCAGCAGGGTCAGCTCGCAGCTCTTCCATAATCCAGGGAAGGTAGCGCACTCTTCTTGAACAACGCCTGCCTCTTCTCTGGCTCTGGCTCGCCGTCATTCGCCTTGCTCTTGCGCCCCTTCTTTGGAACGGGTCCAGCTTGAGGGTACTGGGACTCGTCGTTGGCGGAAGGTGAAAGTGCGCGCTTCTGCTGTTGTGGTGGTTCAGGAGCCATGATTGACGGCGGAGAGAGGGCGCACCCGCACAAAAGAGCTGTTGCGAAATTTAACCGCTCGAGAAATTCCAGGTACTTGACGCTTCAAAACGCGTGCAGGCTTACAATGCAGGCCCAACACCTGTTCGCGATTCTTATGGGAGCCGTCGAGCGTCGAGAACAGGCGAAAAAGCTCCAGACTCCTGGGCCTCTGTCCTGGAATTCCGTTGCACCGGTGTTCCGTTGATCGTTTCCCCGCAAACTGGGAGAGCGGAGGGAGGAGGGCGAGGTGCCGGACTTGTTCGGCACGTTCGAGCCTTGCCCAGCCCTGGGGATGTACTCTGGGGAAAGAGCCTGCAGAATAAAGAACGCAACTAGCAAAAGTTCGGCACTGGTCGCTGGGAGGACTTGAGTTACGCAAGCTCTCTCGCCTGCTGCTTGCGAACTCTTCCATTCCGCGCCTTTCAGCACATGTAACGCAGAGCAAGCGTTCGCTATTTCATCTAATTCGGCGGAAGGGGGCCGCGCTAGCACGTCGCAACGGCCGAAAAAAGGGCGCAGCAACCACTTTTTCCCATGAAGAGGAGGGAGATGGGGGCCCCGGTGGACAAGTGCTGTCCGTGCTTCCTGATAAGACTTGGGAAAGCAGTCGGCAAGCTGAGGGGCAGCAGGTTTAGCGTCTGAGAGGGCAATGCGGGCCGAATCAATTTGGAGGTCAGCGGGCGGCCGTCCTCTCCCTCCCTCCTCCTCTCCTCCCTCCCCGTCCCTCGCCTCAAACATGACAGTCGGGAGTCAAGCAAAGACCCTCTACACCACTTTGGGGGCGCCCCTCAGCTCCAACCCTTCGTCCTCGAAGCCGCTCTCGAAGTGTTCGTACTGTGACATGGTGAGTTACACTCTTCCCGGCTCCCCAGCTCTTCCAGCGCTCCCCAGCTCACCCCCTCGCCCTCTCTGCAGTCTTTCAAGAAGTTAGAACATGCTCAGAGACACGAAAGGACCCGTGAGTTGACTATGGGAGCGAGATCGATTGGGGATCGTGGGCACAAGGTGTCGGTAGCGGGCGGACGAGCTAACGAACTTGGGGCTTTGCAGACACCCTCGACAGGCCCTACTCGTGCTCGGATTGCGGCAAGACGTTCGCTCGACAGTGCGTTGGCGTCGTCGACCGGCAGTACAGACCTCCCCAGCTGACTTCCTGCCTTGGCGCTCAGAGACACTCTCAACCGGCACGCCCGCCTGCACACCCGCAAGGTCGAGGGTTCTCCCGTGGTCAAGGGACGCAAGCGACGAACCTCCATCTCGACGTCGACAAAGCTAGACGAAGTGGACGACTCGCCGCCGTCCCCAGCGTCTCCCGCACCTATTGCCTTTCCCTTCACCCTTCCGATCTCTCCCACCGCCTTCCCTCCCTACTCCCGCCCTTACTCCACCGAATCGTTCAACGTCGAATCCCTCTTTGTGCCGGCGGTTGCGACCCGGCGGTACAGCGAAGCGTCTTCATTTCCGCCAGTGCGGGGCCCCGAGGTCGAGCGTGAGCGGCGCGCGACAATTTCCGAATCGGCGCCCTACACCTGCACGAGCGCCTACGAGTTGATCGCAACGCCCCAATCGCCCTTCTCGAGTTCGTCGTCGGAAGCGGACGATTCGGCCGATGGGAGCTACTCGACGTCGACCGTCGATGCGGACCTCGAGAGCCAGTACACCTCGCCCTTCACGTCGTACCCCTCCTCCACCCACGACCCTCTTCTGGACCTCGAGGCGATCCTCAACAACGAGTCCACCCAATCCAACTTCTTTGACGACGGGGTCGACTTTGATTTCGAAAAGTTCGCGGCGGGCGTCGAAGGCCCTCTCCCCGCGTCCATCACCGCCTTCGACTCGTACAAGTCTCGCGCCCACCCTCTCCTAAACCAACACCTCCCCTTCTCCATCCTCGACTTCGACTTTGCCTCCGACTTGCCCTCATCATCGACCGAAGCGCCCGGCCCTCTCCCCTCTCGGATCTCCATGTCGATGCCGTCGATGCCGACGCCCCTCTACTCCCCTCACCCTCTTCCCTCCCTCCTTTCTCCCTCCCTCCCTCTCCCCCTCCCCAAACTCTCGCGCGACTACACCCAGCCCCCACCAAGATCCTGGACGTCCCCGTACCCCTCTCCCGCCCTCTCCTCCGCCTACGCCGCCGCCTCCTTCCCCTCCCTCTCCTCCCTCCCCAACGGCCTCGGCCTCCACTCGTCCCCCGAACAACAGCTGTACGAAGCCTACCTCAAGCGCAAGGCCCCCGCGACGAGCGCGACGCAGCACCTCCCCTCCAAGGCGTTCTACATGCCCGCTGCGAGTCCGCCGCAGGTCGAGCAACCAAGGTTGTCGGTTAGCGTCCCTTCTTGGTCGATTGGTGCGAGGCAGGGGGAGGTGCGGGAGTCTGGAGCGTTTGTGCCGCTTTGAAGTGAGCGAGGGCTTGTTTATATTGTCCATACCGCCCTTTCGCTTTCGTGCACACGTGTATCACCCTCTCGTTTTTTAGGGCTTGTCGTTTTCAGGAGGCAATGGGGCGCCGACATTGTGTTATTAGGGATTGTGCGGGGTTGTCGATGGCAGGGGATTGTCGAATTGCGAATCGAGTACTGGATCTGAAGCATTTCATCGCTGCGAACGACGAGAGAGAAGTTGCGAGTGATCGGAATAGGATTACAGTGAGAAAGAGGGAGGGTTGCGAGAGAATGCGGGAGTACACCGACGACGAAGACGTTTAGAGTCCCAGCTTCGCACGCTTCGCCATTATCTCGTCTCGCAGCATCTGCGCCCTCGACTCGATCCTGTTCAGTACCAACGACAAGATCAGCCACGATCGAAATCAAAACGAAAGAATCGCTCGCACCTGCTTTTAAGATCGTGATCCCCCGGCGCGAACAACCTCGCGATATAACCCTCCGCCTTTCCCAACTTCTCCCTCCAAACCTCCTTAGGATCACTCGCCAACGGCGCTATCACTTCCGCCTCCTTGGGCTCCAACACCGCGAGCTCAAAGATGGCGAACGGGACGACCCACGTCTCATCCGTGATACGAGGTTGGGCGTCCACAGCGGCTTGTAGGAAGGAGCGAGAAGTTTCGAACGCTCCCAAGGAGCGATAGAGAGCTCCGAGGAGGAGGTCGCGCGTGGCGATCTCGTCCGGGGAGTCGAGGTCGTGGATCGTGTGGCGCGAGTAGCGAGAGGAGAGGGAGGTTGAGGAGGGCGTGGAGGAGAGGGGTACGGCGTGAGGACCGAAGAGAGGGGGAGGGGAGAAGGAGGCTAGGTGGTCGATTTGGAGTTGGAGAGCGTGTGCGGGGGCTCGGCCGTCTGTGGCGTGAGTTAGTGGAGAAGAGAGGACGCGGAGAGGACGTACTGGTGTTCCAGAAATGACCGAGTTCTGTGGTGCGGGTTTGCGTTAGAGAGGAAGTGGCGCAGGTAGAAGGAAGGAAGGCGCACCTGAGGCGGGTGAGACGCGAATGACCTCCCAGTACTTGGACGTCGCAGGGAGTCGTCCTGTGCGTGCTTTCGTTAGATTATCGCACGGAGAGATGACGAAAAATTCCGCACCCTGCTCGATCCAGCGTACATGCTTCGCACGATACACGCCCAGTTTCCGCGAGATGAACATCTGCCTCTCACTTCAGCCTTGATCGTGCCAGCAAGGAAGAACACCCCGACTCACCTCTGTGCTCGGCGGCTCTCCCAGCAGACGCTTGTGTCCAAAGAGCGAAGGAAGCTCCGAGATGAGCGCCTCGATCCGCTCCTCGATCTCAGGCGTCCGTTCTGCGCGCGGGAGGTCGAGCAGAGCTCCAGCGGCGATGAAGACGTAGGTCGCGTGACTCCAGGTGTTGAGCTCGCGCATTCGCTAAGGAAAGAAGCTTTAGTAGAGCGGGAGAAAGAAGACGGCGGGAGACCGCACGAGGAACGAGTTGGCTGCTTTGAGCCACTGGCCGTCGGAGAGAAGGCACCACGAGAGCTGCGAACGCTTGGTGTGAGCTAGATAGAATCTGGGAGGAGAGATTCCCACCTCGAAGACGAGAAGCGAGTCGGCTTCGCGGAAGCTTGAGCCCTTTTCGAGCGCACCTTCGAGGATCTCGATCGCCTTGGTCGTGTTGTGCTGCATGCGGTTGATCTTGGCTCCTGCAAGCCGATGAGGAGGTATGAGTGTTTTGACGAGCGAAGGAGATGCAAGACGTACGGTTCAGCACCCACAACGTCCCGTTAGGAAAGTGCTTTTCAACGCGTCCCAGAACGAGCTTGATCTGCTCGACCAGGTGGGTCTCCTCCGCTTGCCAGCCACTCACTGCGATAAAGTGTGTGAGCAGGGTACGATAGTCACTCCGAGAAGGCGCGCACTGAGAAGGATGATCCCGTAATAGGTCAGAAGAGTGAGCGACGCAAAGTACCTGTGAGAAAGTCAGCCACTGCGACAAGGTTGCGGGAGGAAGGCAACGTACCCGTGAACATCATCTCCAGCACTAGCGATCGTCAAGAGCTTGAGAGCGACCGATCGGTTGCTGTTCGACAATCCGAACCACGAGATGAGCTTGCGAAGCTTCGGACTGCGAAGAGAAGCGTCAGTCTGTCTTCGCCTTCGGCACCACGAAAGCTACTTACGGCAACAGGGAAAATATGAGCCCAAAGAGACCGAATCCGAACGCAGCTCCGCTGATGACCAAAGTCGAAAGAGCATCCCCCTCCCACGCCGCCTTCGGCACCTCTCCATCCGCAATCGCCGCAGCCCCAAGGCCGTTCGCGAGGTTCTCGATGCTGTTGTCCCTCGTATCGGGTCGCGAATTGGGCGTCGAAGCTGCGACCTTCTCGACTGAAGCCTTGGCGAGTGCAGAGAGGACGGAGGACGAGGCGGACGGACGGAGCGTGGCGAGGTCGGGACGCTTCTTGCCCCAGCCGAAGATGGAGGAACTGACCGAGGCGACTTCCGGTGCGGCGGCGGTGCGTTCGAGGTAGGCGACGTTGAGCTTCGCGTAGATGGAAGCGAGATCCTCGTCCTCGGCGACACCTTGCGGGAAGACGATCTGCGAAGATCCCAGTGAGCTGGCCGGCTCAGACGACGACTGGAGGTAAAGCTCACCTTGTAGACTGCTCCGAATCCTTTGTACGCGCGATTGAGCTTGTAGATGGCCTGCGAGCGGGGCAAGTCAACGCGCAGTCCGCGGAACCTTCTCTCGGCCTTACCTTCATGAACTCGACGTACGACTCGGTGAGGACTGCACGACAAAACTTCAGCTTATCTCAGAGACAAGCGCTGAACGCACCGTGGACGAGTGCCTGGCAGATGACGCTGTCCGCGACGAGGAGCTGCCAACAGACCGCAGTTAGCTACCTCTTCCAGCTCCTCCCTCTGCATCCAGCCTACCTTGTACTCCAAGCCAACCGGAAACACTGGCGTAGGCTCCCCCTTCCCTCGCTTCGCCACGCCCTGAGCGATCGCCGCCTCCTCCGCCTTGGAAAGGAGCGCGAGCGACGCGAAGAGCTCCTTGTCCTCTTGACCCAGGGCAGCTGCGAGGAAGGTGCAGAGACCAGCTCCAAGAAGGTGGAACGGCGAAGTGCTGGATCCTAGGATGAGCTTCGCTTGAGGAAGGTCGTTGTTGAGAAGGGAGCGAAACCCTTGGGTCGCGTCGTCGAGCTGCTCCAACTGGGTCGGTGGAGAGGCTGGAGTCGTTCGAGAAGCCATTCGTTCTGGCCTGCTTGAAGAAAAGGATCGATTCGGTGAGAAGACAAGGGAGAGAGACCTCGACCTCGACCTCGATGAGGGGTTCGGCCTTCCTCAGTCCTTCCTCCTCTTCCCAATTCCTCGGAGCCTCGGAGGCTTCGACTCCTCTCGCCCACCAAATCGTCCATTCGGGGCCCCATTCGGAGCGGGAGCCGACGCGATGCAAGCTCCTCACGCTGGAGACCTCCTTCGTGGACTCGACTCGGAGGGAGAGCAAGATGACGACGACGACGGCAACAACCTCCTCCTCTCAGGAGACGACGACGCTAGCTCAGATGTCCTCGAGATGAGTCAGGAAGAAGTCGCGTCTCTCCACTCCGCGATCCCATCCCGCGTGCGCCACCTCGACCCCACGACAGACGTTCCCGCAGTGCTCCTCTCGACTCGAACGCGACCATCCGGGGCTGGAGAAGACGAGGAGATGCTAGCGATGGATTGGGGCAGTGAGGGGGAGGGCAGTGGGGGATACAAAGAGGGAACTACGCTGGTGGCGCTGGCGAGTCCTCGAGGAGGAGTGCTCATGGAGGTGCGAGGTGCGAGACAGCGGAGCTACGGCGGGGAGCTTGCGGACTGGGAGATGTGTACGCTCGCAGAAGATCAGGACGACCGCGATCAGGTGGTGGCCTTCCCCTCCCCTCGCACGCCAACCTGCACACCTCTCAACCGCTCTCACGCCTCCCGACCTCTCCTGCACCACCTACCCTATTCGACCACTCCTCGCTTCTCGCAACCCACTTTCCTACCCAGCCCCTCCGACTACGACCCCTCTTCGACGCGCTTTCATGATCGCACGAATCTCCTCGATATCGACACTTCCGACGACGACTTCCCTCTCCTCCACTCTCCTCCTCCCGCCTCTTCACAAACCTTCGCACCTTCCTCGGTTTCTTCGACACCAATTTTGAAGCGGGTGCAGGAGCTCTCGATCGACCTGGTCCCTGGGTCGTCCAAAGGCGCAGCGGTCCCTCAGATCACCGCTCGGCGCAAGATCAAGGTCAAGAGGGTGGCTACGGAGGAGCCTGGCTCCACGAAGGAGAAGGAGATCAAGGACGGAAAGCTGGAAGGAGTAAAGGGACTCGATCACGGGACGGAAAAGCGCCGAGCGGGAACGACTCAGGACGACGTTCAGCCTGCGAAGCGCAGGAAGAAGGCGCCAGCGACAGCCACAGAACGGGCGCTCTCCCAGACCGTCTTCGCATCTCTCCCGCCTTCGCCGTCGCCGACTCCTCCTTCAACCTCGAGGCCGTCGTCAGAGCTCTCAGCTTCGAACCTCTCTTCCCCTTCTCCCGGACTCAAGACTCCTCTTCCATCGACTCACGAGCTCTCGACTTTTGCGCATTCTCCTCAAGCTTCCACCGCGCTCCCTCGCCCTCCACCTACCCCGCCCTCGCCTACTCCTATGCGCGCATCACGACCCGCTCTCTCGCACGATCCAACGCAGGCCGAAATGGATGCCTTCTTCGGCTACGTCGACCCTCACAAGCTCGTCGAGGTCGTTCGTCCTCCTACCCGCTCCCCCGCCGTAGCTATCGCGCAGGTCGCGATTCAGGCGCCAGCGATGGCGAAGGCGACGGAAGGCTCTCCGGGGGCCAGGGACGAGGAGGAGCGGATGTGCAAGAGGGAGGAGAACGGGAAAGGGAAGGCGTTCGAGCATGCGCTTGTGGAGGAGAACGCGGAACTACAGGTCGTTTCTGCGCCGAAGGACAACGTCGCCGCCGAGGCGCCTCCCGCCGAAGTCTACCAGCTCCAGCCCATCTCAAGGATCTCGCCTACGACGGGAATCTTCATGACGGCCGACGAGCGCAGGTGCGTTTCGTTCTTCGCTCTCGAGTGAGGTCTAGACAACGCTTCCTCGGCAGACTCGCCATCATCAACTCGCTCGAGCTCCTCGCGCTCTCGATCCTCACGCAACTCGTCACCAGCGCCGCTCCTGCTCCCGTACCTCCTCCTCTTGTCGACGACGACGAGCCGGACTCGACGACGACCGACTCGCAGAAGAAAAAGCCCAAGTCGAAGAAGGTCAAGAAGCTCCCTCTTCCAAAGCCTCCTCGCATCGTCATTCGACTGGCAAAGCGCGTCGGTGGAACGTGCGTTGATCCCTTTGTTATTCAACTCGAACGAACGCACTGACGGTTCGCGCGAATACAGCTTCGACCCTACAGCTTCACCATCGGCTTCTCGGGCCACCAAGACCCTCGTGTTCCCTCGCAAGCTCGGCAAGGGGAAGCAAGTACGTTGCGGAGGTCGAGAGCTTGGTGAGTGCGTTTGTCGTCGATTGTCGAACGAAAGCTAATGCGCGGTGCAGCGGCGTTCGTCAAGGCGATTGAGCTCATGCTCGAAGGACTGAAGAGCAACGTGGTCGTCACGAAGCGAGATATCTACTACCGCGCTGTCAAGCTCTTCGTTCGTCAGTCAATCGTGGATTCTGTGCGTCCTTCCTCGCACCTCGCTCGTCGACTTCGAAGCTCATTGTACTCGGCCCGCTGCAGATCGTCGAGGACATTGCTGCGACGCTTCAAGTTCGCCGTGCGGATCTCAACGTCGTCGCCGCTTCCAAAGGTATTTTCGGCGGGGCTCTTAAGATCCTCGGCAAGGACGGCGTCCTCCTCGAAGGCGGTACCCAAGTCCGTCCTCTCCCCTCTCCTCGAATCCCACCTAACCCCCATCCGTAGGGCGCTCTCATCCCTCCTACTCAGCTGATCGACCACATTGACTGCTCCAACGTCTCCTGGATCCTCATCATCGAAAAAGAGGTTCGTCGCTCCTTCTCCCCTCCCAGGCTCGACTCACCCCACGCAGGCCGTATTCCACACTCTCTGCCAACCCTCTTTCCTCTCCCTCCCCTCCCTCGGTTCCGGAATCCTCCTCACCGGAAAAGGCTACCCAGATCTCGCGACGCGCGAGCTCGTCAAACGTCTTTCCCTCGCTCTCCCCACGTAGGTTCCTCTCCTTGCTCACCCACCGAAATCGCTCTGACTGTTTTCAAATGGGATAGGGTTCCGATACTCTGCCTCGTAGATAGTGATCCGCACGGCCTCGAGATCCTCTCGACGTACAAATTCGGCTCTGCGGCGCTGGCGTTCGACAAGGAGAACCTCGCTGTCGACCGCGTCGAATGGCTCGGCGTCAAGGGAAGCGAATGGGATTCGATGGGAGTGGGGAGGGAGGAGTTGTTGGGGTTGACTGGGGGGGATAGGAGGAAGGCGGTGGGGATGATGAGGAGGGAGTGGGTGCCTCAGGAGTGGAAGTGAGTGCTCGCTTCTTTTGGGTGGGAGAGGGGCTGATGGGTGCTTGCAGACGCGAGTTGGCGATCATGTTGCATAGGCAGAAGAAGGCCGAGATTCAGGTGCTTTCGTCGACGCGAGGAGAGGGTGAGGGAGGGTCGAGGTTGTTCGAGTACGTTGCAGAGGGGATTCGGCGACGTGTGGGGAGGGCTTGAGCGACGTGGTATGCTATGCATTTGCTTTGCTTCTTCCGAAAAGCGAGTGTCATTTCGCGTGCGAAGGCGAGAACAGGACCTTGCGAGATTCACTCCCTCTCGCGCGTTTGGCTTCGTGTTTAAGTTTTGTTCTGATTGGGGAGGGAGGGGAGTGTGTAGACGTGTATGAGGGGAGAGGAAGAGACTAAAAGACTACGACGCGCAGAGCGCACTGCGAATGCAGGTAAGACCGAATAACATCTGAACGTAAACCCCCCAAAGCCCTGACCATCAATCCCCTCCAACTCCTCCTACCCAACCTACGCTTGCGCATCTAAGCTCTGCGCATTCTCTCCCCCAGCTTCGAAGCCCTGGCTCCCTCCTTGTGTCCCTCCTTCGGTTTAGCCGCGCCGCTATTCCATCGCAAGCGCGGCGCCACCACCCACAGCTCCACGACGTCCTGCGTCCCTCCTACAGAGCCATTCCTTCCCTCCTGCAACGAAGCACAGTCAGCTTCCTCCTCCCAATCCTTCCGACGCTCGCATAACGCACCTTTCCCTCCCTCCTACTGCGTCTTCCCGCCCGACCCTCCGTTCCCAGACGTGCTTCCCCCTCCTTCACCCCCCTTGGCCCCCCCCTCCAATATCACAGAAGTCGGCGGCGCGGTAAGAGCTCGTGGAGGCTTGACGACGTTACAGCTTTGGTCTTCGACAAGCTCATGAGTACGCGCGCGGCCATGAGAGGGAAGAGACGTACAGTGCGCAAACGAGGCGTCGTACTGGTCACTTCGTACTCCGCACTGTGGGGTTCGTCAGCTAGGTCGTTGGAGAGCGCGTAGAGGGGACTTGCGTTGGGGCAGACCTGGACGGGGTTAGCAGAACTCGACGCGGGGAGTTGTGAAGGTGCTTACGTAGAACACGTAGCACACGGGGGAAGACCAGACGACCTTCATCGCTGGCGAGTGCACTCGGTGTGAGATGGGTCGCTTGGTTGAGGAGGTGCCAGGAGGAGGAGTTGAGGAACGTTTCCGTGAGGGTGGTCGATCCGTTGGCGGTAGTGTTGGAAAGTAGAGGGCGAAGACTGAGTAAAGGTGTTGGCTGAAGAGCTCGAACGTAGGAAAGAGGGCAGGAGGGAAGAGAGGGGGGCAAGAACACCGTCATCGATTTCTTTTCGGAAGAGGGTCCTTACATTTATTCGAGATTACTGACGTTGTTACAGCGACGACGACGACGAACTGCGCGGGATTCGAAACCAAAGGGAGAATTCAGCACGATTTTGAACGGAAGAAGAGAGCACGCATTCGGCCTCAAACGCGAACTGTCCAAGCTTGAGGCCTTGAGGAGCGAACCTCGTCCGCTCTTTCTTCCTCGAGAACGTGCAGTCATCTGAAAGTGTGTAGGAAAAGCTGGCGCGAGATGCGCGGCGGGAACATAGCAAGTTAAGGCTGCTCTCTCCTCCGCGGACCTCTTTCCTTTCTCGCTGCGCGCTCCAAGCGCTCCAAACAACTCCAAACAACTTCAAATCCCAAAGCGTGAAGCCTATAGGATGCCTGAGAGTACTGCCCTGCTGTCGTGGGCGAGACTAGAGCTCTCAATACGCCTCCCTCGCCGCTTTCCTCGTCACTTGCTTCGCTATTTCACAGAGTGCGCACAGGCTACGAAGAGCTTGAATCCTCTTGAATTGCACGTCAAAACCAACACCGAGGTGAGGACGAACCCGGACGAACCAGCCCAAAATGGCCTGGGTCCGATCCTTGTACCAGTTCTGGCCTGAGCAGCCGACCAAACTCTCGTTGCAGCGTCTCCCCCTTCCCCTCCTACAGTACACTCGTCTGCTGAACGCTCGCTCTCTCTCTCTCGCGCCGTCGTCCCCTCCAGGCCATCGGAATGGCGCCGACGACGATCGTGGAACTGCTGATTGTGGGGGAGCTTCCCCTCAACCTGTTCAAGCTCTTGATCGCCTCGCTCGCAGTTACAAGCGTCACCTACGTACGTCCAGCCACGTCCTTTACGCTCCAGCGGCAGTGCGTTCGACTTACCCCTGCTCGCTCAGGGCTTGTTGTTGGCTGAAGTCGCGACGTACTATCGAGCCTGCTGGAGGGCAACAGACTACCGCGCGTTCAAGGTTCTCGTGGCCATTATTACCGTCCTCTGCACAGCACTCCTCGGTCACATTGCATCGGTAAGCCCTGCGACAAGCGAACCACGAGCCCAGCTGATGTTATCTGGCAGAACCTCACTGTCTTGCTCTCGATCAGGCTGGGGGATCTGGGACAGGTCCCGGTGAATGCTGCCCTCTCGACCTCGGGTCGTGCGCTACTGGCCGCTGTTGTGTTTGGCACACAAGGCTTCTTCATGTTTCGGGCGTGGCAGGTACGGAACCGGCCCTCTAACCTTGCGTGTTCTCGGCTGATGCCTCGCTGCTCGCTAAGGTCACCACCAGTCGCTGGGTCAAGGTGCTTGGAGCAATACTATGGTTCACGTACTGCGGTGCTGTGCTTGCTGTGGCTGTTCTGCAGACCTTCCGAAGACGACGGGTGCTGGGTCGAGTGCGTCACGCTGTTCCCTCCCACTCGTGAATCACTCGCTAACGGCTCACCGCGCAGAGCCCTGGAATAGATTGGATTGCGTTCTGGGTGTGTTGCGCAGGTATTCAGCGCAGTACGCTCTCGCTGACCGCAAGCTGCAGGCAAACTTTGTCGTCTCCCTCTTCGCAACCTCGATCCTCGCACAAAGGCTTCATTATCGTTCCCAAAACGGCCTGAGACCGTGCATTTTCAGCTTTGTGCTTGCCGTACGACTGCTAACGATGCTTCTCTTATCACAGGTCGAACGATACCCTCAGTTCCCTCACCAGCTTTGCCCTTCGCACGTCGGGGTTGACATGCATCATCAGCCTAGCCGCCGCGATATGCAGCTCTCTGACCGGCACCAACGCCTACGTGCGCATTCATTCTTTCTTCTCGCAACGCGCAACAGCTCACCCCATCTCGCAGATCGCCTACCTCTTCTTCCACCTCTATCCCCCCGCTTCCTGCCTCTGCGTCGTCCACACGCTCAACCAACGTCCCACCATCACTAGCGAAGGTGCTCCTCCCCGTTTCGCTCTTCATAGCGCCTGGGAAGACCCAGCGACGTGGCGAGGAGACTTTGTGCCGCACCTCATGGCCGCAAGGACGTCGAGCACGACGAGGATCTCGTTGGAGCGCGAGGTGCATCCGAGGAACGCGCAAGTACAGGCGGGTGTTATCGGTGCTCAGGAGGCGGACTTGCTGTTGAATCTCGAGGTCTTCGACAAGCTCGAGCCTGCGAAGTTCGGGCCCACTTCGCCGAAGGTACGTCGGTTTTCGCTCGTTTGGGAGGAAGAGGTCGCTGATGGGCTTTTCAGTCTCAGTACAGGAGCAGGGAGAGCGGCTTTGATCCTGCGTGGAGCATTACTGGGGCGGCGTCGGCGGGAACTGGCACGGTCGTGCGACGACGAGCGAGTGCGTTTTGAGGGGTGGCGGTTTCGCAGCTTGTTCAAAAGGAGGAGTTTGTTGTAGTATCATATCTTACTGTATCGTATCCCCTGGACCATCCGCCTCATCAGCAGTCTCTAGAGAAGAAGGAAATCGGCGCGCGAGAGGTTGACCTTCTCTCCTTCGAGTCGCTCGTCCTCTCAGTCAGCTCTCTTCTCCTTCACCATAGTTCTCACCAGCTACACCAAGCCCTCCACGCCGCACCACCCGGCGCCAAATCACCTCCCTTGCGCCTCCCTCCGCCCCGTCCATCCCCTCCCTCCAGCTCCGTCAGCCTTCCCCTCCCAATCATGGCCCCGAAACGCGGCAACGGCAGCAGCCTGGGCGCTCCCCTAAGCCAGAAGTTCATCGACGATTCGGACGCCAGCTCCGAGGACGCGGATTCCGATTTCGAGGAGGGAGGGAAGAAGAAGGGCAAGAAGCCTCCGGCCAAGGTGCGTGCCTCTGCTACGCGGGGAGGAGAGAGGCTGACGGCGCGCTCGGGGGTAGAAAGCGAAGAAGGCTAAGAAGGAGGAGGAGGAGGATGGGGAGGAGGAGCAGGGTGGGACGCTCAAGAATGCGGAGGGAGATACGTATGTCGAGCTGTCGAAGAACAAGCGGGTTACGGTAAGGAAGTACAAGAACGCGGTACTGGTCGACGTGCGAGAGGTGCGTAGTGCCGTTCAGACAGCGAGCGTGGAGCTGATCGGTGTTGCAGACGTACGAGAAGGATGGTGTCGCTGGCCTTCCGGGCAAGAAGGGATTGTCACTGAATCTGGAGCAGTGGGCTGCTCTGAAGGACTCGTTTGGAGCTGTGAGTAGATTTGGTGCTGGTCCCCTGCGTGCGAGCAGCTGACGAGCTTCGTGCAGATTGATGCGGCGATCGCGGCGCTCAAGTGAACGCAGTTTGCGATCCTTGCGAAGCTTGAAAGGAGACTGTGAATGGATGTACTCAGTACTATGTACTTCCAGCGGTCGATCTGCGTCGAAGCCTGTGTCTGCTCCTTCAGGGAGCTTGCTGCTCGATTCGGTTCGCGCACCTGCTTCGCTCTCCTCATTTCGCGTCCTTTACACGATTGTCGCTCGAGATTCTCTCCAGCATAGCGGAACGCAGCGCTCAGGAAGGTCGTACCCCTCTGTATCTGCTCTCAAGTCTTGTAGAGGTGGTTCAGATTCGGGATAAGTTAAAGTTCTAAAAGTTCAAGCTCCTGGATGCGTGTGTGCAGATGGTAAACAGGATGAGGGAAGTGTCTCGTCTAATCGAGGGTATCACTGCGTCCAAACCCCCGCGGGCATGAAGCATGTCAACGGGAACACGAACCGCTGCCATGTCCAAACTCCCACCTCGGGTAATCGGCTCGTTAATCCCAACGCCGTCCTGCGACTTAGATTCAGCGGCGTCCTCCCTCGGAGCAGAAAAGAACGAACCAGGACTGGTAGACGAGAGCTCCTAGCCCGCCCGTCCACGGTAGCGCCCAGAGGCAGCCCAACGGACCTCCCACCCTTCGCCCAGTGAGCTTCGTGAAGGCTCCCTCGAAAACGATCGCGACGCCTTGCATGACAAAGTAGATTGATGCGCCCCAGCGAGTGATGAACGAGAGTGGCGGGTCAAAGGGAGGTAGATGGCTCGTCGCCGACCAGAGCGCTGCGAAGACGGGGATCAGCGAGAGGCGCACCGAGACGGGGAAGAATTCAGCTCACCTTGCTCGTGCAGCCAAGCACTCAGCGCAAATACAGCGAGCGTACCTCCTGCTCTTCCCAGCTCCTTGCCTCCCACCGCTCGCAAGACCTTGTCGACCGGGTCGAAGGCAAGGAACCTGAAGGGTCGAGTGAAGAAGGCGTGCCAGCTGCTTCTCCAAAAATGGCTGACGCTGGTCGGCATCCATGGCGCCATGAACAGGGGAGGATATTGCCGCGGGTCGAAAGGAGGGGGTCGAATCTCGGAGGGGAGTAGGCGGGCGAGTGTTGTGAGAAGGAAAGCAGGAAGGACGGCTGCCCAGTAGCCTGCTGTAAGGCCTGCGTAGGCTGATATGCCGAGGGATAAGCCGGCGAGGGTTTCGGAGAGGAGGGAGGTCGAGGAAGGGGAGAGGGAGGGGAGGTAAGAGGAGACGAGGGCAACGCGAGTGGCGGAGGAGGAGGTGAGGGTGATGCAGGCAATAAGGAGGACGATATGCGACCAAAGTAGCTCGAAAAGGAGGCGAAGGAGGAAGGAGAGTGGTGCGCGAGGGAGAGGAGGGGAGCGCGAACGAGGGGAGGGTCCGAAAGCCCATCCAACCCCTCGCATCGCAGTAAGGAGGTGGAAGGTCCAGGAGAGGATGTCGATGGGGCTGTCGTTAGCTGCTGCTTGGCTTCGCAGCGCCTGGAGGTGCTTCACGTCCCTGATCCGGTGCCAGTAATGCTTGCCGTGCACTTCCCCCTTCGCAACCCCGTCCTTCCCATGAACAAGCTCCTCTTCGAACCCAATCCACGTATACGGCGTAAGGTCCTCCGCCAGCCCCCACTCCAAGCTCTTCCACACTCCGTACGCAGCCATGACGCCTAGGACGAAGTTGAGCCCGATGGATAGCTCCCTCGGCTCGACTCCATGTCGGAAGGGGGCGCCGAGGGAGAGGTAGGCGGTGGGACCAGTGAGAAAGAAGCGCAGCGTCCGTGAGAGTGTCGAGGGGAAGATGGGGTGGAGAAGGAGAGCCTGGACGGAGAGAGGGAGGATGAAGGCGAACCTGCAGATGTCGCGTTCAGCTCTGGCGGTTCCTGGCGGTTGTACTCACAAGTCGATAGAAGGGAACGAAGCCATCTGCGGCGCCAGCACAGAGGAGGAGGGAGAGAGTGGCTGATCTGGGGCGGAGGCCCGGACTTCGAACTTCGGATCGATATCCGGAATGGGCCAGGCTCTTGTTGTTCGCGGGGCTGGTTGGTTCAGTCTCTCCCTCCTACCACTTGCCTACCACTCCCACTTATCAACCGCATCCACCATGTCCGACATCCAAGCCGCCACCGCCGCCGCCATCGAGGTCCCCGCCGTCGAGGCTGCTGAGCCCGTCGTCGAGGCTGACGCCGTCGCCCCCGCCGCGGAGGAGCCCGTCGTCGACCTCAAGCGCAAGGCCGAGGACGAGCCCGCCGTGGAGGAGGAGGCATCCAAGGAGGAGGAGAAGGCGCCCGTTAGCAAGGTACGCTCTCCATCTCCATCCACAGGCAACGCTGACGGACTCGTCGTATGCACTCCCTCCTGAACTCTATCTTCTCCCCCTCGCCTCCTCCGGTCCTCGAATCTACAGAAGCCCGACTCCAAGGCCAAGCCTGCCAGCAAGGGGAAGCCCGTGAGCAAGAACGGCGCCGCGATGCGTTTGCGTTTGACCTCTCGTCGCCAATCTGAAACGGGGCTGACGAGCAAGGGCGATCGTTTTTCGAATTCATAGAAGCCCGTGAGCAAGGGCAAGGAAGCTCCCAAGGAGAAGGTCGTCAAGGAGAAGGCCCCCGTCAAGGAGAAGGCGCCGGCGAAGGAGAAGAAGGCGCCGGTGGCCAAGAAGGCGAAGACGGAGCCTGCTCCTTCGACGCGCGCGACGAGGAGCAACTCCAAGCCCGAGTAGGCGTTGGTGGGGAGGGAAGAACCTGCGTACGAAAACGAGAAGCGCGAAACGAGGGACTCTGTTGAAGGGCGGGGGAGATGTTTGTTGTTTCGGGGAGGGAGCGCAGCACATAATACCAGATTCGTGTTTGTTTTGCTGTTTCAACGCCGACGAGCTGGACGAGTTGCCGAGAGATAAGGGAGCTTACAACACGCGTCCACCCCTACAACTCCTCGCCATCAAACGCCTTGCCCTCATCGAACTCCCAAGTCCTAATCTTGGAATCCGAGCCATAGCTCGCCAGCAAGCTCTGCTGATCGTTCCACGCCGCTCCGTACACCTGTAGTCACCATCAGCCATCGTTCTTCGAGCGAACAAGAGAGAACGCACGACGCCTTCGTGACCCTCGAGCGTCTGAAGCACCTCGCTGCTCTCCCGATCCCACATGTACAGCAGCCCGTCCTCCGATCCCGAGACCAGCAAGGACGAATGCGCAAACGACGCGCGCACAAAGTTCTGCGAAGTGTTCGAGTGCGCCTTATATCGATGCAGAGGGCGAAGCTGCGGACCGCACGAGGTTGAGCAGGAAGTACGCGGGAAAGAGAGAACCGAGACGCACCATTCGCACGTCCCAGATTCGAATGGCGTTGTCCCGAGAGCTGGTGAGGAGGTAGACGTCCTTCATGTCGACCGAAGTGACCTCGCCGAGTTGAGCGTTGAGCGTGCGAATGCAAAGCCCGCTGACCGAGTCCCAGAATCGCACAGAAGCGTCTTTCGAGCTGTACGAGAGAGTATTAGTGATGAGAGCAGTTGAGGAGGAACGCAGCGTACCCGCTGACAATCAGGTTGCCCAGAGGGTTGAAGAGGACCGATGAGATGCTCAGCGAGTGACCTGCGAGCAAGGTCAGTCCGAACCGACGGCAGCGCAGACGAAGAACGCACCGGTAAACGTTTTAAGGATCGACCCAGACTCGACATCAAAGAGTCGCACAATCTTGTCGTAACCTCCCGCGGCGATGTGGTTCTGCGTACTTCATCAGTCCCACTCCATGCCGGCGAGCAGCGAACGTACGCCCATCGGATGCCACCTCGCCGCATACACATCTCCCTTGTTCCCCTCCAGCGTCGTACTGCACCCCCTCCCCGTCCTCTTCGCCCGTCCTCTTCGCCCCAATTCCAGACTTTGACGCTCCGATCCCCCGACGCACTCGCCACTCGATCTCCCTTCGCATTCGCATCGACATCCCAGATCCTGCTCGTGTGGCCTCGAAGCGTGGCGGTGCAGGTAGAGTTGAGCGTGTCCCAGATCTTGACGGTGTTGTCACTGAGAATCGCGAGGTTAGCGAGGGAGGCAGCGGGAGAGGCGGGGAACGAACCTGGAGCCCGAGACGAGGTGCAGTCCTGCAGGACCGACGAAGCGGACGCATTTGACGTTCGCGGTGTGGCCGTCCAGAGTAGATGCGATGGCGTTGGGAACGATAAAGGGGGAGTAGTCGTGCAAGAGCCTGCAAAAAATCGTTAGCGGCGACGGAGGAGCGTTGCGAGAGAGACGAACGAGTCGATGGGAGGAGGCTCCCTGGGTCGATAGCGCGAGAGTTCAATCTGGTAGGAAACCGCTTGCTCGAGCATTTTGATGAGTCGACCAGGCGGGACGAAGACGTTATCTACGCGCGAAGAGACGTCAGCCTTCGTACTCCCAGGTGCGAACCCCGCCGTACCTTCTTTCTCTTCCCGCTCTCCCTCCACCATGTTGCCGAAGGCCTCGACCAGCTTCTCCCGCGCGACACTCACGCCCTCCCAGTTCTTGAACGAAGGTGCGTCGTGCACCGACTTCGCCGAGAGCAGGTAGCAGAGGTCCTTGAACTCTGTCGGCGTAGGCTGAAAGTGCTCAAGCGGTTTTAATCGCTTGTTCAGGAGAGTGAAGGCCTGCGAAGCGTTGCTCTGGTCAGGACGAAGGAGAAGCGCAATCCGAGCGAGCTGGCTACCTTTTGAAGTTCGCGGTATTCGATATCTGCGAGCGAGAAGTCGTTAGCTTCCAATCCAGCGACGCGTCCCCCATGAATGCAGCTTACGCTCGAGGAATTCTGCGAGAGATTGCGTTAGTGCGGAGCTCCTGGAGACAGCGAGCGAGGAGACTCACGTTGCTTGTACAACGAGTAGAGCAGCGCCTTCTGAGTCCGCACCAGCGGCTTGCTGACAATCTGGTCCACCTCTGCCCAATCTCCCTCTGTCCCACGCATCCGTCAGCTTCCTCCTAGCTCCCAGCAAGCTCACACGACGCACCCAGAATCGCCCGCTTCAGCTTCTTGCCCTCCGTCGCCCGCTCGTCCCGCTCCTTGCTCTTCAGGTTCGACTCGTCGTGCAATACAAGCTTGGTAGCTAAGAATCCCTCGTCGCCAAGATACTGCTCGATGAGCCGCAAGATGTCCTGAGGAGGAAGTCAGCTCCAGTCGTCGCTTCCCAAGTCCCACAGCAGCTCACCTCCTTGATCCGCGGGTCCTTGGAATTAATAACCCCTTCTCCTAGGCCATTCAGCTGCACTCCAACGTTCTCATGCCCCCGCACGCGCTGCAACAACCTGAAGAAAGCCCCAACGCGTGAGCTCCTTGCACTCGCAGCGACGGGGAAGTGAACGCACTGCTGCCTCCGGTTGCGGATCCCACCTGCTACGCCAGATTGAGAGGTTCCTCGAGGTGCGCTGACGGAGGGCGTGCGAGATAAAAGGGAGGACGAGGGACCGGGCTGAGCGAAGCTGTCGAATCGGAGAGGGTTGGCCGTTGGGAGGAGCGCTGGGATGATGAGGCTGGCTTTGGAGGCTCGCGGAGTCGAGTGGCCTTCCTCTTCCATCGAGTAAGGGACGGAGGGAGAAGAGCGTCGGTCGGGAGCGAGGCGATTGTTGTTCGCCTCAGCTCTTGCTCTCCTCCCATCACCCCGCCGTTCTCGATACGCCCAGCACGTAGCAAGCCCGTAGCCACAAGCCCATCGTCCCACGCTTCCCGCACCGACTAAACCACCGCGCGCAACTCTCACCACAACCCCGCTCTTCGCGTCCTCTCCTCCCTCCTCCCGCGATGGACAACCCCTACGAGGTTGAGCAGCGAGGTTCGTCCCTCTCTCCTACGCTGTGAAGTCTCGCTAACCTATTCCCAGTCATCATCACGCGCATCCTCGGCACCGTCGTCCGTCCCCCCTCCCCTCCTCCTTCTCAGCTAACGCGACTCTCCCGCCCCACAGGAGAAGCTCAACGAGAACATGCTCGAGCTCAACCGTGCCGTGGCTGTGCGTTTCTCGTTGGCAGTGTGACGGAGGGGAGTTGACGGCTTTGTGCGCAGCAAACGAACGTCTACAACTCGAACGTCTCGGAAGTGGTGGAGCTCTTTACGACGTACAACCGGAACGTGCGGTACAACCTCGAAGCTTCCAAGACTCTTGAGCCGCCGTTGTAGAAGGGACCGAGGGAGCAGAGGGGAGAAGAGGAGGAGGAGGAGGGAGGCTTGAGGGGCGAGTAAGGGTGTAGGGATTCAGGACTTGCCGAGTAACAACACGCATTGTACAGCTCGAACGTTCGAAAAGAGTTCTACGAAGGAGGGCTAAGCATTGTCGAGGCGCTTGACGACGGATCCGAGTACCGCCTGAGGAGCCTGCGTCAGTGAGGCTGGCGATGCGAAGGGGGAGGAGACGTACCTTGAGAATAAACTCTGCCGTCAGGCGTCCTTCGAAAGGGATGCTGGAAATTCACGTCAGCATCAGCTCAGGGTGGACGAGGGAACGGAACTCGCGTGTCGACGATATCGCGCACTCCGGAGACCCCTCTCAGGTCATCGTCAAGCTCCCTCAAGAACGCGGAGGCGTCCTCGTCCTTGCCGACTTGAAGGAACTGAATACCGAGCTGGAAAGGTCTAAGAAGCAAACGTGAGTATCGAAAGCCGAACGTGAGGGAGAACAGCGACGTACGGTGCTCGAACGTCGTCCAAGCGCTGAGCCATCTCCGTTATCACTGTAAGGTGCGCGATCAGCTCCTGTTGCGACTCGTTAAAGTGGTACTGGCACACCATCCTTGACGAGGTCCGAATCCTGCGAGGCCGACATCAGTTTCGTCCAAGAGCCAGCGTCGAGAGCTCACGTCTGCACGTCCATCCGTGAGGCAGAGGAGGATCAAAGGCTTGACCTTCTCCTTGCTGACCTTCGCATCTTCCACGCTCTCCACATAAGGACGCAGTATCTCGTCAAGGATGTAGCCCGTCCTGTTGCACGAGGTCAGCACCTCCCTTCCGCACCGCAGAAGCCCACTCACGGCGTGCTCCCTGACGGCTCCACCGTGTCGAACGCCTCCCTGATCGTTCCGGCATCCGTGACGTTCAAAAGCGGCTGATTGTAGTTCATGAAGTAGAGATCTGTCGCGCCTCCTCGTCAGCTCCACCCGCACCGAGCTTTGCGAGACGCCATACCGATCCCATCCCGGTCGTACTGAACACACCGCTCCACCAGCCCCATCATCGCCGTCCTCGTCTCATCCCAGAGGTCAATCATGCTCGGGGAGTCGTCTATGAGCACGATTACATCGTATCGCGATAAGCTCGCCAGCGGGTCCTCCACCGACCGCTGCCTCGTAATCCCCTCGCTCCTCGCAGCCGACGGAGGCGCAGCGACTGAGGGAGGTCGACTAGCCGTTGGCGGCGGCGGCCTGCTCGCCTGGCTCGGCGGCGGGTGAATCCGTACGACCTCTGCGACCTCTGCGGCGGGGGCGCGTGACTCGGAGGGGCGTAGGACGTCTGCGGCGGGGGCACGTGAGTCGAAGCGCGCAGAGCAGACTGGTAGTCTGGGGGCGGAGGAGCGTGGTCGTCTAGGGAGAGGGAGGCGAATTCCGCCGTGGGTTGGCGATTGAAGGGGTTGTTTGAGCCGCTCGAGGCGCGGGATGCTGTTGCTGGAGGAGGGCGAGAGGCGGGCTGGTCGTGGAGTGAGAAGCGACGCATTGCTGGGGAGAGGTACAAGGTCAAGAGGCAAACGTGCAGCTGATCGAGATAGGGCGGTGCCTTCGCTGTAGCTTCTGTCGAACGTCGTTTGCTCGTTGTGCGTGTCTGAAGGTAAAGCTCGGCGTGACATGACAAGCAGAGTTACGCTCTCTCAAGGGAATGGGGAGGAACGAGAGCAGGACGGAATGTAGTCGTGGATTCCGGGCTGCGAAGCTCCTCCAGAGAGCTCCTGAGGGCATCCAAGCTCGCACGGGCACAAGATGCAGCAAAAGAGCTTGAAGGAGCAGTGGAAGATACGAAGGATGCAAAGGAACCTCTTAAAGTTACACTCCAATCGAACACATCCTCCGAGTTGAGCCTGCCAGCTCGCGAACCGCTATCCGAGGGCCTGATCAGGCAGCCTCTCGATCGCGTACCGCTTCTTGGAGATGTACATCAACTGCAAGCAAAGGGGCTCGTCAGTTCAGATCCTCAACACCGCACAGCGAAACCCAACTCACCGGCACTCCAGGAACCTTCCTCAGCCGCCTCCTCAATGCGCGATCGCAAGTAGCAACGATGTAGCACCGGTGGGAGTTGACGCGGTCGACGATGCAGTCATCTGCGTAGGTACCCTTGTGCGAACAGGGTAGGCGCTCGAAGCGTGGGTCGCGCGCGATCCTGCAAGGAGAGTCGGTGGGAGCTCGGAGAGGGGAGGAGAGGACGGACCTGAGGGCAAGGCGGTACTTCTGACCAAGCTTTTCGAGCTCAGCCATGACGCAGTCGGAGATGCAGGGAATGCCTGAAGGATAGAGAAAGCGAGGTCAGCTCTGAAATCAGGCGCGTGGTGGCGTGAGCTCCAATGTGGGCTTCCACCGCGGTGTGCTCCCACCGCTTCATCCCTCCTCTAGAGGCTTTGAAACCGTCAGAGAGCAGTTGAATCAGCTGGCACAGAACGCAGCTCTGAGGTCGATTCGAGCTGAGCCGCCGCTCGCCAGCATCCTTCCTCCCTCTCCCGTTCCCGCAGCCCTGAGCCAGCACTGCGACTCACACTTGGCATACAGTGCGTCCATCATGCTCTTGACCATGTCCATCCGGTTCTCGAGGGAGAGGTTGATAAAGTTGGTATCGACGATGATACGGTAGGGAGGGACCAGGGCTTCGTTGTGGGAGAGGAAGAGGGAGGTGGGGAGAGGTGCACTGCAGGAATATAGCTCGCTCGTCAGCTAGGCGGCCTTCAGAGCTCCTGAGGGAGGAGGAGCCTTACACATGTCGAGTCTCAGCCTCCTTCTTCTCGACCTCCTTCTTGACCGCCTTCTCCTGGTTGGCTTTCCTGCGGCGCCCTCCTGGTCAGGTAAGCTCCGAGAAGACGCCAGGAAAGCGCTCACAGCCTCATATCAGTCGGAGCCAGCATACGCTTGACCGCTCCAAACTTGCGAGTCTTCTTCGCTCCTGACTTTCCCATGGCGGCTTGACGAGCTGCGACGGCTGGCGCGAGTGCTGGGGGTGATGCACGTTTGCCAAAGGTGTCTACTAGACTGGGCGAGTGGCGTACGGTGTTGAGCTCGAGTCGAGATGAGTGTTGGAAGACAAGGAGAATTCTGTTGGCGGGCGCGCTCTTGTCCGCGCTCCTCCCTCCGACCAAACTCTCCCGCTCACGGAGTCAGCCAGCTCATGGAATGGGAGAGGTGAGCGCTTAACAGAGTAGCTAAGGCTGTCCAGAGCTAACCACGCACGCGCAGGACATTCTCCGCTCAGTCCGCACCCCGCTCTCCGTCAACCTCGTGAACGGGCTGCTCGCGGTCCTCACCCACCCCTCCCACTTCATCCGTCGCGGCGCCTTCCTCCTCCTCATCGCCGCCACCTTCTACACCTTCTACATCGGCCACTCTCTCCGCTCCTACGCCCAAATCCCCCTCGCTATTGTCTCCAAAATCGACCTCGAGAATGCAGCAGCGGCAGCGTACGAAGTCGTCCCGCCTACGCCCCTCCAGGAAAGCGAGTACACTCGGATCCTCGGTCTGATTGAGGGGAAGAGCTCGGCGTTCACGTTGAGCGACTTTGAGGACGCGGCGCTGGGCAGCGATTCGTCGAGGGTGGTCGGCGTGACTGCTGTAATCCTGCACTGGAAGCGGCGCAAGGGACTCGAGCTCGTCGTGAAGCACATCTCGCGGTACCCGTACATCCGCGAGATCATTATCTGGAACAACCGGCCGGGGATTGAGCTGTGGTCGGAGGTGCGCACGCGTTGAGGGTTCGTTGTGTGCCGGGCGAGCTAACGAGACGGTCTGTAGGAGTTTGAGCTATCTTCTCCAGGAGGAGGTCTGGATCCCCCCATCCTACGAATCTACAACTCTCCCTCGAACGTTCACGACGCGGCCAAGCACTTCGCGTGCTCCCTCGCGTCCTATCAGCACTGCTACTTCAACGACGACGACTGGCTCAACGTGTACATGGACGCGCTGTACACCAAGTACCTCGAGTGCTGTGCTGGAGGAGGAGGTGCTGAACGGGGAGGGAGCGGAGGAAGGATCGCGAGCAACACGATGCCGATCATCCATCTCGAGCACCGTCGTTGGCGATTCGAGAACTCGGGTGCGTTCTTTTACTTAAGGGCGCCTCTCTGTACGAATGCTGACGGGGTTTCTCAGACATCGATCTCCACACCGGTTTTACGTGGCTCGGCACAGGCTCCTTTGCTCCTCGCCACCTCTCGGTCCGCTTCCTTAGCCAGCAGAGCACCGCACCCGTCCTTCTCACTCGCGACCAATCGCTCGTCTCGGACATGTACTTCTCGCTATGGTCGAACTCCTACGCTGAGCAGGCGAGTCCTCTCCACTTTGCGAAATCCCCAGCCGCTAAGTCGCGTCCCTGCAGATGCCAAACAACCTCATTCCTATTGACGTCGAGGGCGGTGAAGTCGGCTGGTCTCGCAGCCACGGCGTCGATCAATGGGCCGTCGTCTACGCCAACCTCGTGCGTCCCTCCTTCTTCCCTTCGTCCTCTCCTAACCCTCTCCGCAGCTTGATGCCGTCCGAAAGCTACACGACATCCTCCTCATCAAAGATACCTACCTCACTCCCGCTCCCTTCCCTCTCGCCGCTCCTCCTCCCGAATCCCACTCGCGCGCACCCTGCGCCAACGACGGCTGCCTCTTCTCCACCTCTCTCACCCCTTTTCCCCCTCCCTCCGCTCTCACCTACCCTCCCGTCGTCCCGGCTCGCCCGAAATGGTACAAGAAGGCGTCCAAGTTGGGCTCGGTGGAGATTGAGGGGAGGTTCGACCCGTGGGGGATTAGGCACGTCAAGGCGCACGAGGAGAGGTGGAACTCGGTTGAAGGGGGGTGGCCCTCGAACGAGTGGTGGATGGAGAAGGGGAGCTGGCACCTCGCTGTAGACGGGAAGGGGGAGGAGACCTGCTGGGAGAGTTGGCGAGGTACGTCCTCTCGTCGCACGTGCGTTCATCGACTGACCCTGCTTTCGCAGCGCCTGACGCGGCCGACCACTTTGGATTAACGCTCGTGGCTCCGAAGATCGTTCAGACGATCAAGCTCGTCGGATCGCGGGACCTCGAGAACATCGTCGCGTGGGAGAACACGGGCGCAGGGCTCGAAGCCTGGGAGATCCTCAGCGTCGCAGATGGGAGTGGAAGTGGCTGGGTACGGATTCTCTCCTTGCGATCTCTCTCCTGGCGCCGAGCTGATGTGGTGCGTGCGCAGGAAGCTCGGAGACCGTGGTCGGTGCCGACGGTTAGGACGCTTGGAGCGACGAGGATCGAAGTCACTGTCGTGCTGGAGCCGCTGCTCGACTTTGAGGGAAAGCCAATCGCGGTCAAGAAGATCAAGTTCGTGTCGCGGGGGAAGAAGAGGTGGAAGCTCGTCATCTGTGGCTTCGAGCTGGACGGGTGGAAGATTTAGAGGCAATCTGCAAGCCAGTCCTTCTGCGACGCTCGCGTTTATACAAAGCGTCTTAGTTTATCGCGCTCTACTCCTCTCGCTCCTGCTCTCCAACCCTCTGCCTCCTCACTTCGTCCTCCCCCTCGAACGTATCCGGCAGCGCGTACTCGGCGAGCGGCAGCGTGCACAAGAAGCACAGCAGCGCCAACCCGGCGTTGAAGATGAAGACGGCTCGCAGTCCAGCCTGGTACGAGGCGATAGCGGACGCTTGGATCTCGGGAGAGAGGTCGGGGATTGAAGTGGCGACAGTGCGGATGCGTGCGATGATCTCGAAGACGTCGTTAGCTCGACGTAGATGGGGAGCGAGGGGGGATAAGTACCTCTTCTGCGCCTTCGCCTGTAATTCGAGCACGCAGTTGACTCGTGAGCACGCTTTGGAGAAGCGAGGAACTGAGAGCGACGCCAACGACTTGTCCGCTGCGAAAGCGCGGTCAGTACTTCTCGCAAGGCGCGGAAAATGCAAGCACGTACACGTATCGCCAGAGGTACGACATCCCAATCGACGTGGCCATATCCTCTCGGTCAACGGACGCGATAAGAGCAACTGCGAAGCTCGTTAGCACGGTTTCGCGAGAGTAGGAACGAGGAGAGCCTACTGAGGACGCTCGTGACGACGCTGGACATTCCGAACCCGCTTGGCGCGACGGCGAACCACTTGTGGAACGTTCCTGAATCCTTGTTGAGGAACGACATGGCGACGAGAGCGATGACAGGACAGAAGGAGGTGCACACGGTGAGCCAGTAGTAGCGTCCTGTTCGCCGGATCACCTGTGGGACGGGAAGATAGCGTTAGAGCGATGAGGCAGTTGAAGAGGAATTACGAACGAAGCCGGCGAAAAGGGAGCCGCAGCTGAGGGCGACTGCGTTGGGGAGGAGGTGCGCGCCTGCGCGAGATGCTGATTGTAGAAGAACGACCTCGAAGAACCTGGGAGCTAATCAACTTCCGTTACGCGCTGGGGAGTGAGCTGATTTACATGGGGAAGAAGTAGAGGACGCTGAAAGAGACCATCGACAACAGTAGATTGATCGCAGAGACAACGAGCCCGTTCCGCTGTTTGAGGATCCTGCAGCGCATATTGCGTCAGCTTCCGCCTCAAGCTTGCCGGATGGATAACGCACCGGAGTGGCATCACCGGCTCCGCGGCGTGAAAGGCTTCAACTAGGACGAACACGACCGAGAAGACCGCAAATATGCTGAGAGGAGCCCAAACGCGGGGGTCGCCGAAGGCGAGGTTATCGTTATTCTTGTAGGACAGTCCTAGTAGCAGTGAGCCGAGCTGCGAAAGGAGATTGATTGGTTAGTGGCACTCTGCGAAGGGGAACGAGGGGACGCACGCTGACGATCAACGAGAGTGAGCCGCCATAGTCGATACGCTGGATCATTTCGCGCTTGCTCTTCCCTTGACCAGGTACAGTGTAGCGCACGAACGTAAAGAGCAGGATGACCGAGAGAAACAAAAATGGGAGTTGAACTGGCGAAGATTGGCGTTGGGTCGTGAAGAGAGAGGGGGAGGATGGGACGTACTGAGAAAGGCGAAACGCCAGCCAACGTAGTCGCTGATCAAGCCGCCTAAAGGTCCACCGAGACCAGATCCAGCACCAAAAAATAAGTTTGCTGGAAAGTGGCGTCAGAGTGGGCCGGGCGAAAGCGAAAGGGGGGAGAGGACGTACCGACTCCTTGGAACAGCGCACGCTGCTTCAAAGGCACTAAGTCAGAAGCCACAATGCTGCTGACCGCCATCATGCCTCCTCCGCCCATTCCAGCAATCTAGCGCGAGCCAAGGTCAGCCGAGCTTCGGCCGGAGTATTGCGGCGCAAACGAACGAGGCGAGCGATGATGAGAGAGAGCATGGAGGGAGCCAGGCCGCAGAGAGCTGTTCCGACTGTGAAGAGCGTAACGGCCAGCAGGGCTGCACCTCGTCGGCCCATGATGTCGGCCACTTGCGAGAGCTCAGCGTTAGCTTGGGGGCTCCAGGAGAAGAGGCGGAGCACGCACGTCGGCCATATCTGCGAGGACGATGAGCTGCATTGCTTGCAAGGCTAAAGGCGCTGCTCACAGAGGTGTAAAGGTCGCCGTGGAGAGCAGGTATGAGGTGCCTAACCACGAAGCCTGGTTGCTTTTCTCGAACGAACTCGAGACCTGTGACACGAGAGTTGCAACGATAGTCGTATCCAGCGCACCGAGGAAGACTCCGATCCACATAGCTCCTAGAACGCAGTTCCTCGCCCGCTTGGAGAGCTTGGTCGGGTCGCTGAGGTGATCCTCATCCTTGCTGGGCGCGGGGGGCTCTCCACGAAGAAGCGCCGTCCTCTCGTGTGGAGATGGCGTCCTGGACCTTGAGGCGACTGCCATTGCTTCGGGGCGTGTTCGTGTCGAGGGGAGAGAGCGACAGGGGAGGGGCAAGAGAGGGTTGTGGGTTGGTGAAAGAGCTGAGGAGCGAGAAGGGAGGAGAGAAAGAGGCACGCGGACGAGATGCGGATTTCCGGCCGCCGGGCCGAGCTCCTTTCGCACAAGTTGGGCTTCCACCTCCTCTTCTTCCTCCACGAATGCTCCGTGCAACAGGCGACAGCGACAGCGCGATCAGCCCTCCCGAATCTAGCTGGCTCACGCTCGCTGAGAACACGTACCCCGAAGGAACCACTTTCGGTACTGGGTTCAGAACGGCACCACCGCCAGCTCGAACGCTCGCTTCCTCGCTCTGAGCGTCGAGATGAACCTGACGCTCAACCACGACGTGCGCTCCCTCTCTCCTCCCCGCTCTCTCTTACTCCTCAGATCATTCCGAACGGCTACGACCTTGGCCGCGACTGGCTCGTCGACAACGCCACCGTCGCAGGCGGCACCACCTCCCCTCTCACGAGCCGTGTCTTCTCCACCACCTCCACCCTCGTTCCCGGCTTCCTACCCGCCAACAGCAGCGTCGGGATTAATCACAACATCGAGTCGGACGGGGACATTGCTGTTCTCGTCGTGCGCGTCGTGAGCGAAGGGATTACGTCGACGGCTGCGTGAGTTTTGTCGGGGAGGCTACGGTGCTGCGGATAGAGCTGATGCGCTGTGTTTCCGCAGGACTGGCGCAGGAACGCGTGTTGGAGTTAAAAAGATGGCGGCTGCGCTGGGAGTGGTCGTGCTCGCTGCTCTGGTGGCGGCTTGAGGATTGCGGGCTTCTCGCGCATAGTTTTCGCATCGCATGTTTCGGAAAATCCATTTCGCACCCCTCTTTGCACATTACATAGGTAGATTTTGGTGGCACAGACGCTTTTGGTAGCTCCGTCGCCGAGGAGGTCTCGCTCGCTGCTCCTGCCAAGGTCCTGCTCTTCGCGCTCTCTGCTCTCGCTTCCTGCTCCCAAGCCCTGCTCCCAAACGAATGTTTGGTGGCTCACAATTTCTTCTGCGATGCGTGCGAACGGATGCGCGAAGAGAGCTGCCCACTTAATCTGGCTGAACCTCGGATCTCGCTGAGCGAGCTCCGTAGCTCCACGTCCCTCCTTCTTGTGAGAGGTATATTTGACAGCTTCCTTCCTCGCTGTGAGCGAGCGATAGCCTAGCGACGCTCAACCCGAATCTCCCAACTGCTCTCTCGCTCTCTTCGCTCTCTCGCACCCTCCCTCGCACGACGATCATCGCAACACAAAAGCGCATTCCATCAACAAGACTATTCAAAGCAAATTTCACATCCAAGCCCCCTCGCAACTTCGTACACCCATCCTTGTCCATGTCAATCCCACCCCTCGCTACCCCTCGCTCCCCCTCTCCTTCTCCAGCCTCTTCAACTGCCTCGCTTTACTCTGCCTCGGCCTCATCCCCCACGAACTCCTCTCGTCCTCGCGCGTAAAGAGTGGGTGTCGCCAGGCCGAGTACTCGTTAATGGGCTTCGCTTCGGGGTGATCTTGGTCGATGAGGGTGAGGAGGTGTTCGGGGCCGATACGCTCGAAGGAGTAGACCTGTTTTCGAGGGGGTTAGTGCATGTGGAGGGGAGGAGGAGGAAGGACGGACGTTCAGCTGGCGTGTGAAACTGGGATAGCTGCCAGGGTGGAGTTAGCGAGCGAGAGGGGCGGAGGGAGGAAGGACGAACTTGGTGTGCCCGAAATGGGTGGGAAGGATCTCAGCTTTCCAGCGAGGACTCGTGTGCGCCATGATCAGGACTGTGCCAGTCTCGCTGCAGGGGAGAATGAATATGTTAGCGAACGCAGGGCCGAAACGGCAGGGTGACTCACTCCCAGGTCACGCAATCTTGGTAGCCTTGCTCGGGTGATACAAGAGTCCGGAGCTTAATGATGAAGGGAAGCGCGGTTGGAGCTGCAGGCGGGGAGGAATCCCCCTGCGAGCGAGTCAGCTCCCCGAGTCGCACAAACTGCACCGAACAAGACGCACCGAGTTCTCAAGAGAGGCCAGCGATCCGCTCGTGGATGGGAGGGAGACACTGCGGTGGTGCATCGGCGGGATCATGGAAGGGACGACCTGTTCTACCGTCGGAGGAGGGCTCGGAAGGAACGAAGGGAAAGGATAAGAGGCGCGTCGATCTGGCGTGGGTGGGAAGCGGTAGAGAGGGTGTGGGTGGTAAGGGGAGGGGAGGGACGTCGAGTCGGAGAGTGGAGGTGAGTAAGGGGCGTAGGTGAGGCCTGAGTAGGGCTCCTGCGGCGAGAAGCTGATGAGGTGGTGGTAGTCCCGAGGAGCGCCGCGTTCTCGCTGCAGCGCGACGGGCTCGCTAGGTGGTCCCTTGTCAAAGGCGTCCTCGAATCCGTAGGGCTGCATGGTGGGATTCGCGGGAGGGAGGGGAGGAGGGAGAGAAGAAGAGAGAGGGCGACCCCTTCGCCTCCGAGGACTTTCGACCTCCTGCAGCTTCGCACCTTTCCGCTCTCTCCCAGACCTGGTTTCGTTCCATCACGTTCGTAAATAGTTTCAGCGCAACCCTGCGAACAGAAGGAACAACCAGCCGTCGATCGAGCTGAGAGCGCACCTCCGGACCTCCGAGTCAAAAACTCCTGGTCGTCGGTCGACCAAGGTCCACGACGCTGTACGGCTCGTTCGACTCGACGGAACCTCCAGCCGTAGGATTTGAGCCCTGCTTGAAGGCGGGCGACGTCTCGTTCCGAACCCAGGCCCACCGGTTCAACCGGCGGGGATGACGAGAAACTCGGAAGAGGCTCCGAGGAGGTTGTTTCCTTTGATGGGCTTTTTGAGCTGCTCTCCTGCTTGTTCTCCTCCAAACCAAGCCCAGAGCATCGCCGATGGCTCCTGCTCCTCCTCCACCATCGTCCCACTCGTCGTCGGACGAGACCCGCGCGTCGGACACCGTACTCGACTCGACCACCGTGAAAGGCTCCTCCAGCCTCACTCGCCCCGTCACCCGCCACGAAGACCTCGATTTCTTCGACAAGAGCGAGCAACAAGAGCTTGCGCGCCGCCTCACGCGCACCTCGACCCGCCTCTCGACCCGCACCCAGGACCCCAGCGCGGAGGATTTCAACTACAAGCAGCACCTAAACCACCTCTTCCGCAAGGAGGAGAAGGAGGGAGTCCTTCGCCGGGAGCTTGGAGTATCGTTCGAGCAGCTCAAGGTCACTGGCGATGGATCGGGGCTCGCCTACGGACCGAGTATGGGAGAGATCCTCACGGGCGTTACAAGGATCGGAAGCGCGATCAAGGCGATGCGCCATCTCACTCGCAAGAACATCCTGGTGGACTTTACGGGCGTCGTTCGGCCAGGAGAGATGCTCTTGGTCCTGGGTCGGTGAGTCGTTCGTTGATTTTGCATCGGGTTCGCGAAGCTGATATCGTTTGTGCAGCCCTGGGGCGGGCTGCAGTTCATTTTTAAAGGTTCTCTCGAACAACACCGAATCCTTCACCTCCGTCGAAGGCGAGATCAGCTACGACGGAGCCTCCCCCGACGAGATGCGGAAGGCCCACGCCGGCGACATCGTGTACCTCCCCGAGGCGAGTTCTCTCTTACTCCTCCTCTTTGTCCTTTCGCTGATGCCTTTATCTCGCGCAGGACGACCGCCACCTTCCTAACCTCACCGTCGGCCAGACTCTCAACTTCGCCGCCGCCACCCGAACTCCCGCTTCAGGAGCTCGTCTCGGTACTCGTGCTGAAGCGATCGACGATACGCGCGAGGTTCTGATCACTCTATTCGGTCTGCGCCACACGCTCAACACAAAGGTTGGGAACGACGTGATTCGTGGAGTCTCCGGAGGAGAGCGCAAGCGAGTGTCTATCGCGGAGCTGGTGCGACTTCTTTCGCTTTTCGACGGTCGGAGTGCGAGCTAATCGCGCAAGCAGATGACGACTGGAGCCAAGATCGCTTGCCACGACAACTCGACTCGCGGACTTGACGCCTCGACTGCTCTCGAGTACACTCGCGCTCTGCGCATCGCCACCGACGTGACGAACCTCACCACGATTCTCTCCATCTAGTACGTGCCTCGCTCGCTTCTATCTTCCTTGCTAACGTAATCTGCTTCCAGTCAATGCGGAGAGCAGATCTACACCCTGTTCGACAAGGTCTGCGTCGTCTACGAGGGTCGCATGGCTTACTTCGGCCCTATGGGATCGGCTGTCGAGCACTTTGTCAACATGGGCTACCAGTACGTCGTCTCTGTTCTCCTACCGCTCGCAAGTGCACTGACGATCTTCTCGCAGGCCTCAGAACCGTCAAACGTCTGCAGATTTCCTCGTCGCGGTCACCGACCCCAAGGGACGCTTCGTACGCCCGGGATTCGAGAGCAAGGCTCCCAAGACGGCCGATGAGTTCGCGGCCTACTTCCAGAACAGCCAGATCGGACGCGCCAACGTTGCAGAGGTCGCGGCGCAGAAGAAGCAGTACTCAGAGGACAAGCTCAACGCTTTCCGCGAGAGTGCGCGGGCCGAGCGTGCGAAGCACCTCAGCAAAGAGTCGAGCTACCTCATTTCTTATCCGTTCGTTCCTTTCTTTCCGCGGGCATGCGAGCGCGAACTGATCTATCGCGTTTCGCGAACTAGGATGCAAGTTCGCCTTGCCATGGTTCGCCGCTTCCAGATGCAGATGGGAGAACTCCCTACGCTCATCATCACGACTGTCGCCGCAATATTTCAGGCCCTCATCATCGTGAGTCGCTTCACTCTCGAGCAATCTTTGCGCGCACGCACTGACGCCTCCCTTTCTTCCAGGGATCGTGAGTTGCTGCGCCCTCGCCTCGTCCTCGAGCAACGCTGACCACTCCATCTTATTCAGCGTCTTCTTCCAAATGCCCAAGGACACCTCCGGGTTCTTTTCTCGCGGTGGTCTCATCTTCTTCGCTATCCTCGTGCGTAAATTCTTTGCCTCCCCTCTCCCATTCCTTGCTGACCTGTCTTCGCGCACAGTACAACTCTTTCACTGGCATGGCAGAGATTACGACGAGTTATGCGCAACGCCCCATCGTCGTTCGTCATCGCCAATACGGGATGCTTCGACCGTCGGCCGAGTACGTTCCCCCCCCTTTTACGAATTCGAGCGCGCGCTGACGATACCGCACAGCATGCTCGCTCTCAATCTGGTCGACATTCCCTTCAAGTTCGTCACGATCTTCTTCTTCGACGTGCGTAAAGATCCATGCCAGCGCTTTCGAACAAAAACTGATTCGGTGCGTTTTTCGCAGCTGATCCTCTACTTCATGGCGGGCTTGCAGCCTAGCGCCGAACAATTCTTCATATTCATTCTTTTCACGTTTGTGGCGAACCTCGCAATGCTGGCATTATTTCGGGCGCTTGCGTCGTCGAACCGCCACGAAGCTAACGCCACCATGTGAGTGCACAATCGCTTTTTTCCCTTCCTCGTCTCGCTTGACTGATTCTTTGGCGGCAGGTTCGCCGGTATACTTGTTCTTGTCGTCGCTATCTATGTTGGGTACTCGGTACCAAGACCGTACGTTAAGTTTTTTTTTTTTATGTGTTTGAAGTATCATACTGACGGCTCGCGTCAGATCCATGGTCGTCTGGTTCCGCTGGCTCAGTTACGCCCAGCCCGTCTCGTTCGCCTTCGAAGCCCTCCTCACCAACGAATGTGCGTGTATCCCCACCTAATTACCCTGCGACGTGCACTGACAACCTCTCCCGTTGCCAGTCCGCACACTCAACGTTCCTTGCGCCGGCCTCGTCCCCAGCGGACCTGCTTACCCCGGTATCGACATCGTCAACCAAGTCTGCGCCACTGCCGGCGCCGAAACCGGAAGTGCCATTGTCGTCGGATCTCGCTACCTCCAGCAAACCTTTGGGTACACCTACGCGAACACATGGAGGAACCTGTGAGTCTTCTCTGAGCTCCTTGACGTGGGAGGAACTGACTCTTGTTTCGCAGCGGCATCGTCTTTGGCTACTTCGTCTTCTTCCTCGCCGTCAACCTCATCACGACGGAATACCAGCTCGACGAATCCGCCTCGGGAGGAGTCATGATTTTCAAGCGCGGTGGAGCGCCCAAGGAGCTCGCTGTTGCGCTCGAAGGATCGGTATCGGACGAGGAGAAGGCCGCCACTCGCGTCGACGCGACCACCGTTGGAGATCTCAAGAACTCGAACCAGGAGAAGGACCAGGCCGCTGCGAAGCTCGCTGCTTCGTCCGACATCTTCACTTGGCGCGACGTCTCATACGACGTTCAGATCAAGGGCCAAACTCGTCGTCTCCTAAACCACGTCTCTGGCTACGTCGCTCCCGGCAAGATGACCGCCCGTGCGTCCTCCTCTCCCTCTCCGTCGTTGATCTTGAGCTTACTGCATTCTCTCCGCGCTCAGTCATGGGAGAGAGTGGCGCAGGCAAGACTACCCTCCTCAACGTCCTCGCTCAGCGCGTCACGATGGGAATCGTCACGGGCGACATGCTCGTCAACGGCAAGCCTCTCCCCGTCTCCTTTCAGCGCCAGACCGGATACTGCCAGCAGCAAGACACGCACATGGCTACCGCGTGAGTCCCTATTTTCTTTCAGCTGCCTTCGAGCCGAGCAGATTCACTGACGCCTCCTTCGCTCTCCAGTACCGTTCGCGAAGCTCTCACTTTCTCCGCCCTCCTTCGCCAACCCGCCAGCACTCCCAAGGCCGAAAAGCTCGCTTACGTCGAGGAGATTCTCACTCTCCTCGAGATGGAGTCGTACGCCGAAGCGATCGTCGGAGAAGTCGGAATGGGACTCAACGTCGAGCAGCGCAAGCGTCTAACGATTGGAGTCGAACTCGCCGCCAAGCCCGCCCTCCTCGTCTTCCTCGACGAACCCTCGTCCGGTCTCGATTCGCAGAGCTCCTGGTCGATCCTTCAGCTCCTTCGCAAGCTCGCCGACCACGGCCAGGCGATCCTCGCTACGATTCATCAGCCCAGTGGAGAGCTGTTCAACACGTTTGATCGTCTGCTGCTTCTCAAAAAGGTGAGCGGTTTGTCGTCGCTTCCGTGCTTAGTCGCTAACGCCTTTCCAGGGCGGAGAAACTGTCTACTGTGGCGACCTCGGTTACAATTCCCAGGTGCGTTCGACGCGCAGAGGAGATGAGGCGTAGCTGACGGTCTCTCAGACTCTGATCGACTACTTTGGCGCCCGATCTGACCTCAAGTGTGGCGAGAACGACAACCCTGCCGAGTACATCCTCGAGGTCATCGGCGCAGGTGCAGGAGCGAAGGCTGGTGCGTTCGTTTCGCTTCCCTCTCGCGACTCGTTCCGACTTTGCGCACGCAGACAAGGACTGGTACGGATTATGGAAGACCTCGGACGAGTTCAAGGTTCTTCAGAACGAGATCGACGCCTACCACGCTCAGTCTCAGGGAAAGCTTTCCGCTGCCGACGCCACGCCGGGCTCCGAACTCGGATACGCGGCGCCCACTAGCACCCAGTTCTTCCTCGTCACTCAACGCGCCTTCCAGCACTACTGGCGGGACGTCGACTACCTCATGGCCAAGATCATGCTCAATGTCGTCGGAGGTGAGTCTTTTCGCTCTCTTCATGCGTATCACGCTGACAGTCGCGCCCACAGGTCTCTTCATCGGTTTCTCCTTCTGGAACTCGCCCAACGACATCGCCGGACTTCAGAACAAGCTGTTTGCGGTGTTCATGGCCGTCGTTCTCGCCGCTCCTCTCTCGCAGCAGCTTCAACCTAAGTTCATAGGCCTCCGCACGCTCTACGAGGCTCGCGAACGTCCTTCGCGCATGTACTCGTGGCCGGCTATGTGCGTTGCCAACATCGTCGTCGAGATCCCGTGGAACATTTTCGCGTACGTTGTCGCTTCCGCTTCACGGGGGATTCCTTCGCTGACCGACTTCATCCTTTCAAGTGGAACGGTCTTCTTCTGCTGCTGGTACTGGACCGTCGGTCTCCCTACGGAGAGCTCCAGGGCTGGATACGCGTACCTGATGTACATGTGCGTTGATTCCTATGCGCAAGCTCGTCGATGATTTGACTGACGGCTTCTCCAGGCTCTTTGAGCTCTACTTCGCTTCGTTCGCTCAGTTCGTCGCAGCTCTCTCGCCCAACAGCGCCTCCGCCTCCATCCTGTTCTCTTGCTTCTTTTCGTTCGTCATCATCGTTAATCCTTCCTTTTTCCTCTTTCGTTCTCCTCGCTGACCGAGCTCCTTTCCAGTTCAACGGAGTCGTGCAGCCTGTCACGCAGCTACCCTACTTCTGGGCTGTATTTATTGCTCCCCTCCTAATTACAGCGCAGACGCTGACTGCTCGTTGCAGGTTTGGATGTACCGTCTGAGCCCCTTTACGTGTGAGTACGACATCGCCGAACGCCAGCGGGTTTTGAGTCCTGACGCCCTTCGCAGACTTGATCGAAGGACTCCTCGTCAACGCGCTCTCGGGCGTAACTATCACCTGCACTCCTCAGCAGTTCCAATTTGTCGCCCCTCCCGCCGGTATCGACTGCGTTGCCTTCCTCGAGCCCTTCACCTCGACGGTTGCGGGATACGCGCAAGTCGTCGATGGAGCCTGCGGATACTGTGCCGTCCGTCCTCTCTCGCTCCTCGCTGAACGACGTTCACTGATACCCTCTCTCTACCCAGTTTGCCAACGGAGACCAGTTCCTCGCTACCGTTGGAATGAGCTTCGCGAACCGCTACCGCGACATCGGATTCATGTGGTGAGCTCCTTCGACCCTCGCAAGCGTCCTTCGCTAATCACCACACGCTCTTTAGCGCGTACATCCTCTTCAACTTTGCAGCCACCTTTGCCTTCGTCTACCTCTTCACGATCGTCGACTGGTCTTCGGTTCACCTCTTCTCTCGCACGAAGAAGGTCGAGGCTGCACCATCGGAGGAGAAGGCGTGAGGAGCGGCGGCTCGGGATTACCAGAATTAATCTGTAGCACTAGACTTGGAACAATTATTGCCCCAACTGTGTGCATCGAGAGGAAGTAGCGAACTGTAGCGAATCGAAAGTTGGCCGGGCGGCCGGGGCGACACCTCTCTTCCTCCCGACTCCCTCACTCAGCGCGGATGCAGGAAATCATCCCCAATCTCTTCATTGGCGACTTTGCCGCAAGCCAGGACGTCGCCACTCTCGAAGCCGAGGGAATCAAGGCTGTCGTCTCTGCGAGTGAGCTCCTCCCCGCCCTCTTCTCGCCCGCCGGAGAAGCTGACCTCCTCCTCAGTGCGGCAACCATACGACAGCTCCCTCTCCCTTCACCGAATTCCTGTCGACGACACCTCCAACACCAACATCATCTGCCACTTCCCGGCTGTCAACGACTTCATTCGCGCAGCTCGAGCTCGAGGGGAGGGAGTGCTCGTCCACTGCCAGGCAGGCGTGTCGCGCAGTACGACGATTGCCTGCGCTTATCTTATGAAGGAGGTCGGGTTGAACGCGGAGCAGGCAGTGGAGATGGTGCGGGCTGTGAGACCAGAGGTGGAGCCAACGCAGGCGTTCCTTCATCAGCTCGAGATGTACGAGCGGTGCGAGTTTGAATGGGACCCGGTCAAGGTGAGTTAGGGTGGGAGTGCGTAGGAACGCAGCTAACGCGCGTTGCTTGCCAGTGGAGCGAACAGCGTCGGTTCCTCATGAACTTCGCGCAGAAGGAGATCATGAGTAGCTGCTTCCTCTCTCTCCAGTGGTCCCCAGCTGACGCCTCGATAAGACGGAACAGCACCTTCCCTAGTTCTCGCCTACTACCCTTCTCCCGCCGCCTCCCCCAGCAGCCAACTCTCCCTCCGACCCCTACGCTGGCCTCAAGATGACTCCTGTGGAAGGTGGCGAAGCTCGTTCCGCCAGTCAGTCCCGTCGCGAAGGCAGCAGTGACGCTACTTCCGACGTACCTCCTTTCGACAACAACGGCGAGACGGGATTGGGAGCTTCTAGCACGTCGATGCCTGTGCGGAAGCGGTTGACGACGCGGGGAGTCGAGGCGCAGGCATCGAGTCCTGAGAAGAAGGTGGTGGAGAAGATCGGGTCCAAGGAGCAGGTGGTTGTTGTTGGGAAGCGGATCCGCTGCAAGATGTGCAGGTGCGCTAGTCCTTCCATCAGGTGGAGGCGGGAGCTGATCTAGGCTGGTCTTCGCAGGCGAGAGCTCGCAGCTCGGGAGCATATCCTCTTCCACGAGCCTGGTATCGGACAGCAAGCCTTTGCGCCAAATCGCCGAGACATGGCGACCCATCGCGCTGAGCTTGAGCGTCGCCGGCTCGACGAGATGGATCGCGAGAAGCGCGAAGGCCGCACCGCACCCGTCGGCGAACCCCTCGCCACGACGTCCATCTCGACCACCCCTTCCCCTCCCACCAGCCTTCCTTCCGGCCTCGCTGCACTACGAATCTCCAAGCCCGCCCATATCATCCCCGGCCTCCGCGTAGCCGTCCCGCGCCCTGCACCTGGCCTTCGCGCAGCCGTCGCTCGCCCAACTCCCAAGGTCACCCCAGCTACCGCACCAACCTTCGATATTCCCTCTTCAACCCCCCTCCTCCCCGCGACTCCAATCGAGGCGCCAATCCCCGCCGAGGCACCCGCTCCCTCCTCCGCCGCATCCCTCGCCGGGCTAGCAGCGTCTGAACCCGCCCTCCTCCCTTCCCACCTGTGCTCAGCCTACTTCGTCGAGCCGCTGAGCTGGATGAGCCCGATCTTGGAGAGCGGAATTCTAGCGGGCAAGATTGTGTGCCCGAACGCAAAGTGCGGAGCGAAGCTTGGGAGTTACGATTGGGCTGGACAGCGTGCGTTGATTTCTTTCAAGGTCGATGAGAAGCTGACAATGGCTGCTGCAGAATGCTCATGTGGCGCATGGGTGTGCCCTGGGTTTGCGCTCAACGTGGCTAAGACAGACGAGTTCGTCGGTGCGTAGATTCTTGACTTATTGAAACGCACGACGCCACGATCTCTCGTCTTCTCGGTCTGCTCTTCCGAACCTTCTCTGCTCAAGACTCAAGCCACTTCCAGTGTCCTTGTTACTGCTTGCACGACTCGATCTGCTGGCCGAACGACTCCCGAATCCTCAACCTCAACTTCTCGCTCTCCATGTCCCGAGCGTCCCTCGTCTTCCTCCGCTCCTTCTGCAACACCTTCCTTCAATCCTTCCTCGACCACCCAACTCGACGGCGCGTCCCACCCCAAGCTCGCCTCTCCCGCCCCGCCCAAGGATTCGACCTGGGTCGGCTGAGACGCTGAACGTCCCATCCTACCAAGGAACTTGCTCGAGAGCCTGCGCAGCCTAGAGGCAGCGGTCGTGTCGATTTCGCACGACGGTGTGTTGCCTCGACGGGGTTGATCCTTCCGCTTGTGATCGGTCCCTCCTTCCCTCCACAAAGACCGCCAAGTCCTGCTCCCGACCAACGCCTGCTGTCGCGCAAGAGCGCCTTGCGGTCAGCCACCTGCACATCCGGAGAAAACCTTGAACGCAGGCCTGATGGAGCGGGTTGAGAGTACATCAAGCGGAAAGGTCGAAGAGAATGGCCTTCGGGCGACGAGCAGCCGATTCAAGAGCGGAAGGACCAGCTCATCACGCCACGAACATCCTCGCTCTCTGTAGAACGTCCTTGTCAGCTCCTCGCCCCTGCCTCAAACTCCTCACCGCAAAACCAGCACCCGCCAATCCCCGCCGGCACAATCCGCACTCCCCCCAAGCTGCATCGACTCTGCTCACATCCATTCCATCTAGAAATACCGCTGCACCCTCTCCACCTCTCCCTTCAAACCCTCGACTGAACCTTGGGCTCCCAGCCCTGAATCTTCGGCTTGGTGGTCGAGTACGTCTTGAAAGCTCCGCGCGTGCCGGTGAGGTTCTCCCAGTGAGGCTGCGTTGGTCAAAGTCAGCGTGAAGTCTCCCCTTGCAATAGAAAACCGGTACGCACGACCTGCCACGGCTGGTGAGAGGCGATCATGACCGGGTCGACGTCGGGACTGTCCTTACGGATGTGCATCAACCACGCGTGCCACTCCGGGGTGACTTGAGAAGCGTTGAAGTCGCTCTGCGGTGGTCTCCTTTAGCAGGGGACTCGAGGGAGGAACGGAGAGGGAGCCGTACCGAGGCGTAGTCGACCCAGCGATGGCGCCAAAGGGTCTCGCTGGTGTTCTGGTAGTACTTGTTCCCGTGGCTGCAACGAGGTCAGCTGTGCTCCACCGACTAATAGCCCAAGTTACGCACTAGTCAGTCCCGACCAGGATGCCTGCCTTGGTGTCACCGATGTTGTTGAGTTGACGCCAGAAGTCTGCGGGTTCAGCCCGTCAGCTCTCGTTCGAACGTCTGGCTGGGAGAGAAGAACGTACTTGAGAATCCGACCTTGCGGAAGTTCTCGACTACTCGCAGGATCGAAGGAGTGAGGTGAGGCATCGTCGACGTTGGCTGGAGGAGGGCAACCAGCAGCGAGTGCTCTGCGCTCTCTCGACGTCGAGCGGGTTCACTTCCGTCCCTCAACCTCGCCCTCGCCTAGACTCACTTGCTCCTGCAGAGCTACCGAGAGAGCTTGAGCTTATGGCCGACTCTTCAGCCGACCAGACTCAAGCAAGCCACAGCCCTCAACCAAGCCAGGAGTCGGCACTCGACCAGTTCGAGACTCCCTCGTCCCCACCCCACGATAGCCCCACCGCTCTCCCAGCCACTTCAGAAGTGCCTAACTCAGATTCCATCGCGACGGAAACCGCACTCGAGACGGAACGGACGCTGGGGACGAAGGACGACATGGCGCTAGCCGCACTCGCCGCTTCCTCCTCCTCGTCGTTGCCTATCCACGGCGTGGAAGGCGAAGACGAACTCGACCTCGACTCCCCATCCTTCATCCTCGTCGCGACGCTCCGCTCTCGTATCACCGATCTCACGAGCCAGGTTACCTCCCTCAACTCCAAGCTCGTGACGTCGTACACGCGAATCGGCGACTTTGAGGACGACTTGCACGACGCTCGTGGCCGGGAGGAGAAGCTTAAGGCCAAGATCGTGGCGCTGGAAAAGGACAAGGTTACGTGGGAGCAGGAGATTGAGCGAGGAGGATGGGTCGAGCGGGTGCGCTTCCTTCTCTTTGCTCGGGACCGCGGAAGCTGACGAGGAGACGATTGCAGGATCATGTTCAAGGCGAGATGCAGCGGCTTATGGCTCAGGCGGTCGAGGACACCAAGTCGCGGGAAACGGCTGTCGAAGCGCACTCGCAGCTCGAGACGGAGATTGAGAACCTTACAGCCTCGCTCTTCACCGAAGCGAACAAGATGGTCGCAGTCGAACGGTTTGCGCGCGCACGAGCCGAGGAGAAGATGCGTTCGCTCGAGGAGAGCGGCGCTGGGATGACGGGGTTGTTCGAGGAGCTGCAGGCCAACTTGAGGGAGAAGGTCGAGAAGCTCGAGGCGGCGGAAGGAGAGGTCGGGGACCTGCGAAGGCATCTCGCACTCGCTGGGCCCCCTCGCGAAGTCGGAGAGGAGCAGGAGATAGTCGACGGTCAGGTCCCTGGCGTTCTCTTCTCGGACGGGAGCCATGTCAGCGCGGCCTCAGCTCTCGCCAGCGCGCTCACTCTTTCGACAACTGGCTCGTCGACGCCCAAACTCCTCCGCCAAGGCTCGACCTACCTCCCCGCTCCCCGACTCCTCACCTCAGTTCTCCCCTACCACGAATTCCTCGCCTTCGTCACCCATCTCCGCCAACTCCGCATCTCGATCCTCTCTCGCCCTCCAGAATACCCTTCCTCCTCCTCCACCTCCCTCTCCAGTATCGGTTTCGGCACCTCATCTCACCCTCCCGCAAACCCCGCCCACTCCATCCCCCTCTCCCCAGCCCAACTCCTCGCCCCGCACCTCCCTCTCTCCACCCACCTCTCCCAGCCCTTTTTGAAGCGCTGCATCGAAGAGGACTCCGACCCCTCCCTCCGCCTCGACCTCGCGCCCGGCCTAGGCTTCCTCTCCCGCCGTCAAGTCGGCACCGCCATTATCGACGGAACCCTCCTCATCGAACCGACCTACGGCGGCGCCAGTCTTCCCACGAGCACGTGCACTCTCTGCGGGACCGGGCTGGAGGAATGGTGGAACGGCGCAGCGGGAGAGGAGATGGTCGTCGTTCCTGCGAAGCCGGTGACGCAAATGCGGAAAGCGTTCGGAAGTGGAGGGTGGAGCATCTCGTCCTTCACGGGCGGCAAGAAGGACTCCTCGGCACCTTCCTCGCCCTCTGCTACGCCGAGCGGAGCGGAGACTCCTTTCGCGTTCCCGGCGGTCCCGCACCAGCAGATCCACATCTTCCGCGTCAACGATACCTCGTCGACGCGGTACGCGGTCTGCCCGACGTACTGCCTGCCGAGATTGCGCGCCGTGTGCGAGATGTGGACGTATGTTCGCGCGATGGAGAGGGGGTTGTTGGTCGAGGAGGGGTTCAAGTTCGTTCAAGGACGGGGGAGCGTATCGGTCGTCGAGGTGGCGGAGGTCAAGGAGGAGAAGCCTGAGGTACCGATAAAGGACCCGGTGGAGGTCGAGAAGGCGGAGGAGAAGGTTGCTGAGGTGGGGGCGCCGCAGGAGATGATCGACGAGAAGGCGAAGGAGGTCGCCGGCGAGGGGGAGGAGAGCAAGGCGGAGGGTGGAGAGGAGAAACAGGCCGAGGGCGACAAGGTCGACAGCGAGGCAGTAATCGTCGAGGACGCGGCCGCGAAGGTCGAGGATGTCGAGAAGCCCGTCGTCGCCGTCGAAGACGCCACTCCAGCTGTCGAAGCTCCCACCGACGCGCTCACCGACTCTCCCGTCCACACTCCCGACGTCTCCGCACCTCCCATACCCAACCCCGACGTCCCTCTCCCCATCACCACTCCCTCCTCCTCCACCGCCAACCTCGTCAAACCCCCCGTCCCTCCCCGCTCCGGCGCTCGAACCCCCATTCTCGATAGCCCCTCGTCTTTTCCCTCTCGCGCCGCCTCTCCCAAGATCAGTGGACCTCCTCGGCCTCCCCCTCGCCACCCTCGCAACGCATCAAAGGCGGAAAGCGTGACACAGGGAGCAGGGATCGTCGATTGCGCGACGGGTTGGGAGGATAGGTGCTGGAGTGAGGTCGTTAAGCTCAAGGAGAGCGTGTTCTGGACGCGGGTGGCGGCGATTGGGCCCGAGGGGACGGCGGTGCCTGGGAGGGTTGCGAGGGTGGAGTAATGGGGGGTCGATTTTGGTGCAGCAGGTGTTTAATAGACAGTACTCTTTCTCTGAAAAGACGGCGTGCAGCGTGCATGAGCAAGCTTGCTTCTCAGCCTATGCCGTGAGGCAAGTCGCGAAGCGGACTTTGACTTTGTCTCTCCCGCAACAACACATCTTCCTCTCCTTCCTCTGGACCCAGTCGATGTCAACTCTTCAAGACAGGATTTCAGCAGCAGCAGCTCAGTACGGTCCCAACAGCGCTCAGCTCCGCCAGGCTGTCGAAGCCCTCATCGCCCAAGACCGCGCCCAACAACAGCAGTTCAGCATGGCCTCCTACACTCCCCAGCCCTCGACCTCGACTCTCCCTTCCCAGATGGCGACTCCTCAAACCTCGTCGCGCGGCCGGACGATCCGCCCCGTCAGGAGTCACGGCACCCCCGTCCCCGTCGCGACTCCTCGTCCCCTGCCAGCCCAAGCCAGCCAGCTCTCGCGCGGCTCCTCTCTCAACCCCAACGCCGCCTACCGCCCGCCCACCAAGATCCCCCTTTCCTCCTCCGCCGCGCCCGTCCCTCCCCTCTCGCGCATCGCAGACCCGCGGTACCAGGCCCAATACACGACCTTCCCCGCCCGCATGCGACTGGGGACTTCCTCCCTGATGCAGCCAAACTACCTCGCTGCGAACGGTACGGGAACGAACAACCCTGGAACTGCAGTCAACAAGCGTTCGCGGACGACGATCAACTATGCGGAGCTCGAGGGACTAGAAGATTCGGACGACGATGGCAACGATTCGGAGGCCAAGGCGAGGAAGGCAATCTACGGTGGGATGGTGCCAAAGAGGGTATTGGGATTGCAGGGAGGAGGTGGAGGGGACAAGTCGGTGTGGGGAGATGGGAAGAGCTACCTGGGGGTGTTGCCGCCGGGCAACTTGGTGGTCGTGCAGCCTGCCAAGGTGACGAAGCACGTCGTTGTGTGAGTCGGGAAGCTACGAGGGAGCTGGAGCGAAGCTGACTTGCGTGCGCACGCGTTTCGCAGCTCCGAGGACCAGATGGAGGAGCAAGCGGCTGAACCCAGCGTTCTCGTCCCTATTCAGATTGATATCGACGTGGACACGTTCAAGATCCGAGACGCCTTCGTTTGGAACATCAACGGTTGGTCTCTCTCCTTTGCCGCCCTTCCAGCCGCGCTGATCTCGCTTGCTGGCTGCCAGAGAAGCACATTACCCCCGAAGCTTTCGCCAAGATCTTCTGCGATGACCTCGACATCCCTGCTTCCTACGCCGCCGAAATCACCAAGCAGATTACCGAGCAGTGCGAGGAGCAGACTGGTGTCGCCGAAATTGCTGTTCGCGGCGAGGAGGAAGAGCAGCAAGACATCGAGAAGGACTTGCGCGTCGTGCTGAACGTGCGTGCCTATCCTCCTTCCTCGTCACCTCGTTTAACAATTCGCTTTCGCGCAGCTCGACGTTCAAATTGGCACGCTCCACCTCGTCGACCGCGTCGAATGGGACCTCTCCTCTCCCCTCACCCCCGAACTTTTCGCAACCCTCCTCGTCCGAGACCTCTCCCTCTCTTCCTCCGCCTCTCCCCTCATCGCGCACGCGATCCACGAGGAGCTTTTCCGTCACAAGAAGAACTGCCTCGAGATGGGACTCGTTGGGGAGGATGTGGATGAAGCGTCGGGGAGGAAGCGAGGAGCTAAGACGCTTGAGGGAGTGTGGAGGGACTGGAGCGAGACGACGAGCTTCGGGCCGCGAGTCGAGATCTTGAGTTTGGATGAGATGGATCGTGTTGAGGCGGATCGGGAGAGGGCGATTAGGTGAGTCTTCCGGAGTGCTGGTGTTGGTTGAGCGTTGCTGATGGATTGGTGTTTCTGCAGGCGCGCGAAGAGAGATCGGCTGACGGGCTCGAGGACGGGAGGGAGGAGGCGCTAGAACCCGTCGTGTCGTGTACCTTGCTATCATTTATAAGGGATCACATCGAGGACGAGAGATATCACGGCGAAAGAAGGAGAGCCCGTTCTGGTTCGCAACTTCGGACAAGCGAGAGCACCTCCTCCCCCCTCCTGCTCCCTCCGTTTATCCCCCCAACCCTTTCTCTGCGTCGTCCTGCACTCCTCCATCCAAACTGTGCGATCAACACCGGTCGCCACCGTGCCGCAATCTCGGCAGGCCAGCAGCGCTAGCTTGGCTGCTGAGTCGGACTGACGCTTTTCTTTTCCTGCACTCCTCCCTCCCTCTTCAACCAGAACTCCGGAGCTGCTCCTGCACGTACGTTGACCCTCTATAGCTGCCTGAGAACCAGCTGATACAGCCTCCGCCCTCTCCAGCTTGCTGCGTCTTCCGCTTGCGTTTTTTCTCTGCTCCCTCCGTCGCCACCATGTTCTCAACCTGGACGCCAACTGCGCGGGTAGTGGGGATCTCGTGCGTTGTGTCAGTCGGTGCGTCTCTCTCGTTTTCAGCCGTGCCGCGTGCTGAGTCTCGCATCGCTCCTCCCTCCTCCTCTTCAACTCTTGCCGAACCTCTCCTCCTCTGTCCTGGTCTCCGTTTGCTCCTCCCTCCTCCTCTTCAACTCTCACCGAACCACTCCTCCGCTCTCCTGCGACACCTACTGCTCCTCAGCCGCTGGGCTATTCGGCTTCGACACGGGGACGATCGCGGCGCTCTCCAAGATGCCATATTTCGAACGTCAATTCGGTGTTCTATCTCCATTACAACATGGCCTGGTCGTTGCGATCATCCTGCCTCCGTCCGCCTTGACTGGGATGATAGCTGGCAAGGACACATTTTTGCCGAGAGGGGTCGCGCTGACTGGACGATGCAGGCGTGGTTTCGGACAAGATCTCGAGGAAATACACGATCTCGCTGGGTGCCGCCATCTTTGCGGCGGGCTCTGCCGTCTCAGCCGCAAGCAACTCGCTTCCCCTCCTGATTTTTGGACGGTGCTTCGCCGGATGTGGAGAGGCGAGTCTCTCCCTTCAACCACGGCGCAAGCACTGACGATCGCCTGCCGCAGGGATTGTTCCTCAGCGTGATTGGAGTCTACATTTGCGAGATCTCACCCAAGCACATTCGCGGAAAGATGGTTCTCCTCATCCAGCTCTTCACCGCCAGTACGCGCTCTTCCGCAATGTTTCGAGCGAAGTTCGCTGACTTCTCGCTACGCAGGTGCGATCGCATTTGGGTTCTTCGTCTGCTACGGCACGATTCTGATCGATTCATCCCTCTCCTGGCGTTTCCCGTTCGCCCTATCCACCTTCACCGCCCTCAGCCTCGCCATCTCGGCTCCCTTCCTTCCTTTCTCCCCCAGATGGCTCGTCTCAAAGGGACGCCGCGCGGAAGCCGAAGCTGTTTTGGACCTCCTGGCGGGTACGCAGAATTTCGAAGAGCGAGAGGAGCTGCTGGCGGCGGGTCCGGAGGTGGGAGCGAAGAAGGCGTCGTTTTCAGATATCTTTGCGAAGGGTGAGTTCGGCCGCTCAGCTCGCTGGGACGTTTTGCTGATGGCGCTCGCAGGTGTGCGTGGTCGGACGTGCCTTGGCATCTTCCTAAACGTGTTTCAGCAGCTATCGTGAGTCTCAGAGAGTAGTCGGCGACACGCCAATTTGACTGACCTCGCCTCGAATTACAGCGGCATTGATTTCGTGCTTTTCTTTGCTCCTCTGCTCTTCGCGTAGGCTCACTTCTCTTCCCGTGATGGCTACGATCTAACATCGAACGCAGTCAAGCAGGCTTAGATCCCAGCACGGCCGCATTCATCGCTTCCGGAGTCACTGGACTCGTTCTCGTCGCGATGGTGAGTCGCTCGTCTATCAGAGTGCAGTCGAAGCTCACTGAAGAATGGCAGACTCTCATCGGGACTCTCTACATCGACCGAGCTGGCAGGAGGACACTCTTCCTCACGGGAGGCATGATGGTTTCTTCCTGCCTGCTCGTGCTGGGAATTCTGTACGCGACGGGTGCAGCTCGAGGATCAGTAGGAAAATGGGTCGTAATCGTGTTCATCGAGCTATTCGCAGCCTCCTTCTCGGCAACATGGTCGCTGGTCATTCGTCTGTGAGTTGGCTGGAATGTGGGGTGGCGGACGAAGCTGATTGATGTGGCTTCGCTCGCAGGTACTCGTCAGAGATCCAGCCGAGTCGGACGAGGGCTACCGCAACCGCTGTCGGACAGGGTGCGAATCAGGCTGTGAATTTCGTCGTAGCCCTGACCGCGCCGGCCTTCCTCGCAAGATCGGCTTTCGTACGTCTATTCAATTTGTCGACGTTGGGCTGGAGCTGACGCGTCGCAGGGACCCTACCTCTGCTACGGCGCATTCACTGCGTTTGCGACTTTTGTTGCCTACCTATACATGCCGGAGACGATTGATCAGTCGCTGGAGAGGTGTGTTCCTCTTGCGATGGCTTTGGGTGCTCGCTGACCGAATGCGCCAACACAGGATTGACAAGACCTTTGAAGGCTCGCCGTACGCCGTCAAATGGCCCACTGTGTTCCTTTCTTCCAGGACGTCGGACCTCAGGAACCGCAGGGCCAGTCGCGCTGGCAGCTCGACCTTGCCGGGCGAGACGCGCGCCGAGTTCAAGGCGAACATGGAGTTGAACAAGCTCAAGGCGCTGAGCGTCGTGGGGAGTGCGATTGCAGAGTGACGATAGAGCAATATAATTCGTTCAGAGCAGCCAACAAGAAACGAAAGAAGAACGGAGAGAAAGACAAGAGCAACGCGAGAGAGCGCGTGCTCCTCTTTCTCTCCCCAACTCTCATGTCGAGCCTCTGCGGTTGTTTCCCGTCCTCTTCATCATCCACGCCAAACGACTACCTCCCTTTGCCGATGTCGCCAGGGTCTAGAGCCATTCCCCTTCCTGTGGGCGACAACGAACTCCTCCTTGTGGCCGGCGAGGGAGTGAACCTCATTCTCACCGACACGGGCCTCAGTATCGTACGCCGGAGAACAGGTGAGCTCTTTTTCTGTGCTTGGACACAAGCGGCGGCGGCGGCGCGTCTCGGAGGGCTGGGAGGTCCGCAATGTGAACCGCACGTGAAGGAGTCAGAGGAGGGCCTTGACCGGAGCTCTGCGGTGCTGGGACGGCGCTTGAGCGTGCCCCGGGGCCGACTAAGTGGGCTGCTACGGCGTCTGGAGCCTAGGAATCAGGATCACAAGCGCGCTCAGACTCGGGGTGACAGGTGCTGATGCTCGTTCTCTCGTCGCCAGGATCTTTCGGTCGCGCTGCTTCTTCCTTGAAGATTATGAAAGGTGGGCTACGTCGCGTCCTCCTGAGTCCTCTGATCTTAGATCCTCCTACAGCGCGAAGCAGCTCCACCACCGTCATCCCCTATCTCCAGGTCCTCTCTGCCACCCATTCCTCCGGCGCTCTAAGAACAAAAGACGACTTTCCTACGACGCACGTTCTCATTGCGGCAATAGCTGCCAAGCCTTCTTCGGCCAAGATGGGACTCTGGAAGCTTGAGGGAGAGGTTACAGGAGGGAAGGCGCGGGCGTGGTGCGAGGAGCTGGAGAAGCGGGCTTACGGAGGTGAGCTGAAGTGTGATTGGAATGCGGGAGGAGAGCTGAATACAGACACGCAGAGCTGAAGCGTCGACGGCGGCTGCGCGTGCTGGTGAATCCCTTCGGAGGACAGGGCCTCGCCGAGAAAGTGTGGACGCGGACGGTCCTGCCTATCCTCGAAGCTGCTGGATGCGAGATTCGTGTAGACTGTGCGTACATACATGCCGTTTGAAGAGCAGCAAGCTGATCATCTTGCAGTTACGGGACCCGATGACCACCATTCGAACGCCGCTGCTCTCGCTCGCACCTTCGTCCTCGGCGAGCAGGACGCAGTCGTCTGCGTCTCAGGAGATGGAGTAGTCCGTACGTGTTTGTCCTCTGCTCCTCGTCAGCACCTTCTCATGGACTCCTTCGCAGACGAACTCCTGAACGGTCTCGCATCACGTCCGGACGCGCTCGCTGCTCTCAAGCTCCCTATAGTCCCCATTCCCGCTGGCAGCGGCAACGCGCTCTCGGTCAACTGTGGAGGACCCAAGAAGGCGAACGATCTTGCATGGGCAACGCTCGCCGTCATCAAAGGTTCTTCCCTTCGTTCGAGCTTCGCTGATCGGAACTGACCTGAGGACCGCAGGAACTCCGACTCCGCTGGACGTTTGCTCGGTCACGCAGAACGGAAAGCGTACCTACTCGTTCCTCTCGCAAGCGTTCGGCCTGATGGCCGACATCGACTTGGGTACGGAGGATTGGCGCTGGATGGGCGATGCGAGGTTCACGGTCGGCTACATTCAGGGCGCTCTCTCCCGGCGGGAGTACCCCGTCGAACTTTCAATCAAGATCGTTGAAAGCGACAAAAAGGAGATGGCAGCTACGTACAACGCCTCGCTCCAGAAGCCGCCAATCGTCCTCAGCGACGATGTTGTCGACGGAGCTATCCCCGAACTCAGGTTTGGGACCTACGACACGCCGCTGCCGGAGGGAACACCCTTACATGCCGATCTTCCCGCGTCGCTCGAGCCGGGGTGGCATACGTTCAAGACGTCGCTGCTGTTCCTGTACGCCGGAATGCTGCCGTTCGTTTCGAAGGACGTGAGTCCATTCTCACTGGACGACAAGTGCTGGGCTAACTCGTTCGAATGGATAGGCAATGCTCTTCCCTCCGTCTGGCCGGGCGGACGGCTTGATCGACCTTGCCATCGTCGGACCTAGCTCTCGCTTCGAGGCACTCTCGGTGAGTCCTTCGCTCCCAGCTTCTCGCTCTCCTCTAACGCACTTCGATGTGCCCAGGCACTCGATGGCGCCGCAAAAGGAGACGTCTTTCGAAATCCCTCGACGAAGTGTGCGTGCGCTCTCTCGCTCCCGAGCACCACTCGCTAATCTGCGACTCTCGCAGACTTCAAGTGCGAGGCTTTCCGCCTCAAACCCTTCTCAGAGAAGGGCTTCATCTCGATCGACGGCGAGAGCTTTCCGCACGACGCCTTCCAGGTCGAAGCCCACCCTCAATTGGCTCGAATCCTCACTCTCCGCGGACGCTTTTACGGCGAACCCATCTCCATGTAGCGCTCCACTTTGAAACTAGCATTAATTCGACGTGTACACGGGGATTCAAACGGTACTCCAGAGAGGGACTAAAGGGAGGGGAGACGAAGGAGGGAACAAACTTCGTCGAAAAGGGGGACGGGAGGGAGTCTAATGCAGCGAAAGAGGGGTACACAAAATCGACAGCTACACCATCTCTATTGCTGAGCACGAACTGAGGTGGGAGGGTAGGGACCTGCTCCAGCGCGAGCCGTCGCGCGTCCAGTCGTCGCGGGAGGAGAGGCGCCGCTGCTGTTTCTGCGAGCGGCGGCGCGACCGGCGCTGCCAGCCTTCTTCGGCACTTGATCCTTGGGTCCTCGAGCTCGGTTGCGTTTCTGCGAAGCAGCGTCAATTTACGTCGAGGAGAGCGAGAGGAGCGGTACGGACCTTGATGACGCCCGTGTTGAGCGCCGCAGGACGGTCGATGCCGTGCAGGTTCCTGAAGAGACCGCAGGCGTTGCAGAGCGGTCGTCCATCGTTGTCGCGTCGCCAGAGAGGAGTGTTCTGTAGCGGAGGAACGAAGATCAGCAAGCTTCTCGCAATCACCTGCAAACGGGACGAACGGTCGTGCTGCAGTTCAAGCAGGTCGTAACAGACTCGTCGCCCGCCTTGGGGTTCGGGTTCGTATCCGGCTTGGCCGCCAGAGGCTTCTCGTACACCGACGACGTCGCAGGAGTCATGCCGAGCGTGTTGGAGCGCGAATGAACGCGCGACGCCGGAGCTGAAGTCGGCTTGCTCTTCGTGCCGTTCCCAGCCGCAGCGAGATTCGGCGAGCTGGTAGAGCGTGCGCCGGTGCCGAGGGAGGTCTTGAGCGCCTCGAGCGTCGCCGAGAGCGAGTTCCCCTTGACGCCTGGAGGTGAGGGCGTCCCGTTCTTCGACGAGTCGTTCCCGCTCCGAGGACTGGCACCCCAAGACGACGCGTCGGATTCGTACGTTGGCAGGATGTTGAGGTTGTTGAGGAGTTGCGAGGGGTTGACGTGCATCGTTGGGTTCTGCTCGAGAGTGCTGCCGGTGCTGAGGTAGGGGGAGGCGTAGCCCGAGGATGAGCCGTGCGAGTTGAAGTAATCGAAGAGGAGGGGGTTCGGCTCGGTAGGGGCACCGAAGTAGGACGTCGGAGGGTTAATGAAGCCTTGGTGGACGGGGGCGGAGGAAGGATAGGTGTGAGTCGGAGTTGGAGGATGGCTCAGGCCTGGGGACAAAGCGTGGCTAGTCTCCGGGAGGACTTGTGAGGGTCGAGCGAGGCTGAGTCCCGAGGCGCTGGCGGGGGCGAAGGAGAAAGGGCGAGTCGCTTGAGCGAGGTTCGCGGCGTTGATGTAGGGACTCGTCGAGACTTGGCGAGGGAGCGAAGAGCTGGCGCTTGAAGGATGCGCGAGCTGCAGAACCCAGTCTCGTCAGTTCCTGCGACGGCACGAGGAGAGGAAGAAATACTGACCAACTGCTGAATCGCTCCCGGTGAAGTGACTCCTCGGTCGTAGTTCCCCATGCTCAGCTTCTGCAAGAACCCGTAATCGGTCTGCTGGCTCCCCAACGACGCCTGCTCGAAGTTATGCAGCGCCACCGCGTCGGCGTATGGACTAGCCGCGTACGACGGGCTTGCGAACGACAACGCCGTGTGAGGAGAGTTGGCGAGGGAGTTGGCGGAAGGGGAGAGGGCCGAGCTGGTGTTGATGGGCCAGGGAGAGATGGGGTGGGGGACGGAGGCGGAGAGGGACTGGAGGGTGATGAGTTGGTTGAGCGTGTTCTCGATCTCGGCGAGGTTGGGATCGGTCGTGGATTCCTGCGGGCTTTGAATGTCGGGAGGGAAGGCGAACGTCGAGGATGAGGCGGTGGAGTAGTCGAGATTCGATCCGTCGAACCCTCCGGCTCCGCCAAAGAGGTCTGCGTTGGGCGACAAGCCGAGCGACTCTGCGAGGCTTTGCAGGCTGTTGTCCTCCGTAGGACTTGCGACCGTTCCTCCCGTGTCGCCGTGAAAGCGCGAGACTTGAGCGGTGACGGAGGAGGCTTCGGGGCGACTGAGGCTGGGAGGGCGGACGCGAAAGTCGGGCGCACGAGAGCGAGACCGCGATTGCGCACGCCAATCCATCGACATATCGCCTGGCACTCGAGAGCGGGAGCGAGATACCGACTTGGCGCGCCAGTCCATGGCGTCCCTGCGGAATTACGGTCGTCAGCGACGCTCCTCGCAAACAATAAAGGCGAAAGCGCGACTCACTCTACGTCCCCAAACGCCTCTGGACTCGCACTCGCACTCTTGGACGTTGAGCTCCTCCCCCTCCTCCCCCTCCCGCCATCTTCCTCCTCGAATCCGACCTCCCTAACTCCCTCCCTCCCCTTGCCCTTCCCCTTCGTCGTCCTCCCCCTCAACCTCCCCAGCTCCTCAATCCCCTCGAGCTCCTCCCCAATCACAGCCGCCGCATCCGCCTCCCTACTCGCCATCGCAACCTTCAGCGCCTCGGCCTCCGCCGCGGCCGTCTCCTCCCTCCTCTTCTTGAGCGTCATGCTCATCAACCGCCACGTGAGGTTCTCCATCCTCGCGCCGTTCGGCAGCGTCTGCTTCGCCTTGTTGAACATCCTCCAAACCTGCGCCGCGATCGGATCCTTCTTCGACAGCGCCTCCCCCGTCTCATCATCCATCACCGTCGACCCCGACGGACTATCCCCACTCGGCGAAGGCCTGTTCGACCCCCCACTCCCGCTCCCACTCCTCGCCTGCACCTCGCCATACGTCGGCACCTCGGCCGCAGGGGAGTTGACCCTACTCGCTCCGGAGCTCCCAGGACTTCGCACCGGAAACGCGTTCTCCGCCAGCACGTCCGCGAGAGCCTTGGGGCTTCCCACCTCGTTGAAGCTCATCCCGCCTGGACTGCCGTACGCTCCCAAGCCCTTGTGCTGCTCGCTCCTCCCTGGTGCAACGGACGCCATGGCGGCAGCAGCGGCGGAGGCGAACCCGCTTGACGAGGCGAACGTGTCGAGCTCGCGTTCGAGGGAGGAGAAGTCGTAGTCGACTGCTGAGGGGCGCGGAGAGGGAGGTCGGGAGGGGACGAGAGGGGGCGTGGGACAGGCGATGGAGGGGGCGCGCGAGTGCTGGGCGGAGGCGTAAGGAGAGCCGGGGTGGGAGATGTAGGGAGAGGGAGTGACGGTGCTGACTGAGGAGCCGGTCGTGCGGCGGGGGAGAGGAGGGAGAGGAGGGAGAGGGCGCTGGTACGAGGGTGGGACCTGGGCGGAAGGGTAGGAAGAGGTCGAGGGGGATCCGGGGGTGGAGTTGATGGGAGAGCCGCCGTTCGAGTGGAGGTAGTGCGGCGGAGGAGGAGGACCTGGTGAAGGCTGCGTCTTGCCGCGAAGTTGAGACGTGCGACTCGCAGGAGCTCCCCCTACGCCGTTGGCACGTGCAACTCCCCGCACCTTGCCCGTTGAGATCTTGCGCTCCGCCGTCGGACGCGCTGGAACGGCAGCGGGCGAAGGGACGGGAGAGGCGGGGACAGACATGCTTGCTGCGGTGTAGCGAGCCTGAGCTTCGAGGCTCATGTGAAGGTTGAGGAGGGAGTGTTCGAGTTGACCTGGAGGGGAGAACATGGCGGGGTGATGGAAGGGCGAGGGGTGCATGGAGGAGGTTTGGGAGAGGGAGGAGGGGTAGGTGGGATAGGTCTGGAGGAATGATGGCGAGCCGGAGTACGAGTTGGCGAAGGAAGGTGTGGGGAGCCATTCCTGGGGGAGTTGAACGGGGTACGACGAGGAAAGGGTGGGGAAGAACGAGTTGGGAGGAGCGTAGGCGGGGTTGATGGAGAGTGGGTACGATCCTGAGACGTTGCTGCCGGTTCCGTCTCCTCCCCCGCCGCCACCATCGACTGTGAACGCCTGTCCCTGCGCTCCCGTAAGCCAGTCGTACGGTACTTGCTGATCCAGTCCGTCCACCTTGCCCAGCGCGTTCCCTGCGTTCGTCGCCCCGCCCAGAGAATTCGCCCGGAGGTGCTCGAGACTGGCGAATGGAGGCGAGGTGCTGGCGGAGGTGTGGGAGGACTCGACGGGGAAGGGGCTAAAGACTTCTGGAGAGTCGGTGGAGGAAGGGGTCGAGTAACGGGAAGTGGAAGTGGCGGCTGCGAGCGGTCCCTTGTCACCTCCGGGCTGAAGGAACTGGTCGGCTTGGTGGTTGCTGCTCTGGCGGTCGAGCTCGTCCAGGGATTGAAAGTCTGAGAAGAGGCCGTCCTCGAGGAAGTCGCTAAAGTCGACCTCCCCTTCGTCGCCGTGCACTGAGTAGTCGGCCAGCTTTGCCAGGAGGAGGTTGATCCGGCGCGAGAGGGGGAGGTGGGGGAGAAAGGCGGCGAGCTGCGGGAGGGAGACGGTAAGGCTGCAGTCCTTCGCCTACTGCTCAGCGAGTGACTCACGGTGGGGAGCGCCTTGGTCGTCGTCGATGAAGTGCCTGTGGGAAGCGAGAGAGAGAAAAGGCTCAAGTCGAATTGGCTGAGACATCCACGCAGGCGCCCCCTCCTCTGCCTGCGGTTCCTTCCGCGATTTCGTCGCACTCACGCCCTGACTGCAGGATAACACGCTCGTACTCGCGCCCTACTCTGATCTGGCACGATCAGCGACGGATCCTCCTCAAGCTCTCTCCTCGCTCGAGATTCTCCTCTCCCACGCGAGGCTATCGGTACTATCCGGCGCCCTGAGGGCCAGTTGATTACGGATAGCATCTTTCGGCCTTCAGAGGAAGCTTCAACACTCTGCTCGTTGCTGGTCTTTAACAGCAGCACGTTCAACGTTCTTTCCCGTTCGGCGTTCAGCCGTCTGCTGCGCTCCTCCTTCCCTCCGTCGGAACGAGCCTCCCTCTGGAAGCTCGCCGGCCCGCGACAAGCTACAAGGGCAGTAATGAAATCGAGTCTCTGGGGATTGGCAGTCCGTCGCCTAAAGTCCAGGACTTGTCGAGGCGAGCGCTGCATAGGCGAGCGCAAGGACGTTCTCGAACGACAGTGCTCCTCTTCCTTCCTTGTCCTATTCTCCGCAGCCCTGAATCTCTCTGAACGCTCTTAAGAGAAGCTCTCCTGTTCGACATCCTTACAGGCTACGCAAGATCACGTCCCTCGACGACCCTCTTCATCAATCCCTGACCACTCCGCGAAACTTCGCAGCCTCCCTCGACCTCCTGCTCTCGGAATCTCTCCTAATCCTCCTACATGGCTTGGCCCTCCAAGTGCTGCGAACCCATTTCTGCATAGGAATGCGCCTGCATTTCGAACAACGCCCAAAACAATAACCACAACAAGAACCAGAGGCCACCCCTACTTCATCCCGCGCTTAAGAAACTGCGCCGTCGCTCGTTCTCCCAGCATCTTCAACCTCCTCAACAACGGCGACCCGAGCCGCTCGACCTCCTCGGCCGCACCGTCCGGCGAACGAGTCAGCAGCCGCTGAAAGACGTCTGCTTCCTCTTCGACTGGGGATTGCGAGCGAGCGTCGGCATCGTCGTCTACGAGATCACGTCAGCGGGACTCGAGGAAGAGGAGGGGAGGAACGTACTGGTATCGATGTCGATAGAGCCTTTGGGCGTACGACGACGCTTCGAGCTGGGTCCTGCGACGGCCTCGGTGGGCGAAGCGCGCTTCGAGCTCGAGGTGAGGTCGCCCTTCGCGCGCCGCTTGACTTCGACCTCGACTTCGAAGCCTGGTCCCGATTTGGCTTTGCGCTTCTCTCCTCGAGCCGGTTTCGAAGTCGATGCTGCTGGTGGGACGACGGCGGCGGACTTTGCGCGCTTCGATTTGGACTTGGATGGACCTGCGTGCGAAGGGGGTTAGCAAGCGACGAGTCAGAGGAGCTGCAGGGACGGACCTTGCGAACCACTGTCATTGGACGAGGAGCGCGCTTGCGATCGTCCGGCACGAGCAGGAGCGACGACCGAGTCCTCCTCGTCGCTCCCATCGATGATGATCGAGCTCGAGCTGGCGACGCGTTCGAGCGACTTTGACGGCTGCTGCGAGGGAGACGGAGCTGCGAGGGAAGTCAGTCTCGCGCAAAGCGGAACGCGTCAAGAGAAAACGCACAGCGACTACGCTTCGCAGACGCACGACGCTTCTGCGAAGGGAGAGAACCCTTCGCCTGCTCCTCCGGGGGCGTTTCGTCGATCTGCGCCGTCGTCGGTTCCTCCTCGAATGGCGGAGGGTCGACGTCTGGGGAAGGGTCGGGCACTCGCAACGAGGGGGAGATAGGAACACGGTGCGAAACTGGGATCGAGGTGCGCGTTGAGTCGAGCGCCATCGAGATGTCGGCTTCGTAACCTCGCCCGCTCTGCTCGGCCTCGAAGCTGCTGCGCGTCACCGAGGAATTGTCTGCGCGACATCGTCAGCTAGTTCTCAAGGTCGCACGATGGACGGAGACGAACCTGGCCCACTAGCGGGACTGCGTTGACCTGCTGGAGGTAGTGTCGACGCCTGAGGCTCGCACTGCGTCTCGCCAACGTTCGCCAGGCGTCCCTCGAGCGTCGCACTGCGGACGATACCGAGCAGGTCGGCAAAGTCGTCCGGCAGGTCGAAATCCAACGCGACATTGGCGAAGGTTGCGACCCAGAATTCGTAGAAGGCGACGACGGCGTCGCCGCAGATATCCACGTTGTCAAGCGCGCGGTCGAGAGGAGGAGCGAGGAGGGGGATGAGGGCTTCAAGCGCTTTGGACGAAGGCGTAACGACGCTCTTGAGGGTGCGGAGGACGGCCTTGTAGAGAGGAATGAGCTGTTGCAATGAACTCGTCAGTGCGAATCCTCCGACGGCTAATAGCTGACGTACAAGAGAATCCGGTGCGATCTCGAGCATGTTCGCAACGAGGACAGCATTCTTGCCGGTGTCCTTGACGAGCGAACACAGCGCGTTGGAAGCGAGGTCCGAGATGACGCCCTGCGTCGACGCAGGCTGCTCTGCGCTGATGGAAAGGAGGAGGAACTCGAGGTGGTGGTCGCTGAGAAGGAAATGCGTAGGTTAGCTCGTCGCCAGGAGGAATGGAGCGTCAAGAACTTGCCTGCTGAGCTCGGCACGTCCAAGAAGCTCGACAAAGCTGTCCGACAACCCCGACGACGAGTCGCTACGATCAAAGACGGCGGCGACCGCTGACTTCGCGAGCTCCTGCCAGGCTTCCATGGCGGTCAAATCGCGTTGAAAGCTGCGAAGGGGGTCAGCTTCGGAAGAGAGATCAGCACGAAGGGAGGACGTACCTTCGCAGCAGCTTGACGAGCGGTTCCAGCTCTGCGACGTCTAGCTGAATGTCTTGCCGAGCGAGAGCGTTGGTCCATTGCGAGACTGGAGGAAGCCGCGTCAGTCATCGCACCGGACCAGCGGAGATAATCAACTAACCGAGCAGGGCGATCGCGTCATTCTGCGGCTGATCAAGAAGTCGAATGGCGAACGAGCTCGTCGCAAAGGCGAGGAGCGGAAGGGGGTTCTCAGATAGGGCCAATGCGGATTGGAGCATCTTCGTCGCCAAAGATTCGAGGCGACCCGCCTCTGGCTCGGTCATCGCACCCGTCGCAAAGAACGCAGTCGCCAGTCGGTCTGGAGTCCATACGAATGAGCACGTGAGCGCAGCGAGAGATGCGGCTACGACTTACGGAAAGGATGGGCGCCATCAGCGCCGAGAGGGAGACGAAGGAGATGGTCGCCGAGAACGTCAAAAGTGGTGGTGATGAGGAGTCGAGCGAGGGAGAAGGCGCTCACGGCGCCAAAGACGACGAGTGTTGGTAGACGGAAGAGCCACTCGAGAATCGCAAGAACGCCGGTTTCCATCGCAGCTGGCAAAATGAGTCGGATCAGCTCCGAATATCGCGAACGCGCTCAGCGAAAGGAAGCTCACGGCTCGCTGACTCGGCAGCAAACGCGAGCATGAAGTTGCGCCAAAACGGAACGACGCATAGCTGCAAGAAGGACAACTCAGCACGCACCACGAAGGGAGAGAAGGGAGTGACATACCTCGCTCAAGTCCGCTCTCCGTTCACCTCCCAAGCACCTATCCACCATCTCAAGCACCTTCTCCCCGTTCGCCACCGTCCACCTCGTGCTCCACCCAGGAATCGCGACCGGCTGCGGCGCCTTCGCCAACGCCCTCGCAATGAGCAACGCCTGCGCCGTCGGAACTTTCGTCTTCGCGACGCTCCCATCGAGGAAGACGGGGTTGACGAGCGCTTCGAGTCCCGCAGACCGGTCCACCTCGGAAGGGGGCTTGACGATGGCAGCGAGGATCGACCAGCCGATGATGGCCGTCTCCTCGTACCGCGACCGAATCGCAGCGAGGACGTCGTCTCCGACGAACTTGCGGCGCTCCTCCGCCTCGACTTCGACAACATTCGTGCCGCGCGGGGCGATCTTGAGCCATCCTCCCGCGACGAGTCGAGCCCAGAGGATGTCGTACTGCTCGAATTGAGGATCGTTGGCGCCAGGCGCCTCGGAGTCGACGAGGGAGGACGGCGCACGAGGGTCGCGGTTGAGGACGGAGAGGCCGTAGACGGCGCCTGCGAGGACCTGCGCGAGGACCGTCGCCTTCTCGCGCTGAACTTGCGAGACCCGATCGTACTCGCTCCAGACGCTCCGTTGCGTCAGGAAGACGCCGGCGAGGACGTCGAGACGTCCTTCTCCAAAGCTCCATAGAAGAGTGCCGGTGGTGAGCGGGTTCGTGTGCGAGGTGTTGAGGAAGGCGAAGATGAGGTGGTTCCAAAGGTGGTTGCCGATTGCCGAGGGCGTGGAGGTAGGAGTGACTTCGAACTTGGTTGACGAGCGAGACCCAGGGACGAACGCCGGCGGTCTCGAGACGGCGAAAGTTGTGCTTGAGAAGGGCGGGGATGAGGGCGATGATGTTGGCGGCCCAAGGAGCTGCGAACCGCTGAATTAGTGCTTCTCCGACGACGCGATATCCGATAATTGACGCACCTTCGTCAGTTCGCAGCGCGTTGGCGAGCTGGTTGAAAAGCTGCTTGAGGCTCGTCGGGAAGTCGGAATCGTTCGTCGCACGCTTGAGGAACGCCTGCGTCCACCCAATCAGCTTTTATCTCCCTTCAACGCTCACAAAACTCACATTGAACGTGTTGCTGATATCGATCGCCAACGCATCCCTCTTCTCGTTCTCCTTGACCGCCTGCTCCCCCTCCGCCTTCGGATCCCACTTGGTCACCAAAGCCCTGACCACCGCGCCGAGCGTCGCGCCCGCTCTCAACCTCACCGCCATGCCCTTCTTCGGCACCTCCCACAGCCCCTCGACGACGATCCAAAGCCACTTGTCCCACTGCATGAGGGTCGCCTCGGGATGGGTGAAGAGGAATCGCCCGATGCCGGAGATGCCTTCGACGAGGTTGTGCCGAGGCTTGTCGGGAGTGGTGAGGGTCGTGCGGAGGACGGAGAGGATTCGGGGGACGTGAGGGTCGAGGAGGGGGAGGGGGAGGCGCTGGATTTGGAGGAACCAGGAGATGAAGGGGTAGATGTCTTTGTGGACGCTGGAGGAGAGGCCTGGAGAGCCGGGGATACGGAGGATGATGGAAAGGAGGGTGGAGAGCTCTTGAGCTGCGAAACGAATCGGTTAGCGAGATTGCGAAGGAGGAGGAGGAATGCGACTCACGAGAAAAGATGGAGGAGAGTCGATGCTGCTGCACCAAAGCTGCAGCGCACTTGATCGCCGCCTGCGCCGCGCCAACCTCGTCCTTTTGCCTTCGCATCTCGGCGTCCGACAAGCCCGTCTTCTTCCTCCTCGTCCCGTCCTCGCGCCCAGGAGAGCTCGATCCACTCCCGCTGCTTGACGCCGAGCCATGCAGGATAGCGAGGTCTCGACTCATCGGCGAAGGTCGCGTAGCCGAGGGGAAGGAGAGGATGTTGGAAAGGTCGCGTTCGAGGCATCGTAGGAGGGAGACGCGGAATTCGCGAAGGGGTTGGAGAGTTGCCGCTTCGTCCGGGAGGGTAGCGGGCAGGCGAATGAGGGCGCGGATGAGCGCAAGGTAGGACGTGTCGACTTCGTGCAGAGTCCTCGGGGCGTCGGTCGCGTTCGCTGGGTCGTCATCAACGACGTCTTCGAGGTCGTCGAAGTTTGGGCGCGAGGGAGGCGAGGGAGGTGAGGGAGGTCCAGTTGGCGAGCGACGCATCGACGCGTGCAGGGGAATTGCGCGGCGAGTCGACGTCGTAGATCTCGAAGCGAGACCGGGGGAGAGCTGGTCGTCGTTGGTGGTTCGGCGGCGAAGGTTGCGGAGAGAGGCGCGGAGGGTGAGAAGGGGCGTGCGAAGGTGGATCGGGTCGTCGTCCCTGAGGTCGACAAACTTGAGAACAAACGGAGGCGGTCCTCCAGGTCGTCGGTCGTCGTCCCTGTCGTCCGAGGCGCTCCCTCCCCCGACCTTGCCAGCCGTTCCGCTCCTCGTCGCCTCGCCTCTCTTTCTCCTCCCCTTCTCTTTCCAGCTCCCTTGCTCCTCCCCTACTCGTTCCAGCTGCACTGCTCTTCCCTCCGCTCCCCGCCAGTTCCTGCATCACCACCGCCGCTACGCAGTCCCTCGCGTCCGGCGGCGGTGAAGGCGCGTTCTGCCGTTCCCCCCTCCGCGTCCCAAAACGAAAGCGTATGCTTCCTCCTCCCTCCATTCCTCTTGCACCCCTCCAACGCGTCTCCAACCTTAAGAATCGGATGATGCCACTTCTTGAGAATCCCTCTCGGCGCGCGATCTGGAAACGGTAGCGAGAACGCCTGAATCCTAAGCGGAGAGACGGCAAGCTGTTCCTGCGATAGAAGGAGGTGCTCGACTGCATCCTCGTCCGCTTCGTCGTCCGTAGGCCCTTCGTCCTCGTCTGGCTGCACGACGGGGAGGGGCTTCTTCTCGGCGCGACGGCGGGAGCGCGCGGCGGGGGACGAGTTGCTCAAGTCGCTGAGGGGCGGGAGGAGGTCGAAGGAAGGGTGAGAGTAGATGGAAGTGGATGGGACGCGCCGTCTGGTGGACGAGGTCGAGTAAGGTCGGTGACGAGGGGACGCGTTGAGAGACCCGAGCGGAGTCGCGCTGAAAGAGATGTTTCGGGTCCGGGGGGTCTCGTGTGCGCGATTGGCGGTCGGAGGGAAGAAGGGGGAAAAGGTGGAGGAGGAGGCGAGGGCGCGAGGGGGCTTGAGGTGCGTGAGGAGAGCTTGGTTGAAGTCGGGGGCGGTGGTGCTGGGGGAGGAAGAGGGGTCGGAGGAAGGGTCGGCGAGGGATTCGGAGGACGGTGTAGATGGGGGTTTGCTCGTAGAGTTGAGTTTACTCGGAGGAAGGGAGGTCGTGATGGGGAAGGGGAGGAGGAACGAGGGTCGCGAGCGTGTCTGGGGGAACTGCAGCTGCTTCGTGACGGTCGGAGTTGAGAGGGGAGGAGATGGGAGGTAGGCGGAAGGAAGGTGGTGGGTCATATCGCTGTCGTCGTCGTCGCTCTCACCCGTCGAAAGAGCGGAGGAGGGAGGAGGAAGAAGGGAGAGCTCCATCACACTCGTGTTTTTTTGGCTGGGACGACTTCGGCGCGCTCGTTCGTCGCGTCGCGCCTTTCTCATTTCTCTTCGCCGAGTCTCTCGTTCGAGACAGTCCAGAGTCATTCAATACGCTCATAAAGAATCCAACGCGACGTGCTCAAAAACACGTCCAACTCGCAACTGCATTCAATCACCTCATCTACTTCGCATCTCCGTAACCACCACGGTGAATCACTCCAGGACCAGCCTGGCACTTTGGCATCACGTACACCTCAACGAGGTTGACATGCGCAGGCCTGCTGGCGGCCCAAACGATTTCCTCGGCGATATCGTACGCGACAAGAGGCTGGAGGTCCGCGTAGACCTTGTCGGCGGCTTCGCGATCGCCGCGGAAGCGTGTGACGCTGAACTCGGTCTCCACCATCCCTGTAGCATCAGCCGCATCAGCCGGAGCGAGGGGAGGCGGAGGCGGAGGGAGGAAGGGACGCGACGAACCGGGCTGAATCTCGGTAACGCGGATCGGGGTGCTGACGAGCTCCTTGAGAAGAGCACCAGAGAAGGCGCGGAGAGCGTGCTGTATTAAACGCGTTAATGAGCTAAAGAAAAGGCTTGGGGATGCGGAGGAATACCCTGCGAAGGAAGCGAGGTCAGGTTCCGTTGACGGAAGAGGTGAACGACGAGACGTACTTGGTAGCGCAGTAGATAGCTCCTCCTGCGTAGGCTTCGCGGCCTGCCACGGAACCGAGGTTGATGATGCTGCGAAAGGGAGAGGAGGGGTGAGATTCGGAGATTCGAGCAGAGGAGATGAACGCACTGTCCCGAGTTCTGCTTCTTGAACTCTGCCAAACCAAATTCAGACGATTAGTAAGCCGAACTCTAGAGGGAGGCTCCAGTGAAATCCAAAAAACGCACGGGCAACGATGAGCTGCGTGAGAGTGATCAATCCGAGGACGTTGGTGTCTGCGCTAGCCCCGTTAGCTCTACCTCGCCGTCCTTTCTAGCATCACACTCACTGAACATCGTCTCGATATCGCTCTCCGCGATCTCCCCCACCTTCTCAGTCCCGTATACCATCCCTTACGCGACACTCATCAGCCCCCTCCCTCTCTCCCTTCCAGTCACGTCAAAGCTCACCGGCGTTGTTGACGAGGATGTCAATCTTCTTGTCCGGGATCCGACTCAGCAGCTCGCCAACCGCCTTGCGATCTTGCATGTCGAGGGTGAGGGTAGCGACGTCCCCGCCTTGACCCGTTCCTCCCTCCTTGTTTGCAATCTTGGCCAGTGCGGCCACCTCGTCTGCCAAGTAGGTTAGACTGGTCTTGCCGCGCGGTAGGAAGGACGAACCGAGCTGAGGCTGCCGGCGAGCCGTGAGGATGAGGTTGGCTCCAGCGCGAGCGAAGAGGATCGCCTGAGATGCTGTGGATCAGCTTGAGCGTTTATAGGCAATGCAGTACGTACGGTCTCCTTTCCGATACCACCTGCAACGAAGGAGCGGACGACGACGTTAGCAGGATGCGGGTCCGGAAGGCGCCATCTTGCTTGCCTGAGCTGCCGGTGATGAGAACTGTTTTGCCTGCTAGACGGCTGCTGTTGAAGACTCCAGACATGATTGAACGCGTTCCCGAGTGTCGTGCGGTAGATTTGAACAGAGAACGAGAGAGCATCAAGATGAAAGCGCGGAGGGAACGCCGGCCGAACTCAAACTCAAGGGGAAGCCAAGGTGTCGCCTTGAGAGGGAAGCGTCCAATCGCCTCGCGTCACCCTCTCGACCACCCTGCGAAGCTAACAGTCTCCTCTCCACCTCAACCACGAAGCAGCTACACCCCTCAGCAGTCACACTCCGGTGATGGCTTCAGCAGCCAACCCCCTCCTACTCGTCACAGCAACTTCCCTTCGACGACTCGCTTTCGGCGCCGCAACCTTCTCGGCAACGTCCCCCATTCCCCTCTTCGCCACTCCGCCACTACGGGACCTCGAACCGGAACCTTGTGCCGCTACGGCGATAGCCTACGCAGCTGCCGGGCACCGCGCACGAGTTGGAGGAGCGGAGGGAGGCAAGTCGAGAGGTTCTTCCGGAGGGAGAGCTCGACGAGGACCCGCCGACGAGGGGGACTCAGCAGCTCTTTCAAGCGCGCACAGTGCACGAGGAGCTCCTTCAACCAGCAATTCGACCCTCTCGCACCTCCCACTCGAGCTCGACATCTCGTACGCCTCCCTCTTCGACTCTCCCCCCAGCCCACGTTCCACCCGTCCTTCCACCTCCCGCCTCTCGACCTTGTTCCGCACCTCTCCCACCCCTCGCATTCGCTCGAGCGTCTCTCAAAGACCGTCCCTTCCAGCCGGCTCCTTATCCTCCCTCCGCCTCAGCAGCCAGCAGCCCCAACCGCGGACCATCTCGACTCTCCGGCCCTCTCCCTCTCTCCGCTCGACTCTACACACTCAAGAGCGACCGGTACTCGATGGAGGAGCTCCACCGGCATTTGGGAGCTCGGGAGAGGGAGGAGGAGTGGTCGGAGGGATGGTAATGAGAGGGTTGGGGACCGAGCCTGCGCCGCCGCCGGAGATCAAGGAGCAGACGAAGGAACCGCGCGAGGGGAAGAGCACGCCGGGAGTGGATGAGCTGAATTCGCTTTTGCGGCACCCGGCGCTGTATGATCCGGTACTCGCACCGCGGTTTCCCGTCGTCTTGTGCCATGGTGAGTCCACTTGCGTCGCGTTTTGTGTGGGGCAAGAGCTGATGTAGGTGCGCAGGGCTGTACGGCTTTGACGTACGAGGGCCAGCCTTTTTCCGACTGCACTACTGGGGAGACCTCCTCAAGATCCTGCGCGGAAAGATCGGGGCCGAGGTGTTTGTAACTGCGGTGCCAGGGTGCGTTCGCTCGCTCGCTCACGCTCGAAACTTCAATGCTGATGGTCTTCACGAACGACAGAACTGGAGCTGTCAAGCAGCGCGCACACGTGCTGCATCACTTGCTGGAGGAGACGAAGGAGTTGCAGGGACGGGATCTAAACTTCCTGGCGCACTCCATGGTGCGTCTTTCTCCCGCGATTTTTTCGCACTCACAGACGCTTACCCTCTCCGCTACGAAAGGGGGGACTCGACGCACGCTACCTCATCTCCAACATCCGCCCAACGACCTACCACCCTCGCTCCCTCACCACTCTTTCGACCCCTCACCGCGGCAGCGAGTTCATGGCCTGGTGCCGCGCCAACATCGGTATCGGCACCGATTTCGACGCCTCATCCGGCGCCGCCGCTCGCGCCCTGCACGAAGACCCTTCCTCCCCTCCTCTCCCCTTCTCCCTCCGCGCCCCCATCCTCTCTCGCGCTCAACAAGCCGCCAAGGACGCCGCAGCAGCCGAGAACGTCCCAGCCGGCCTCCCTTTCAACCTCTCCACCTCACTCTCGGGCTACCTCCTCGACCTCCTCGATTCGCCCGCCTACGCCAACCTCACTCCCAACTTCCTTCGCGACGTCTTCAACCCCGCTACTCCCGACCGCTCCGACATTCGGTACTACTCCATCGCAGCTCGCACGGACAAGATCGGCATCTGGCACCCTTTGTGGTTACCCAAGATGGTCCTCGACGGCGCCGAAGCGGCTCGAATCGCTCAGGGCGCGGTTCCGGACCCTCAATGGCGCGGGAACGACGGACTGGTCAATGTCGAGAGTGCGAAATGGGGAGAGTTCCTCGGGACGTTGGAGAACTGCGATCATTGGGAGCTGCGCGGGTCGAGTGGGTTGATCAACGCCGCTGCGACGGCCAAGATGGTGGCTGAGGCGACGAACCTTTCGAGTAGGGAGGAGGTGGACAAGGGGAAGGAGAGGGGGAAGAGCTGGCAGTGGCAGGACGTTTATGCGCTCGTTGGCAAGGGGAAGGGAGCGGAGAGGGAGGCGCAGAAGACCGACGACGCGAAGGGCGTCGCGAGCCTCGCGTCTTGGATCACTCGCAGGCTACCTATTCCCTACCCTACCTCCTCGACGACCGACGACTCCTCCATCACCGCCGTACCACAAGCTCCCTCCATCGCCGACTCGTCGACCGCGGCTCCTCGAATCGAAACGAACTCGCCGCCGACGGGTAATCAGCAATCGAGGATGCTGTACGGCGCGCCAACGTCAGTCTCGAAGCCGGAGAAGTTTAATCTGGAACGGATGGCGTTGGCGGTGTGTAGGAAGCTGCACAACGAGGGGTTGTAGAGGCGGGTCGTCGTAATCATCATTTAATGAAGTGCTTGCTCGAGTCGTGCCTGGCTCTGTACTGCTCGATATCGTTTATTCTGAGTTGCTAGTGCTGCTCGAAGTGAGGCCTCAGGAAGGAGAGAACGAGAACAAAGAACGGAACTGCCGTCGGCCTGAGCATGCGCTCATCCAAGATCCACCTCGCGCTGGTCTTCCTCCTCCCTCCTCCCCTCCCACAACTCAACATGTCCAGGTGAGTTAAGCCTCCCCATCGCTATCGCCTCAACTCACCTCCCTCTATCCTGCCAGCCGCCCTTTCGCCGAGTACCTCATCTCCAACCAAGACGCTCTTATCGAGCGCCTCGGAAAGGCCGTTGCAATCGCCTCCGTCTCGGGCGACGCTTCCTACCGCCCCGAGGTCCACCGTATGGGCGCTTGGCTCGTGGATGAGCTCACGAAGCAGGGCGTCGTGTGAGTTCCGTACCGGCGCAGGAGGGGGAGGAGCTAACGATGGATGGCAGCGTGCGGTCGGTTCCTCTTGGCCCGCAGATGATGGAGGGCGTCGAGGTTCAGCTTCCTCCCGTTATTATCGGACAGTATGGTAGCGACCCCAAGAAGAAGACTGTCCTCGTGTACGGTGAGTGCTCCTCGCTTCTTATCTCTCCCAATCTTCTGATCGAGTCCGTCACTCCACAGGTCACTACGGTTCGTTTATCGGCGCTTCTTGCGGTGCGAGAGACGTACTGACGAAGCTCTGCGTGCTCGGTAGACGTTCAGCCCGCTCTCAAGTCCGACGGATGGAACACCGACCCCTTTGTGCTCACCGAGGACAAGGAGACTGGACGCCTTTACGGTCGAGGATCCTCCGACGACAAAGTGCGTCTTTGTGCCCTGCCCGCTGCACAGCTGCGCTAACGTGTTCGCTTTGCAGGGACCCATTCTCGGATGGTTGAACGTGCGCTCCATCTCGTGGAGATTCCTGACGCAGGCGCTGACCTGGCGAGGAACAGGTCATCGAGGCGCACACCAAGACCAACACTCAGATGCCTGTCAACCTCAAGATGATCTTTGAAGGAATTGAGGAGTCTGGCTCCGATGGTCTCCGAAGGTGTTATCGCAGAGTCCAAGGAGTTCCTCACCGACGTTGATGCCGTCTGCATTTCCGACAACTACTGGCTCGTGCGTGCATTCCCTCGTATTGAGACGTAGATGCGGTTAGCTGACGCGAGCTTTCGCGCAGGGAACCACCTCTCCTTGCCTCAGTGAGCTCGCTTCGCCTGCGATCCTCGAGAAATTCGACTAACCCGCCTGCGACAGCCTACGGTCTCCGAGGTCTGTCCTACTTCAAGGTCTCCATCTCTGGTCCCGGCGCCGATCTCCACTCTGGAGTCTTTGGCGGAATGGTCCACGGTCCGTCCTTTGCTCCCTCCTCCCTCCTTCCGTCACTCACGCCATTCACGACGCGCAGAGCCCATGACCGACCTCTTCGCCATCTTCTCGAAGCTCGTTACGCCCGCTGGCCAGATCCTGATCCCTGGAATCGACGACAAGGTCGCTCCCCTCACCGCCGAGGAGAAGGCGCGCTACGAGGTCATCGACATCACCGTTGCCGACTTTGAGTCTGCCGCTGGGGGCAAGGTCACGATTTCTGAGGACAAGGCGACCGCTTTGATGGGACGGATGCGTTACCCCAGGTGTGTTTGTTTGCGAGCGCAGGAGTGGACGCGAGCTGACGAGTTTTGGACGACGCAGTCTCTCCATTCACGGAATCGAGGGCGCTTTCTTTTCCTCGGGAGCCAAGACTGTCATCCCTGCCGCCGTCCACGGTGCGTCTTCCGCTTCCTCTCAACCGCAGCTCGGCAGCGCGCTGAACCTCTGCTCGCAGGCAAGTTCTCGATTCGCCTCGTGCCCGACCTCACCCCCGAGGACGTCAACGTCCTCGCGACCAAGTACCTCACCGTCCGTCCTTCTCTCGCGCCGCGTTCCGAAACAAGTACTGATTCGACGACACAGGCCGAATTCGCCAAGCTCGGCTCAAAGAACACGTTCAAGATGGAGATGCTCTCTGGCGGAATGCCCTGGATGGACGACATCAACACACCCAACTATCGCGCCGCCACCAAGGTCCCTCCTCTCCTCTCTCCTCTCTCGCACCCTCTGACGCATTCTGCAGGCGACCGAAACGATCTACGGCAAGACTCCCGATTTTACTCGCGAGGGTGGATCGATCCCGATCACGCTTACGTTCGCCAACGTCCTCAAGAAATCAGTCTGCTTGCTCCCTATGGGCCGAGGGGACGATGGAGCGCATTCGATCAATGAGAAGATCGATCGCGATAACCTCGTGAGGGGGACTGTTCTCTTGGGAGAATACCTCCATGAGTTTGCTTCGATGGAGTAGGGTGCGGTGCGGCGAGGGGGTTTGTGCAGTGTGCAGTTAGGTGCGAATGAGTCGCTGGTATCCCGTTTCGCGCGTCGGCGCTGGATCTGCTTCTCTCTGCTCGCCATCTCTCTGCTTCAAACCCTGCTCCCGCAAAGAACAAAGTATGTACGCCTCACTCGCTCAACGAGCAAAGGAACCGTAGTTACGTATCTAACAATCAACGACCTCCACAAAGCAAAGATAATCAAAACGTCCTCCCCAACAACCCCAACTGCCTTTCGTCCTCCGCTCCTCTAGACCCTCTCCTCACCGTCTCCACGAACGGTATATCCGTCTCCGCGAACGAGCCGGGAGCTACGAGTGGCGGGGCGGTTTGTAGGGAAGGCAGTTGGAGCGCAGGGAGGGAGGGGAGTTGGAGGGCGGCGGGGAGGGAGTGGTGAGGGATTTGGAGTGGTGAGAGGGGGATATAAGGCTGGGAGAGTGAGGGGAGAGGGATATGTGGCGGGGAGAGGGAGGGGGGTAGGGAGGTGGAATGTGGAGGAGGGAGGGGGTGAGGAGGGAAAGGAGGGAGGGGGTGGGAGGAATGACGAGGGCGGGGGAAGGGGTGATGTCGCGGGGGAGGGAGGGAAGTTTCGAGGAGGTCGCGTAGGGAGGGGAGTGGGAGGGAGTGGGTGCGAGGAGAGGGGGTGTGGGAATGTGGTGGGGTTGGAATGGGGGGTGGGAAGGAGGAGGACGGGAGGACGGGAGAAGCGAGGGAGTAGTTTGTTGGGAAAAGGGTTCGGGGAGGTGGGAGGTTAGAGGGAAAGGAGGGAGGTCGAGTTGTGGAGTTGAAAAGTCGTTGGGAGACGAGGTGGGCGAGGAGAGGGTCGCGAGAGACGAAGGGGAGGAGGCCGGCTGCGAAGGCTGCTTTGGAGTAGTAGGCGATGAGGTGCATCTTGGAGCCTTGCGCGTCGATGGAGGAGAAAGACTGCTTGATGAGCGTGTCGTCGTCTCGTGCGGGAAGTTCGGTGTAGGTCAGGAACGCGCCTGAGACGCGGGAGGCTGTGGGGAGCGACGAGGTTAGCAGATGTTGCGAAGGAGTGGCGGAGGACGCACGACTCCACTTGAGGTGATCTGTCCAGCGCCGTATCGAGGCCTCCTCTTCTTCCCAGACGAAGACCGCTCCAGCTCGAACGAAGCGAACGCGTCTGCGATGAACGCGATCAGCTTCCTCCTCCTCGCTGTCTCCTTTCGCAACGCACTCTTCGTCCGTCAATCTGCGCGTCACACGAGGGAGAATCTGGAAGAACGGAGAGGAGAGCTCTCGTTAGGAGCTGTTCTAAACAAGGTTGGGAGCTCGGGACTCACCCCCTGCTTGCTCGCCTCGAGGACGGCATGAGCTTCCTGGACCGTTGAGATGGCTCCAAAGTAGCTGTCTGTTCGGAAGTAGAGCGTTAGCGTTCACCTCCGGAGGATGCGGAGAATGCGAGGAGGAGGGCGTGCAGTCCGGCGCGGTAGGAAAAGGGAGGCCGAGCGAGCGAAACTCACAACCAGCTGTCGCCGACGCTGTCGACATGAGAGCTCTCTCCAGAGTGAAGGTTGTGCTCCACCCTGGTTCCGCAGGTCGTGAAAAGTCAAGAGCCGCACGACTTGAGCCGGAAGTGACGCGGTGGAATGGCCCTAAGGACCTAGCGACGCGGCGCCGGCGGGGCGAGGAATTCAAGTCGAGGAGGTGGGAATGGGAGAAGGAGGATGACGAAGGAGACGAGATCTGGAAGGAGAATCTTGATCGTGAGCGTCACCCCGCGCCGGGGACGCGATGAGACAGCGGAAAGGAGAGTGAGTGGCTCGACCGACCACGTCAGTTCTCCATCGCAAGATTTTATTCCACTTCAAGGACCACAGCTTCCTCTCTTGTTCACTCAATTATCCAGCTGTAGAATAACGTTCACCCTTCTCGTACGAAGCGCAGGCCCAACCGCGAAGGTGGAAAGCCAGGGAGAGCCTCATTTTGGGCGCCGATGATCGACCTACCAAACTATCCCCTCCCGTGCTAATGAATTACATGCGACGCTCGGAGAGCGGCAGCTGCGGGCTTCTTCCAGGCGCACCAGCGAGGTGTTGTGCGAGGTTGTGCGCACCCCCGTTTCTTCCCTGCTCTTTCGCCTCTCCTCTGGCCTCCACAACTTCGTCTCGCCTCGCAGATTAGGAGGACGCTGCAAGGATCACCTTGACGACTCCCGTCGTTATCTCGAGACGGCAATGTCCGTGATAGCACCCACCGCAAATCTCGGGGAGGGCTTTGGCTGGCTTTGGAGAGGAGCGCTCTCTCTAGATTGCGTTGGATTGCGCGTGAATTCCAGATTGATAGACTTTCCTGATACCTCGATGCGCGCACGATCACTAGTCACTGATTGAGAAAAGCTCGCTAGAGTAGCGAGGTGCGAAGAGGGCTGGAGGAGCTGGACGTGAGGTCGGTCATCTTTCGCTTCGTACAAGCTGCTCTTGCACTCTCGGTGATAGCTGAGAAAGCCTCCCCTGCGTCTAACGTTCAACGGGGGAATGGTGCCTACGGAGGCTGGAGACGGGAGGAAGACGCTCAGCCAATCTCGCGAGCGCTGCGAACTGCTAAAGACTTTGCGATGGCTCTGTCTAGCCGTGCAGGCGGTCACGCTTGTCTCTCTACGTATGGATACTGTGAGATGACTGGTCTGGGACTGTTCTCTTTGACTAAGGCTAGCAGGACGAGGTGGACACGAACGCCGGAGTCCGGAGTGAGGTCTCATTCCACAATAATTAATATTTGCCTTCACGTCTCGCTCCCTCTCGTTGTCGACTATCTCTTGTCACCTCTTCTCGGCGGCAATACTCGTGAAACGAAGCCAAAAAGAAAAAGAGAAAGAAGAGGGGGAAAGAAAGGGGTTAATCTACTTTAACCAGAGTTTCACAGAATCAGCTCAGAGTCGACCTCTCCGTCTCGAAGCGACTTGAACGACCTGAGCAAACGACGACAAGCTTGACGACGACGACGACGACGACGATCAACGAAGGAGACGACCTCCTCCAGTCTAGCTCCCACCGCTCTCGGCAGTCCACCACCTCGCCCCCCTCACTCCAGTACAGCTCCACCTCGCATGCCGACTCGCGCCACAACTCCAGAACCCCAGCTCACCATCCGCTCCCAACGGCCAACTCAAGACTTTGCAGACGAAGACGACAGCAGTTCCATCTCGTCGGTCGATTCGGATACGGGGTCGGAGAGCTACGTTGTCGAAGCGATTGTGAGGAGGCGCGTCGACAAGGAGGGGATCAAGTACTACGTCAAATGGGAGGGTTACGATGAGGATCAGAACACGTGGGAGCCAGAGGAGGTGCGTACTTGAGACGCATCGACTGGGAGCGAAGGAGCTGACCTCTCTGCGCGTGGATAGAACCTGAAATGCCCGGGGATCCTAGCGGCGTTTCGTGCGGACTTGGAGGAGAAGGAGGAGAGGAAGAAGAGGGAGGAGATCAAGGCGCGCGCGAGGAGAGTGAGGAAGCCGAGTTCTCCGAGGATGGGATGCTGGGGATCAACGAGCTGCAGGCGAGGGAGAGGAAGGTCAATGAAAAGAGGGGTGAGCTGTTCCCTATGTGGCGGAGAAGAGCGGAGCTGACGCGCCTGTTCGTCGAGCAGAGAAGGCCGGTCTACCTCCTTTACCACCCAAGTCGTCTTCTGCTTCCCCGTGCAAGTCTCCGAACCCGCGCACTCAGGATGAACCGACCTTGAAGCGCCGGAAAACAGACGACAGGAGTCCCTCGGTGAGCTTCGTTCTCGGTGGCGAGCTGGTAGACTCTGTACTGATCAGTCTTTGACCCAGGTGCAGCCGCTCGCTCCAGCACCGTACCCCAAAAAGAAGCGCCTGATTGCATCCATTCAAGACGAGTGCGTCGATTCCTACCGTACCTTTTCCGTTCGGAACTAACCTCCCCTCGCAGCTCCGATCCCGACCTCGACAAGGCCTACCGCCCCTCATCCTCCAAAGCCGCTTCCACGTCCAAAGTCCCTTCGACGGCATCCACCCGACACGCGCTCAAATCTCCGCCTCGCAAGCCTGATCCCAAACCACCCCCCAAACACCTCCTCCGCCGCACCCTCCACTTCCTCCGCTCGACGTACCTCTCCACCCTTCCGAGCAAGCTCGGCAGTCGGAGCAGGGTCAGCAATCTACGCCCTTCCCTCCTCCAAGCGCGGGCCGTCCACAGCCGCGCCCTCAGCGTCCACTGACACTCCCGCACCAGCCGCCGCGCCTCCGACAAACGGAGCTGTACCGTCGAACGCGATCGTAGGACCAGCGTCGCAAGGAGCGAATACGGCGCCCCCCATCGCGTTCCCGCAACCCCGTCCGCAGGGGAGTATCTTCATGCCGAAGCCGAAATCGCCGCTACCGACGGCGACAGCGACGAGGGACCCGCGTCGACCGTCGCCAATGGTCAGCCTCGCAGCGAACGCAGTTCTTGGGCCAAGTGGCGCCTCAATCTCCCCACCAGCTCCCGTCCTCCCTCCCCCTCCTCCGCCCTCGACCACGTCGATCCCCTCCTCCCTCGCCATCTCTCACGCCATCGCCTCCCAATCCTCCAACTCCAGTACCCCACCTCCTTCTTCAACCCCTAAACCAATCCCCAACATCCACGAATTCCGCGCCGCCAACGTCCCTAGCGGTCCCTTCACCCCTCGTCTCCCTGCTTCCCGATTACCGAGTCGCCTACCGCCGCCGCGAGAGGGATCGCCAGCTGGGAGCACGCGCGCACCGCGCAGAGGTAGTCCAGTCCTTTCCCCACCCGCCAGACCCGCCGTCCTCTCCCCTCCCGCCTTCCTTCCGCCACCGTCCAGCCCTCACGCCTTCCTCCCACCGTCCCTCCCCCCTCCCGCCTTCCCGCCACCGTCCCCGCCACTCCGACTCTCCCGCAGATCCCAGTCCCTCCCACCCGCCTTCCGACCCCTCTCCCCGTCCCTCCCGCCGTCGACACCTCCTCCTCCGTGCAAAGTTCCGCGGACCTTGAGCGCCGATTACGCGGATCGACGTTCTATGAATCGCATAGATCGTTGTTTGAGAGGATGACGATGGCGTTAGCTTGTGCGGAGGCGTTGGGGATGACGGCTGCGCTTGCTAGGACTATGCGGGGGTGCGTTGTTGTGTTTTTCGTTAATGGGGAGGGAGGGGCTGATGTGTGATGCAGGAAAGCGTGTACGATCATTCAGGGTGCTCCGAGTGCTGTTCCGGCGGATAGGGATGGGCAGAATTGGGCGCTCGGAGTGCTGCTCATCAAGCTTGAGGCGAAGACGCCTACGAACGTCGATGATATTGATGTCGTCTTTATTCATCGCGAGCAGAGCTTTGAGGTCCTCTCCGGGGCGTTGGGGTCGTTGGTCGGGAGGAAGGGTGGGGACGTACAGTTTTACACGTTTGGGGGGAAGGAACCGATGAAGGATATTCTTGCGAGTGGTGAGTTTGTTCGGCCTGCGTGGGGCGAGGAGCTGATGGAGGCTTGCGAGTAGGATTCACCGTCATCCCAACTCTCGCGGCCCTCATGTCTACCGACGCTTTTTCGGCATTCAGGAAGCTCCAATCTCGCCACCCAACCGCAAACGTCTTCATCCACCCCTCCACCATCGCCCTCTCCAAATCCGCCGGCCAGTCCGTCGCCCTCCCCTATCCTCAACTCTGCTAACTCGAAACGCGCAGCTGGCCAACTCTCGAGGGCTACATCCGCATGGGAGCGATCGAAGTCCTCCCCTGCGAGAGCGTTCCTTTCGATTTTCCGTTCCGCCATATAGGGCTCGCGCAACTTACCGCTCCGCGAGGGAAAGGGTACCCTTCCCTCCCGCACGTCACGACCGGTTCGTCTCCCCTTTCTTCGTCCAGGGACGAAGCTGATATGGAGCAGGAACGGAGATCCCGCAGATTGAACGCGCGCTGGTCGTGATGAGGGATTCGAAGATGTCGACGTGTAGGAGGTTCGTAGTGGCGGTGGATAAGGTCGCTCTTTCGTTGGCGGACAAGTGTGCGAAGCAAGGGGTGAGTCCTTATTTCTTTCGTTTCGTTTGGAGCGGGGCTGATGAGGGGCGAGTAGATTGAGGTGCTCAGTTGGAATAGGGTCTGTATGGCGATGGAGAAGGCGGTCTTTTAGGACGCTGGAGGAAGGAAGCTTTGTTGTAACGAGGCTCTCGCTTTGTTTTGATGAAAGCGCGGTTTCGCGAGATGTTGTCGAAAAGCGTGTAGATTACAGAGAGGGAACTGTACAAGCGAGATCGAAGCGAACGCAGACTACTGCTTTCGCCGAGTGGCCTTGACCATGAGAGGTGCGTTCTGCGAAGCTCGTCAGCATTGCGAAAGGACGAGAGGTAAGGACGAGGACGAACCATGGGAAGCGTGAGCGAGGAGAGATACAGCGGAGTTCGCTCCTTCGTTCCCAAGTCGATCATCTCGACGTTCTCGCGGTACCCGGGAGCGAAAGTGAGGTCGAACTCGCGCGAGAGGGTCGTCATGACTGCAAGCGTCGAATCGTGAGTTCCGCGCCTCGGAAGAAAGCGAGAGAGACGCACCCATCGTCGCTTCGTAAAGTGCGAGATTCTGACCCAAGCAAAGCCGCTGTCCACCGTTGAAGCTGCGCGCGAATCAAGTCAGCGAGAAGCTCGCCGAGTAGTCACCCGCGAACGACTCACTAGTGAGCCTTCCACTGCGTCTCCTTCGTGAGCTTGTTCTCGCCATCGATCCAGCGCGAAGGCGTGTACTCGCTCGCGTTCGGCCAAATCTCGTCGTTCCTCCCCATCTCCCAATCGTTCCAAACGACCTTCTCGCCCTTGCGAATAAACGGTCCGCCGTGAGGGATTTGGTCGTCTGCGAGAGCCGTCTTGATGTTCTGCGTCGCTTCGTCAGTACCTCGGAATGGCGTCGAGAGTGGGAGTACGAACTTTGGGCACAGAGGGGTGGAGACGAAGACCTTCTTGGAACGCAGCGAGCGTCTGCTTGCAGTCCTTGAAGTTGTCGTAGTCGACGGTCTCGAATTCGTCGACCTCCTTGCGAAGAGGCTCGACGAGCTCGGGGCGGTCGATGAGGTGGAAGTAGGTCCAGCTGAGAGCTTGCGCGGTGGTATCGCGTCCTCTGGAATGGGGAAGGCGGTCAGCGAGGTACGGGCATTGGGAGTCGCAGGCACGCACGCGATAATGAGGTTGATTACGCTGCGGATTGAACGAGCTCAGCAGGCAAACAGAGCAGAGCTCGGAGAGAATCACGCACGCATCACGAAGAGACTTGCGCGACATCGGCTCGCCCTTCTCGTCCCGCAACGCCATGTAAAGCGTGAGGAGATCCGTCGACCCCGCTCCCTTCTCGCTCGTATATCCGCTCTCGACGTCCTTGGCGCGTTGGTCGATAATCCCGTACGCAAAGTTGGAAATGGTCTTGGTCGCTTTCCGCATCTTACGACCTTCCGCGCTGAAGAGCTCCGTGATGGGCCAGGTTGGCTCGAAGATGCGGGCGTCCATACGGCCTTGAGCGTAGTCGAAAGCAACAGCGAAAGGAACTGGGGTGTCGTCGTCGACCTTGAGCGCGCCAATGTCGATCCCGAATGCCATCGAGGTGAACGAGGATAGAGTGAAGGCAAAGAAGAGAGCCTAGAGACGCAATCGTCAGCTTGGAAAGTGTTTGAAGAGGCAGAAAGCGAACACTGAGATCGAAAGCTGGTCGGAGACGACAAGATCAGCAAAGATGAAGCCTAGCGAGCCGACCGAGACTCACCCTCTCCAGCGTCGGCGTGGTTCCCGACGATGGTGCGGAGCTTGGCGATATCGGCGTCGATACAGTTGGTGATGCAGCCTCGGAAGTTAGCAGCGGAGAAAATCTTGGAGGTGGCCTTGCGCTGGACGTTCCACTGGAGACAGGACGAGATCAGCAGCAGCGCGAGAGATCTGGAATCGCCACAGGCTTCGGGCAAGTCACAATACTGACCTTCTCGCCATCAGTTGCAAAGATGCCTTCTCCCAGAACTGCAGAAACAAAACGCAAAGTCAGCTCGCCGCTCCCTTCGTAACGAGACTCGCTCGAAACGCACCATCTTTCATAACGTTTGCCTGGAGATTCCCCTTGACGTAGTTCTGGAAGTTGTCCTTCTGAACGTGCTGGAGGTACTCGGGCTTCGAAACTGCGAGGACAGAAGCGATTAGGAACCGACGTCGGCTAGCTCCACGCAGGAAGACGCACTATCAATGCACCTGGTGCAGAACCTCTAGTCAGCTTCCCTTCTCCATCGCTCTCCACTCATAGTGCCCGCAAGACTAACCTCATCCAGGGGAGAACGAGGGAGAACGGCTTCCTATCCTTGGTGAGCCTCGATTCGGCGTTCGCCTTCGCCCAAACTTCGAGCAACCGCTTCTCGCCTGCGGTCATTCAACGAGCGTCAGCGTGATCCTTGGCCGACACTGCAGAAGATGAACCTGCGGCTTGGTGAGTGTTGCCTAGGAAGGGGATTCCACCAGGCCAGGACGCGAGGTCCGGCCGACGGTAGGTGCCTGCAAGTGCTGGAGTCAGCTCTGCCTTCGAGGACTGGCAAAGGTGCGTACCAAGAGCACTCCCGTCTGAGTGGTAGGCGAGGAGATAGGCGACGTAGAGCACTAGAGCTCCTCCGGCGAGGAGCAGAGGGTCGACGCCGCGGACGTGTGAGAAGAGTTGGTCGAGGAGGCTCATCGAGTGGGGTCGTGGTGGTGGGTTGCAGACAAGCCTTGAGCGCGAGAATTTGAACAGAGCGGTGTCCAAGGCGAGCTGGGCTTCGGGCTAGCGGGGTCAACGAGGAGGAGAGCGGCAGCGGGGAGGAGGGGTTCGCCGTGAACCTCACCGGCGCAAGTTTGTTTTTTTCTTTTTTGCTCCAGAGTTGTGCAATACGATCCACTCTGTACAGCTTTGGGAAGGCCAGCAAATGCGCAGAGAGCAGCTCTCCTTGAGAAAGAAATTTAACGACCGGGTTTAGTGAGATCCGGAGCTCCGGAGTCGCTCAAAGTTGGCGAGACTGCTTCTTCCTCTCCATCCTCACACCATGCCCGACCTCCTCCAGCCTACTCCCTTCACGGTCAGCTTGACCGACACTCAGCTCACGCAGCTGAAGCTTCTCAATGCGATGCCTCTCCTCCTCCACGGCAAAGGCTCGTCCCTCTCCCTCTCCGTACTCGGGAGGCCACTTTGCAGCGCTGGAACGGCCCGAGGCGCTGGCGGAGGATGTGAAGGAGTTCTTCGGCGCAGTGTGGTCTAAAGTAGCTTAGGGTGGGAGCGATCGAGGGAGGAACAAGAGCAGCAGCGGGAGTAGGCCTTGCGAAGCCTAATCAATCCCCTCAAGAAAGCGATCCTATTTCCTGTCCAGCAGGAGCTTCGGCCACGCGTCCAACCACGGTTTCCCCTCGACCTCCCTCGCCACCACCCCTCGTGATCGTCCCGCATCTCCTTCCTCCGCCTCAGCGAGGTACCACATCTGCTCGACTCCTCGTTCCCGGAGGTAGTTGTACGCCTTGTCGTAGTGTAGCCCGACCGCGAAAGGGCCATGCGAGTCGTCCGAGAGAGTGAATCGGCCACCGAGTTTGATAATTTCCTGCGAGGAGAGCGTTAGTTGCGATGAGGGAGGGAGAGGAAGAACGTACGTCGAATACTTCGACTCCGGGGTAGCCCGTGCTCCAACCCTTGCGAAACGCCGAAGCGTTGAGCTCAAACAGCGCTCCGTACTCCACGGCGAACTTGATGTTGCGCTCGATCTTCGTCCAGACGGCAGGGAAGGAGCGAAAGTCGAGGTCGGGGTAGTAAAGTCGGCAGAGGTCGAAGTGGCCAACGATCTCCGGTCGAAGGCGGTCGAGGAGGGTATATTGCGCATCAAAGTACGCCTCAAACAGCGCCGAAAACTGCTCCCGCTCCTCGCCGTCGAACAAGGACAAGGCACCGTCGAAGCGCGCCTTGTCAAAGTCGATCGGAAGCTCGCGGCAGTGATGCACGCTGCCAACGAGGTACTGGATCGAGCTACCGTGGCGTTCCACGAGCGCGACAAGGGCGTCCAGTCCTGCGTCGTCGATGTACTCCGTCTCGAGCCCGACCAGGAGGGTGAGGCTCGACGCGTGCAGGCTTTTCAGCCGGTGCGCCTCGACGACGTACGCCTCGAACATGGTAGCGAGCTGCTCCACTCCAAGCTCCTCCTGTAGAAGCGGATTGAGAAGGCGAAGCAGTGGGAGAGAGAGGCGGGACGCACCTCCTCCGGATAGAGGTCCTGGACGCGATAACGAGGGACATGCTCCGACAGCCCGAACGTGGTGAAGCCCTGCTCGATCGCAGCCTGCACAACCTCCGCGAGCGTTCCTTTGGCGTGGCAGCAGAACTCGCCAGAGTGAGAGTGGTGGCTGACGGTCATCGAGCGGGAGGAACTGAACCAAGACGCACACTTCGCCGCGCGAGTCGCTTTCGCAGAGAAGGCCTCTTGAGATACTCTCGACTCAGGTCCTCTCGAGGATAGCGAAGGTAGATGGGATGCGCCAGCGCTGTTGAAGTTTGCTGGCCCTCTGGTGTACAAGTCTAATCCTAACATGCAAAGCTCCGCTCTCCCCCTCCTCCTCCACGAATCTAGAGCGACGAGTACTCCTCGACTGTTCCGCACTCGCACACCTGGGAAATAAAGTTGGCATCAGCGCGTGCAGAGAAGGAACGAGCGACGAGGACTGACCAAGTTCCTGTCGCCGTAGGAGTCGTCCACGCGGCTGACGGTAGGCCAGAACTTGGAGCGACGGAGACGCTGAACAGGGTACGCAGCCTCCTCGCGCGAGTAAGGCCTGCAAGCAGCACGTCAACGTTTAAAAGGAGGAGGGGAACGAAAGCGAAGACGCACCTGTCCCACTCAGCAGTGGTGACGACCTGCATCGTGTGAGGAGCGTTGGTGATGATGTTGTTGCCGCGGGGCTGCTTGCCAGCAATGATCTCGTCGGCCTCCTGGCGGATCTTGATCATGGCGTCGCAGAACTGGTCGATGTCACGAAGTCCCTCAGACTCGGTGGGCTCGATCTGCGCGCGAGTTGGGAATCAGTCGCAGGTCGAGCTGAGCTGGAGAATGAGACGCACGAGCATGGCGGTCGAAAGAGGCCACGAGCAGGTAGGAGGGTGAATTCCAAAGTCCTGGGAGATGCCGTCAGCGACCGCGACGTGAAAGCGACGGCGAGGAGGACGCACCTGGAGACGCTTGGCAAAGTCCATGACCTTCAATCCAGCGCTCTCGTCGAACTCGGCGAGATCGATGATGAACTCGTGAGCGCAGCGACCCTTCTCGTTCGTGAACCTAACGCGGTAGTGGTCGCTGAGGCGAGCCATGGCGTAGTTGGCGTTGAGAAGAGCGACCTTGGACGAGTGCGTCAAGCCGTCACCTCCGAGCATCTTGATGTACGCCCTGGGAGATGCCGAGGTTAGCTGCGAGGTCGCGAGGGAGAGACTCTCGTTGCGACGAACCAGGAGATGGAGAGAATGCTCGCGCTTCCGAAGGGCGCAGCCGAGATGGGTCCGATGGCCTCCTTGCCGCCAGTGCGGATGAGAGGGTGGCCGGGGAGGAAAGGCTTGAGGTGCTCTGCGCAGCAGATGGGGCTGGAAGAGAAGAGCGTCAGATCAGAGCTTGGTGAAAGCGAGACGAACGAAGACGCACCCTTGGCCAGGTCCTCCTCCTCCGTGGGGACTGCGTAAAGGAAAAGTCAGCGAGCTGCTCCGTCAAGCGTAACGAACGGCGCGAACATTCCGAAGGTCTTGTGAAGGTTGAGGTGGCAGACGTCGCCGCCGACGCGTCCGGGAGAGGTAAGTCCGATCATGGCCTGTCGACGAGTCAGTCAGATCGCATCGAGAAGACGTGAAAGGGCGACGCACGTTGAAGTTGGCGCCATCGAGGTAGACCTGTCCTCCAGCCTTGTGAATGATGTCGCAAGCCTCCTCGACTTCTCCCTCGAAGACTCCGTACGTGCTCGGGTAGGTGATCATGAAAGCAGCGAGGTTGTCGCGGTGCTGGTCGGCCTTGAGGCGGAGGTCCTCGAGGTCGAGGTAGCCGGTATCGTGAACCTTGACGGAGACGACCTTCATGCCCGACATGATGGCGGACTAAAGCAGCACGTTAGCGAGGAGAAGCAAGGAGGAGCGAAGAAGAACGCACGGCGGGGTTAGTGCCGTGAGCAGAGACGGGGACGAGGCAGATATCGCGCTTCTCGTCTCCTCGAGAGTGGTGGTAGGCGCGGATGACGGAGAGACCGGCGTACTCGCCCTGAGCTCCAGAGTTGGGCTGGAGGGAGCAGCCGGGAAGGCCAGTCATGGTGCTGAGGTCCTTGGCGAGCTCCTGCGACGAGAGAGCGGTCAGTGAGAGGTACGGCGTAGGAGGAACGGCTAGCTTGCCTCCATCATCTCCTTGTAGCCTTGAGCCTGCTCAACAGGTGCGAAGGGGTGCATCTTCGAGAACTCGGCCCAGGTGAATGGCTGGAGCGGGGAGAAGTTAGCTCTCGCTCGAAAGGTCCGAGAAAGGTCACTCACGGTCATGGAAGTCTGAGGTTGTCGAGAAAAAAAAGGGTCAGCGGCGGCGTGAAGTCACTAGGAACGAGCTCTACGCACGGTGGAGTTGAGCTGTGAAGAAAAGGAGTCAGCGAGAATCCCCCGAAAAGCTTCGCAAGCGAAAGACCCACCTTCATCGTGCAACTTCCGAGAGGACTGCACGCGAACCAACGTCAGCGAGCCGCAATTAACGCATGCAAACAACGAACGACAACGCACATCATGGAGTGAACGAGCGAGAGATCCTTCGACTGGAGGTGGTGCATGTAACGAAGGATGTCCGTCTCCGAGTGGTACGAGTTCCAGACCGACTGAGTGAGGATCTCGGACGTGCGAGAGAGGTGGGCGGGGATGGCGGGGGACTGAATCGGGGGAAGGTCCTTGCCAGTCGAGAGGAAGCCCTGCGAGGCGGAGGTAGGGCGAGGCGCGGCGATGTTGAGCGCGTCGGCGAACTTGATGAGGGACGAGGTGGTGTAAGGGATGCTCTTGCTGCGGGACGAAGCGGCGGCCTTGATGGTGACGAAGACGTTGAGGAGGTCGACGATGTCCTCGAGCGAGTTGCTCTCGTCGAACGAGACGCCGACGTGGTCGCCGTCGATCTTTCGAAGGTTGATGCCCTTGCGGACGGCCTCCTGGTGGACGACGGACGAGGCGGTACCGTTGAGGCGAATGGTGAGAGTGTCGAAGAAGGTCTCGTTGATGACCTTGTGGCCGAGCTTCTCGACGCCGGCCTTGACGACGCGTGCGAGGCCGTGGATCTTCTCGGCGATCTGGCGAAGTCCCTCGGGACCGTGGTAGACAGCGTACATGGCGGCGACGTTGGCGAGGAGGGCTTGGGCGGTGCAGATGTTGCTCGTCGCCTTCTCGCGACGAATGTGCTGCTCACGCGTCTGGAGGGCGAGGCGGTACGCAGGTCGTCCCTCGGCGTCCTTGGAGAGTCCGATCAGGCGTCCAGGCATCCTGCGCTTGAGCGCGTCGGTGCAGGCGAAGAACGCAGCGTGGGGTCCTCCGTACGCCATCGGGACTCCGAAGCGAGCACTGTTTCCGAACGCCATGTCGGCTCCCCACTCTCCGGGAGGAGTGAGGACCGTGAGGGCGAGAAAGTCGGTGGCGCAAGTGACGAATCCGCCGAGCTCGTGGGTGCGATCCGCGACCGCCTTCCAGTCGGTAACCTCTCCTCGCAGGTCGGGGTACTGGAGGAGGACTCCGATGAGGTCCTTCTGCTGAGCGGCGTCTCCGCCCTCGGCGAGGAGCTTCTTGACGTTGCCGACGACGACCTTGATTCCAAAGGGAGCGGCGCGGGTCTGCACGACGGCGAGGGTCTGGGGAAGGACACCACGGTCGACGAAGAAGGTGTGCTTGGCGCTCCTGAGCTGTCCGTAGGCCATGACCATCGCTTCGGCGGCGGCGGTACCTTCATCGAGGAGAGAGGCGTTGGCAATGTCGAGGCCGGTGAGGGAGGTGGTGAGACTCTGGAAGTTGATGAGGGACTCGAGGCGACCTGATCACAGAGCTGAAGTTAGCTAGCTCCTCGTGCTCCTTCACACCTTGTCAAGCGGCTCACCTTGCGCGATCTCAGCCTGGAGGAGAGGAACACGAGTTAGCTCGCGCTCTGAGAGTAGCCACGCCCACATCAACGTACCTGGTAGGGGCTGTACTGACTGAACCACGCGTGGTTCTCGACCATGTTGCGGAGAATCACAGGAGGCACGACCTGCAGAGCCCGTCAGCTCCTCCTCCTCTCCACGCAAGGCACGCGCTACTCACAGCTTGGTGGTAACCCATTCCGATGAACGATCGGAAGACCTGGTTCTTCGATCCCAGCTCCTTTGCCCGACGGAGGAGCTCCTGCTCACTGAGCGCCGCGATTCCACTGGGGCCGACCTCCGAGACGACCTCCTCCCCGATCCTAATCGACGGGGGCACGCACTCGGCAATGAACTCGTCCATCGTCTTGAAGCCGAGGTACTCGAGCATCGTGTTGACGGACGAAGGCTGAGGTCCAACATGGCGGCGCGTGAAAGAGTCGAGGGGGGCGAACACTGACGTCTTGGGGACTCCGGCGGTGACGGGGGAGAGGGCGGTCGCGAGCGATCGGGAGGGCTGGCGACTGGGAGTGAGGGTGCGGGTGGGACGGCTAGCCGAGTGAAGAGAGCGAGCGGGGAGGGAGGAGAAGGACCCCCTCGTGGCGGCGTTGGCGGTTCGGCGCAGGACAAACGCTGACATGACTGGGCGGAGGCTTTGGTAGGGATAGACCAAGTGCCGAAGTTCGAGCGTATGGTAGGAAGAAAACCCTGCTCGAGTCGTTCGCTCCTTCTTCGACTCAAAAGGCAAGAGGGGTAAAGCTATAAGAGCGTGTCTCCTGATCTAAGCGTGTACAGGGAGAGCAAGGACAACCTTTGAGATCGCGATCCTGTCCTTGGAGATCGGGTCGGACTCGAGAGAGGTCCTCTCCCGGCCGCAGAGAGAGAGGAGGACGCGAACTCGCGTCGGCCCTTGTGCGGGGTCCCGAGATGGGGTTTGTCTTCGTCCTGAAGCTTGAACAGCAATGTTCGAGGAGTACCTGTAGCGTGCTGGAGTATTGAGCCATCCGGAGCGAGAACGACTAAACGCGTTCCTTGCGAAGACAAAGCTCAGACCTCCGCGGTTTTCGATTGCGGATCCGTTCCTCCGCTCCTCATGTGGTGCTTCCGCCGACTGCATTGGGGGGCGTCGAGCGCAGAATAAGCTCTAAACCGCTTGCGGAGGAGACAAGCGCCCGAGCTTGGGAGCAAGACTCCTCCAGGACCGTACAAGGTGAGCAATCTCGGCAGCGGGCTCTCCGTCCTCCACGTGTGGGGCTGGCTCCCACCGACCTTACTGGGAAGCTTGGGAGTGCGAGATAAGTTTTGAATCGCTACGGATTCGGTTCCTTGGAGCGAGCGTCCTCCACACCGCACGAGTTCAGCCAAATCTCGGTAGCGAGGTCCTCTCGCCAGATCGTCTCTCCTCCTCGACCCGCACACGTTCGCGAGAGAAACAATTACACCCATCACAGTACGAGTAAAAGTGTCCCTTGAGCGCCGCTCAAGCGCTCGTCGAAGGCGCACTCGCCGACGTCTCCGCTCCCTCCTTCGCAGGCGACGCAGGCCAGAGGTAGCTCATCAACCCCGCCGGTGGGGCTCCCTTCTCCTGCAATGCCGTCTTCTCCACCGCCTGCACACACACGAATCAGCTCCTGCTCGAGACGAAAGCGGGAATCGGACTCACGACATTCCCGTCCCCAGCGTACACCGGCAAGACTTCTGCAGGCGACGAAGCCTCTGCCTGAGGCAAATCGAGAGGAGAGGTCATCATCTCCCCGACGGCAGGCGTAGAAGGCGCCGTAATAGCCTGGAACCTCTCATCATCCTCCTCCTCCGCAGACGATCCTCCCTCCTCATCCTCCTCCTCCTCCTCGACGAGCTGAGCCTCGACGACCTCGGGAGCGGCAGCCTGTTCGGGTGCAGCGTAGCCGACGTTCGAGACGGCGAAAGCGATGGGAGAGACGCTGGAGGATGAGGTGGGGGCGACGTGAGCTTCGAGCTTGGTGTCGCGGCTGAGGGTGTCGAGAGGAGTCCACCAGCCGAGCATCTCGGCGTGCGTGCGAGCGCCTGTTCAATCGCGTTAGAAGAGCCCCAGAAGCGAGAGCGAGGGAACGCACGGAAGCTGTAGCTAATCTCCTTGCCGCCGAAGCGAAGCGTGTTCTTGATCTTGGACTCGAACGACGACCGAACGGCCTTGTTGCCCTCGACGCGGAACTTGTGGCTCTTGTCGGTCTCCTTGGCAGGGAGGCCAAGGGAGCATTCGGGGAGAAAGAGGGAGAAAGTGGGAACGAGGTCGTTGGTAGCGTCGCTGCGAAGGCAGGGGTCAGTCGCATTCCTCGACGCGATGGGAGATGGTAAGGACGTACTTGGACTTGCGCTCGTGAAGGTATCCCGAAGGGGTCAGAACGTAGTAGCTCTCCTTGTAGGACTTTGTGAAGCGCTTCTTGCGTTCGAGCGGGCCCTCCTTGATCGACTTGGTCGAAGAGTGGTTGAGGCCGGGGAACGTGACGGCGTCGACGGTGCGGTAGGGCGTGTTGGGGTCGATGACAGCTCCAGGCTTCGAAGCGTACTGATAACGACGCCTGTTAGCAATAAGTACGCTGGCAGGAACGCGAGGCAGCTCACAAAGTTGTACTCGGCGTCGGCAGCGACGCGCTGGAGAGCCTGGCTGATCTGCTCCTCGACGGCAGCAATCTCCTTGTCCTTGAGAGCCTTGGCTTCGTCGTAGAGCTTGCACGCGGACTGGATCGAGTTGGAAATGCCAGCCTCGAAGGCAGGGTGCTGCTGCTGGAAGCGAATGAGGGAGGACTGAAGCTCGTCTAGGGAGCGAGGGAGGTTAGCTGCGTTCGAGTGAGAGTAGAGGAGGAAGACACACTCTCTTTGTGAACCTGGTTGGCGAGCTGCTTGAGGACTTGTGTGTGGGTCACGTAAGGATCGTGTTGAGGGAGCATGTGCACGCTGGAAGTCTCGAAGGTGTTGATGCCCTCCTGAAGCTGAGCGAGGTGGGTCGCGCTAACGCTCCTCTGTGATATCGTTCGTCAGCTCGCCGTTTAGTGATTGTAGCGAACGAGCGCACCTCCTTCTCGACCTCGTCCGCGATGATGCCCGCCTCCTTCTCGATAGCGAGGATGTGAGCCTTGAGCTCGCTGCGCACACCCTTGATTCACACGTTAGCTGGGTCTGGGTCGACTATAGTCTGAAAAGGAAAAGCGTACCTCCAACTCCTTGACGACAGTCTTCTCAAGCGTGAGAGCCAACGCCGAGTGGTGGTCGGCGAGCACCTTGGTGTTGTCCCGCACCTCGTACAGAACCGCTTGCCACCCTCCCTCGCCGAGGAACTGGTGACCTTCGTGGAAGCTGTGAGGACCGTCAGCTGCCTGAACGTGTTGAGCGAGAAGGCTGGGCTGCTCACGGGACTTGGATCGTCTCCATGAGGGCCAAGGTGGACTTGGAAATGGCGGATTCGATGTTGGCGAGGCCCTGGTAGTAGTGGAGCAGACTCTTGGTCGTGTGCTTCCATTGCTGTAGAGGTGACACGTTAGCTCAGCCCTTCCCTCGCTCTGATCTCGAAGTGAAGCGTACCTGGCAGCGATCAATCAAGGTGTCGGAGGGACGTAGCTCTTCGCCTGCGCTGTTGGGTGCGTGGCCGCGAGTAGGCTTCTTGACGCGGATGCTCTTGTGGGAGAGGAGAGTCGACATTGTTGTCGATTGAGTGAGATGGAGAAGGAAGAAAGGCTGAAGCCCGGAGAAGGGCAAGATTGAAAGTTGAAGATGACGCGCGACGGAGACGAAAAAGGATCGACGCTTGTCCGAGTTGTCGATGACAATCGTCCTCAATCGTCGCCTGATGATAGCAGAGGTCCGAGGGGGACGGGGACCTGCGCCGCTTGTGTACGTTGAAGAAATAGAGAGGAGAGAGCAGGGCGTCTCTACCGAGATAGGAGATGAACCAATTCCGCGGTGGTCCGAAACGCGAACCGCGAAGTTGGCAAGCTGCAGGAAAGCCTGGGTCGAGGGCGAGTGAGAGTGAGACGACAACGCCGCACGAGTAGAGAGAGCTGCGGTGAGGAGCTATCCACTCATTTGCGAAGCGATCTGGCGAGTTCAAGCAGGATCGTCGCCGGAATCCGAGCTTCCTTCGCAACCCAGTCGCGATTCGGACGCATGAATGATCCAACGCAAACCTTGCGCAGGAGCAGCAGAAATCAAAGCATCTCCTAGTCAGTCTTCGTGCACGAAATCGCGCAGAATTCGTTGAAGCGAAGGCGGCCGAAGTGAGCAGGGGCGTGAATGAATCTCCAGAGCTCGAGGAGCCACCTCGCAAGAAGGGATATCCGCACTCGACTAGCCCTTCAGTCCTTTCGTCCCCAGAGCAAAGCCACGTCGACTCCTTTTTGTCGTGCGGTCGTCCGCGGAAGCCGAGAGGGATGCGATCCTAGACCTCCTGCTCTTCTGCCTGCCTGCAAAGAGATGCTCTAGAGGTGGAGCGTGTTCCTGAAGCAGTCTTCAGACGAGGAGAGGAGGGACTCGCACAGAGAAGCGAGCTCCTGCCAAAATTTAAATCGGGTCAAAGAAGTACTTGGTCAATAATTAAATCCCCGCATATTATTTGAGCAGCTCTCCCCCGCGCTCTCTTTCCTCTCCCACCTCGAACGCGTTTCAGGATGCTCAAGCCGACGCTCGTTTCGACCCCGTTTGTTCCCTCGTTCTCAGACTCTCAGCTTGCTGCTCTCAGAACGACCCTGGCGAGCTCCCAGCTTCCTCCTGCGACCTACGCGTCTCGTCAACCCCGGTACGGGATTACCCACGAGTGGATGGCCACTGCTCTTCGCTACTGGGAAAACGACTTTGATTGGTGAGTTCCGCTAGTCTGGAGCTTACCTGCGACCGCTGACCTTGCGACACGAAGGCGAAAGCGCGAAGAGATCATTCACTCGGTTGACCACTTCCACACGACGATTGAAGACTCTGGCGCTCCGTTCAAGCTCCATTTCGTGGGACACTACTCTGAAGATCCTTCGGCGATCCCTCTCCTGTTCCTGCACGGCTGGCCTGCAAGTCTTCGTCCGTCCGCCTGTGGCCCGCTAACCTCTCTCGCAGGGCTCCTTCCTCGAATTTATCGAGGTGATCAAGATCCTCAAGACGAGCATCAATGCCTCCTTCCATATTATCTGCCCGAGTCAGCCTGGCTTTGGGTTCTCCGACGACCCGCCGCTGGATCGCGGATTCGGAATGTACGACGTCGCGCGAATGATGAACACTCTGATGTGCGGGCTAGGCTTTGAAAGCGGCTACGCTGTTCAGGCAAGTACATCTACAAACTCTCGCGATGCTGGAGCTAAACGAAAGCGACAGGGAGGAGATATCGGCAGCGTCCTCGCTCGCATCATGTCAGTCAAGTACGCCTCCTGCAAAGCGATCAACATCAACTACATGCCCCTACTCCCTCCCCCCTCACTCCTTCCTACTCTCCACTCGTACCTCCCTACCGCCGTCTCTTCCCTCCTCACGACTCTCGCCACTCCCCTCCTCGGCTCTCCCGCCACGGCGGGTCTCAATTCGCTCGAGATATCCAACGCGCGCAAGGCTTTCGATTTCGCAGCTACTGGACGAGGGTACGGTGTTATGCACGGGACCAAGCCTGCGACTATCGGGATCGTCGTTGGGAGCTCGCCTGTCGCTCTCCTCGCCTGGCGTGAGTTTGCGGTTCGGCTTTGCGAAGGTTTATGCGTGAGCTGATGCTCTCTTACGCAGTGGGTGAGAAGTTTCGCGATTGGACGGACGAGGAACCCTCGCTGGATGTGGTGCTCGAGACTGTGACGATGTGGTGGCTGCTGGGATCGTTCCCGAAAGCGATCTACGCCTACTCGGAGGTGCGTCTTCCTCCCCCCCTCTCTCCCCCTCTCTCCCCCTCTCTCCCCCTCCTCCCTTTCCTTGATATACCTGCTCCCCATAAAATACTCCTTTCAAGCGAGACGAACCTGACGAACCCTCTCCTTCAGCTCACGACCGGCGTCGGCGCCTGGCACCGCGACCCCGCTCTCTTCCTCACCAAGCCATTCGGCTTCTCCTCTTTCGCCCACGAAATCGCCTCAGCTCCTCGCTCCTGGGCCGCACAGACTGGTAACCTCGCTTTCTACCGCTATCACGAACGGGTGCGTTCTTCGTCTTGTGGAATGCGAGCGAGCTGATCGAGTTGTAAGCAGGGAGGCCATTTCGCGGCGCTCGAGACGCCCGCTACGTTTGCGGAGGATATGCAGGACTGCTTTAGGGAGATCTACCCTTGCTGAGCTGAGGAATGGAGAAAGGGGTTGGCAGCGTGAGGGCTGACACGGTCGCGCCTCGCTAGCTCTCCACTGCTTCCCTCCTGCGCTCCGAATCTCGACAAGCACTGCGCGTCTATAATCACTTCTTGGCAGGGTACACAAAACTGAAGACTTCTCTCATCACGTCGCTGCTCCCCTCTGCCCCCTCACTCGACCTCTCCCTCCTCCTCCTCCCTCTCGCCTCGCCTCTCCCTCTTCCCACCCTTGGCCATCTGCAACAGTCTCCTCGCCCTACTTACTCTCGGCACCAACAACAGCAACGTCGACGGGTCGTCCCTCGTAAAATTCGGATGAGCCCACCCCGCCACCTCCGCCGGGCGATCCGAGACGTCGAGGGAGGAATGAGTGACGAAAGGAATTATATCGGTGGAGGTGAGGTGGGTGAAGGATATATCTATTCGAGAGGGGTTAGTGGGAGTGGGAGGAGGAGAGGGAGCGCACGTTTAGCTGGCCTGCGAAGGAGGGTTAGTGGTGCGGAGAAGAGGAGGAAGGGAGGGACGTGCGTCGGAAGGCAGAGACGCTGGAGTGGGAGAAAATGAGGGGGAGGAGCTCGTTGATAAAGCGAGGCTGTTGGTGCGCGACGAGGATCGTGGTGCCCTGGTTCGAGTGCGAAGTTAGCTGGACCTCCTGTAGCGAGCCTCGGAGGCGAGGATTGCGTACCGAAGCGTCCCAGGTGATAAGATCCCTGTAGCGTGTAGGATTGCTCAACAGGAACCAGAGCTTCGAGATGAATGGTTTCAAGGCCTGAGGAGGGGAAGGAACGCGTCGTGAGAAAAGAGACACGAAGGCAGCGAGGGGAGTACTCACCGAGGTATCTGGGAGACCTGAAGGAGGGTGCTCGCTCAGCGAGCGAGCTGCAGTGCTCCAATCCGGTGAGTATGCTGCTGGGCTGCGAGAGGTTGAGGAGTGGTGCGTGTAGGTGTCTTCAGGAAGGGCGGGACTGCGAGATCGTTTCGGGATGGGAAGGGCTCCGAGTTGAAGAGGAGGAAGATGGTGCTCGGAAGTAAACGGATGTGCTTGCGACGAGGTGGAGGCGTAGGAGGTTAGATAGGAGGAGCTGGCGGAGGTTGAAGGCGAGGAGATGGAGTAGGCGGAGGAGATGGGAGGGAAGATTGCTGGGTATTCGGGACGTGCAAGGGGAGGAGATGGCTCAGGGCAGGAATGTGGTGTGCTTGTTGCGAAGGAAGGTGGCAGCTGCTCCATGAGTTGGGCCGAATCGCGATTGAACGCGAGGGCGCTTTTCAGGCTGAACCGCCTGGTGGTTGTCGCCAGCCCTTGGGTGACCCGAGGGTTGGGAATGCGACAGGAAAGGTGTGATAGACGGCGAGGAGGAGTAGAACCGCCGAGGACTGAAGAAAGTGGGTGAAGGGAGCCTCCGCCCGGTCTCGCTCGGAGTGACCTAGTCTCTCAGTTCCTCCAGGGGAATGGAACAAAGGGAGGGAATGGAACAAAGGGAGCAAGAGCTACTAAAGTACTCGCAGTCGATTCCAAAAGGAGAGAACTGCTTCTTCGAGCGTCCCAGGAGATAATCGCCGGGGGGTCGTCCTCGCTCGACTCGCCGACGAAACAGGAGGGAGCAGGACCGCTGGTTGGTCGTCGGCAGGTGCGAGCCACTAGCGTCCTTCGATGAGCATTTGTCCTGTTCGAGCAGGCCAAATATCTGGGCGCGTGGGCCCAGAATCCGAGGTACGGACTCCGGAACTCCGAGTTCTCCGACAACAATGCCCCCTTCACAGGGTAGTGTTGGGATATTGAAGGTGAGCTTGATCAGGGACCACTGCGAGTAATCTAAGGACAAAGGAACGTCGTTTCCAGGCGCTTTGAGCACCTTGCGGTCGGTATCTCCCCCAAATCCCCCGCCCAGTCGGTCAATCTCCTGGCCAGATGCTTCCTTCCCAAGTTCCCATGACTCCATCAGCGATTCAAGGAGACTGTGTCGAGAAGGGGAGGAGTTATCCATGGAGCTGGTCGGCTTCGGACGGCTTAATGTTCCTCTTTCGCAGCTCTTATTTTCTAGCTGCCGAAACTATTCTTCCCAACCCACCGACCGCGACAGGAAACTTGGGAATGCGAGTGAGTACTTCGTGTTAGCTTTGAGCGTGGGTGCGAAAAGGTCACGGGGGAAAAAGCAGGTGAAGAATGGCAGAGCAGGTGCACAGGAACGACGAAGGTGTGAATGTGGTACATTAATGCGATGTGTGACCTTCTCCCTCTCCCCAAGCCCTAAGATACCTAAACCCCCTGAGCCCCACAAGCCAAAAACGTCTGGCAGTGCACGGGCTTCGCCGAGTCGAGCTTGTCGTCGTCCGACTCGGATCCGAGAGACCCGGTCTTGGTGAGTGTTCGTCCGCTCTCGTCGGCATCAAGGCGAGCGTTGTACACGCGCATAACAGCTGCGAAGCGGGAAGAACAGAGATCAGCGAGTGCCAAGCGAGCAGCGTGAGGAATGCAAACGAACCTCCGTAGATGGCGACGGCGACGAAACCGATCGAAGGGATGATGTAGGGGGTTTTGGTGCCCTTGGCGTCGGCGAGAGCTCCCTGGATAAAGCGGTCCGACTCCCTGGCACATGAGTCCAGCTCCG